>CM031244.1:576291840-576784340 GCA_018340775.1 Taxus wallichiana var. yunnanensis | reverse complement strand
CACCTCCAGAGCAAAGCCGTAACGAAAATTCTACCCGATATTTTATAGACGCTTCCATATGTCAATGTTGCTATACATGAAGGGTCTTTAGGAGGAAAATCAACCGGACATGATAGGGAGTCTTTTGTTGAGGATCGTGCATCTCCTCGACATAGCGAGAGAGCATGTTGGTGCCCAATTTGAAACATCCCTATTTTGCTAAGGAGAAATGTGTTTTTCCTATTTCGAGGAAAATGGTTTTGGGATTCTCATATACTTCGAATTTGACAAAAAACAACTCGTTTTTGTGTTTGAGTGCTATGTGTTGTTCGCATTTCCTCCATTTTGCACCATTCTGAAGGAATCCCCAAGTTTACTTTGTGTTTTGCCCTAATTTTTCCGTTTCAAATGCCTCTGCCATTTTTTCATTTTTTCCCAGCCTTTGGAGCTCGAAATCATTCAATTTGTACTTATTTTCCCTCAAAATCCCTTTCCATGGTCGTAAATTGCCTAAAATCACTTTCCATTTGTCTTTTGATCAAAAAAATTCTTCACCCACGAAGAAAAAATTGATTTTGGGGTCGCTGGCAATTTCTATGTTTTTTTTACGGTCATACGAGCATCCTTTTCCCATCAAATTCTAGCTCATATACTTTTTCATATGTGGCCATTTGTAATTGGACAAGGATCAGCGGGTCATTTCTAAAAACTTAACGTTTTTATGTTTTTGGAAAAATGTGCAAGTTGCCCCCGCAGCTCTGCAGCCCTAGAGGAGGACACGTGGTAGGTAGGGAGATGGAAAGGCAGAGGAGTTTGATACTTTTCGGCCTTTGGTGAAAAAGAGTTAAAGTATAAAATTGGACCGCAAACTCACAACTAATGGGATGAAGACACGTGTCAACATCAGAGCATAGAGCAGAAGATGGAGTCTAAGAGGAAAGTTAGAATTTTCACCCATTTTGGAAAAAAGGGAGAAAATCATCATAATGGAGCATGGCCCACCTTCGAATCAAAGGATGACACATGGTAGGCTCAGAGGCGGGAGGTTTTCCGTCGAAGGAAAGTTGTATTTTTAGCCTCTAGTTATCAGAAGGGTAAAATCGTTGAATGGACCCACGAGCCCAAAGGTAAAATGTCAAAATTCATCTAAGGAGTCAATGGTGGAGGAGCGGGTTGGCAAAGGAAATGTTGAAACATTTCTTTTGATGAAATAAGATTAAAATTTGAAATCAGAGTGCTTCCCCTTAGCCAATCATATGAGGAAACGTGTCTTGTGGGAGGGCGGAGCTGTGGTGGAAAATTGAAAAAATTTCCTTTGTCTAAAAAGATGCAAAATGTGTAAAATTGAGAAGCGACTCAGATCCGGTCATATTGCGTGACATGTCGACCCAAATTGCAAAGGCAGAGCGGCGGAGGAAATCAAGAAATTTTGTAATTTTTCAAAAGTTGTAAAAATGTCAAAAGTGTCCTTAAGGCCCATTTTTCCCGGATCTGCCACATGGAGGGCTCAGATCTAAAGATAAGAACAAATCGACATGAGCTATGCATTTCACCAATTTGGCTTCCATTTGAGCTCCAGGAAGTTTGGAGATGCATTTTTTGCATCAATTTTCATCGAATGTTTTGCCAATTTGCGTTGTTTTGGCCTAAAGTGTCCTAATTAATCAATTTAGGGGTTCAATTTGTGAATCCAAGGCAATTTTCAAATAAATTTTTACTCTGGTTCGTAAAAAACATGAATTACCAGATCCAAAGTTGCAGAGTAAAAAATTGGGAAAGGAAAGGATGAAATAATGAAATGAAAGCGGTCTACATACGTGGGGAATGAAAAACGTGCTTTCACTTTGAAGAATGATGAATGTTTTGTAATGATTCACCTTTTGAAAGAACAACTGGAAACTTTTTGCGAGTTTGTTAAATGTCATTTTCGAAATATTGTAAAGAAAAGGTGCTTCAAATATTCCATTTTTGGAGGGAATATTTGGTGGGAAGATTTGAGAGGCAAAGTGAGTGAGTGAGTGAAAATGTATATATTGCATGAATTTGTCATGTAAAGGGTCGGAGAAACTTAGAATTTTCACGGGAAAATATGGGAAGAATCCCATTCTTTGAGAAACCACCTAAGAACCATTTTAACTCCTTTTTGCATCAAATTTGTATCATGTTAGGTTGGTTGCAGATGTATAGCCACTAACAAGCTCTGAGATTGTTCTTATAACATTCCCCTGCTAATAAATTTGGTCATTTTGGATTATTTTGTGTTGTCTCTTGGTAAAATTTACATTTACTTATGTTTCAGAATGTTTTCAATTTGTGTTTCTTGCTCATGTTGCAATCTGGTGTTTGGAATTTCCTTTTGATCATGTAGATCTAATTCTAGTAACAACTTAGTGGAATTTACAATTCTAGAATCAGAAGATCTTTCATCTGATGAAGGGATAAACAAATTTAAATTCACTCTGCTTTCCTTGATATAGATTTGATTGTAAACCTTTAGGGGTACCTTAGGTATGATAGAATAGAAATTTCTAAATGCTTTGCTGATTCATTTAACTCAAGATTTTGTGATAAACTGTTTCACCTAATTCTTTGACGTTTCTTTTAAGTATTGAAAAAATAGATAGGGTAACCGGTGTAGGAGGAATACCTACTTTAATGCTGGTTGATGGGTTGTTACGTGCGTATGACTTCCGAATCCACAACTGATTGTGAGAGCTTCCTTTTGGCTAGGAGGAACTACATGTAATGAAAAGAAAGACCACCAGAAAGAGTTAAAGAATATGTGCGGTAAACTACCTAGCATGTGCTAGATCCGAGAAGTGTGATTCTTCCTAGACGGTCACACAATCAATCCTTTGTTTTAAACAATTTAATGCAGGAAATGAAGTAAATCATATTGTAATTTGAAATGATTTAGGTATCTCACTTAAAAAACAATAAGAAATATCTAATCTAACATGCTATGTTAGAATAGGATCCAAAGATCAAATAGTTGGTTCGGGTCTCGTAGGTCTGAAAAAGTCTTAGGTAGGTCACAGGTGATTAAGGGGATGTAAATTTATGTGGATAGCTCCCTGTTCTTGGTTGTATGAGCACATACAATAACCGATGCTAGTTAAGGGTGACCAAAAATGGTTAGGTGTAACCAAGGCTTGCCATGTGGAGTTCTAGGGATGCCACATAATGAGCTTTGAGTCTCCTTTGTGATTGCACAAAGTACTTTGGTTGGCCTCGGAATAAGGTATTGGGTGGTTTGGGTAGGATCGGAGAGGTTTTAATGGGTATATGGATGGGTGAGTGTTAGAGGAAGTCAATGGGTGACTAGGTGAACAATAGGTGACAATATAAGGATAGAATGAAATAAACCAGAGAAGTATAACGTTATACTTACTTGGATCCCGGTCCGGAGGCCTATGATTGAGGGATGGAGGTGCTGATGAGAGGTTGAAGAATGCAGGTAATCAAAAATTATAGGAGAGCTTCTCTATGGGATACATGTGCATTCCTCCTTGCTTGGCTAGATCGGATCATTACTTGGGGTGGTTGTGTAGGAGAAAATGCTTGATCTCCTTCCTCGCATGTGTGTTCTCATTGGAATTCGATCTCGAGAAGATGTGATATCTCTCAGGAAGATGTCAATGTTTGTCAACCTTTTTCAATCTTTTTCCAACCTTCAGAATAAGGTTGTTTTGAGGGTTGAAAGGGTAACCGATGGTGGTTTCGGCTTAGCCGGCGATGGTTAGGGGTAACCAGCGTCGGTCAAGGTGGGATTTCCTAGGTCTACTAAACTAGGGAGATCCTCTTGATTTTCTCAGATCTCATGTTGTTAACCCACAGATTAGACTGGAAGCCTCGATAAGCATGCGGGAATGTGATTAAAGAGAATGTAGGCATTGATTTTTAGGGTTTGGGTAAGTCTTAGTTAGTTATGGCAACTTACTAAGAATAGGTCTTAGGTTGAGTTGGCTTGATGAGGTGTTTAGGTGAGGTGTATATGTGGATATTATTTAAATTAAGATATCTAAATAATAAATATGGCGAGGATAATGAATTAATTTAATTTAATTAATTAAATTAATATTAGTAGGGTGAAGGGGCCATGACTAGGTGAATGTGTTGAAGGGTGCTTATTTCTCGAGGGACCAAAGGGAAGTGTGACCTAATTTTAGTGTCTAAAAAATAATCGAGATTGTGTGGAAGAATAAAGATCTGGGCTTCCATTTGATGCACATATCTTGGTTGAAGGAACACCTTAACCTCTTTGAAGCATTTTTGTTGTCTGATTCTTTCAATTTTTGCAAAGGTCCTCAAAGAAGTTGGAAAATTCTGGTTAGTCTTGTCTGAATATCTCCCACCCCAAAATTCATTTCAAATTAACTCATCCTACCTATAATACCCCTACATTGTATTGTGTGTCAACAAAAGAATACAATCCATTTACAAAAATGCACAAAGCAAATCAAGATCATACCATGTCTTTAGTAGCCTTAACCTTGTCTTGAAAGCATTTCCATCATTTAGTAGTGATAACTCTGTTGAGTTTGAATAATCGAAATTGATCATGTTTTCTCAAGGCCATCCCATACAACTGCACAAGCACAAGGATATTTTCACCTCCTTCACAAATAAAAGGGTTCTCTTACCTTTATTGATACGAACAACCTAGAATAGTGAGGATTAGATCAAATCCTTCCAAGGTGGTACCCACTTCTTTAAAGCCCGAGTGCTAACAAGTTAGATAAATTGCTTCCCACTACAAATGACATAAAAAAATTTATCTCGCCTCGAGTGTCTTGTAAAATCCATGATGGAGCTCAAGTTATGAAGGAGATTAAACGGGTACCAACAGAGCATACGGTAGATAAATCTGTGTGGAGCCAACTAGAGCAGAGTCACCTCAAAGGGGATAGGGAGACAAGATTTTAGGACACATGAATACATCTCGAGCCCTAGAGCTAGAGATGAGCATGCAGAGAGGCCTAGGGATCACCGGTCAACAATTACGAGACCATATTAAGAAGATCTTGAAGCTACGAGAATCTCACTATTCGGAGATATAGGTGGATTTCGGGAAGAGGCTTGGTTGGTGAGTTTGAGTGGGTGCTTCTAGCTCTTCCTTGTACTTAGCAACATGAAAGCTCATGTTGCAATCCATCTTCCGAGAGGTGGAGTAGGTGTCTGGTGGAGGACCATGGAGAAAAATCTCCACGTTGATTCAAGGATGGTTACCAGGAGATCTTTGAGGAGCGATTCAGAGTAGGTACTTATCTTAGAGATTTATTCATAGCGAATAGACGAGTTCCATGAAATCCGTTAGACATCTATGATCAGTAGCTAAGTATGAGAGTAGATTTCTAGAACTACTCTAGTATGTCGACTACATGAAGGATGACGAGGTATGGATTCACAGGATCATCAGGGGCTTGAATTTATATTTGGGTGGTGCGGTGCACATTCACTACCCATGCACCTAGTAGAGGCCATGGAGAAGGCTTATATTACAAAGGAGACACTAGGAAAGATAAAGCAAGCTAAGGATAGAGTTCAGATCCACATCCAACAAATGTAAGATAGCCAATCGAGGGGGTTAGTTTCTCCTCCTTGTGGTGGAAAGGGTTTTGTATAGTCGTCAATCGTGAGGCCACCATAGTAGCCACCTCAACAGCAGCAGACCTACCCACCTTATAGACCTCCATAGAGATTCAATGCACAGAGGGGTAAGAGTATGGGGCCTCCTCCTAGGGGTTCCATTAGGACAAAGGGTGCACCAAGAGCTCAGTCAGCAGGAGCTCGTCAGTAGAGACCTAAATAGTCCATAGCCGACTATCGGATCCACAACATAGACCTCTAGAGCACCAAATGGAGTTACATCTCATTGAAGAGGACAAGGCAATTGTTATGGTTGTGGCGTTGTTGGACATCAGTGGAGAGATTTCCCACAAAACCCTAGTAACAAGGGTAAGACATAGATTTTAGAGCCTATTGTTGGTGACATGGGGCGCAACCATTGGATCTATGCAAGGTCGTAAACCGCCAGTGAGCACTGCAGTACCGTCATAGAGATGACAGTAATATTGGTGGTATTCCTACCTCTATTTTATTCGATTCTCGGTTCATCGATTCTTTTATTGGACCATCCTTAGTAGAGCGTTACGTACTAGTGGTATTTAGGTGGGGTGTTAATTGGGACATTGAAATGGCTTCTGGAGCCAAAAATTTTGTAGACTCCTTAGTTAAGGAGTGTGTAGTGGATTTGGGACCCTTCACCACTACCTCGATGTTCACATCCTTCCTCCGGGTTCTTATGGATTCATCTTGGGCATGTCTAGTTGGTTGTCACACATACGGCTAGAGTGGATTGTTACCATAAGACTATTCTTGTCTGAATCATCTAAGATTTGAGTCAGCAATAGCGGTAATTAGGAGGCTCGTTTCTATTTACACCATCTCCACTATGTAGCTTAAGTGGGGTGTGTGTGAGATTTTCAGATATATATGCTGTTATGGTTAGTGACAGAGCAAAGGATGAGTCTAGTGGGCCATCCCTTGATGATCATCCCATCTTGAGAGAGTTTTCTGATGTCTTTCCAAGGGATCTACCAGGGTTACCTCCCCTACGTGAGATAGATTTTCACATAGATCTGGTTTTGGGCACAAAACCTATCTCACGAGCACCTATCGGATGACTACTCCTGAGCTCTGCAAGATCAAGTTACATCTTGAGGGCCTTCTAGAGAAATTCCTAATCCATCCCAGTGTATCCCATTGGGGTGCACTACGATTTTCGTGAAGACGAAGGATGAATCCTTTCCATTTTGTATTGATTACCACCAGTTGAACAAAGTAACGATAAATAATTGTTACCCCATTCCACACATTGATGATTTATTTGATCAGATGAAGGGGGCCACAATTTTCTCCAAGATAGATCTTAAGTTGGGTTATCATCAGCTAAGGATCACGAAGGTAGATATTCATAAGACGCCTTCCGTATGAGATATGGCCACTACGAGTTCATAGTAGTGCCTTTTGGTTTTTGACGAATGCCCCTGAAATGTTCATGAGGTTGATGAATGGGATGTTTAGGACATTCTTGGATCACTTCGTGCTCATTTTCCTTGATGAAATTATGATTTACTCACGTACGCGTTAGGAGCACAAGGAGCACCTTTGCCAGGTTCTTCAGTGTCTTCATGAGTAGCATCTTTATGGGAACCTCGAGAAATATGCGTTCTTTTAGATAGAGGTGTAGTATTTGGGCCACATCATTTCTGGGGAAGGTATTGCAATATCCTTCCAAGATTCAAGCTATTATGGATTGGGCAGCACCCACTAGTGTGAGAGACGTGAGAAACTTCATAGGTTTAGCAGGATATTATAGGAGATTTGTTTAGTACTTCTCTTGGGTTGCACACCCCATCACTTTTCGCAGCGGAAAGGGAAGAATTTTGTATTGGTAGACAGAGATGTGAGTAGGATTTTAATACACTAAAGGAATGCCTCACGATAGTGTCTACTATTGTAGTTCCATATCCTTAGGAGAGTTCTTCGTATGCACGTGAGATGCTTCTTTAGTGGGACTTGGAGGTGTGTTGATGTAGGAGGCTAGATTGGTTGATTTTGAGTCTCGTAAACTCAAATATTATGAGCTCGATTATCCGACTCATAATCTTGAGCTTTGCAATAGATTGTTCATGCCTTAGTACGATGGAGAAACTTCCTCCTTGGCGGATATTTACACTCGGGAATGATCACTTGAGTCTTTGCCACCTCTTCAGCAGCCCAATCTCAACACTTGTCATGCCAAGCGTTGGATGGAGTTATTTTGTGAGTATGACATAGAGATAAAGCATGTGAAGGGGAAGGAGAATTTGGCTATAGATGCCCCGAGTAGATGGAGATATGTGGCTATGGCCACTTTAGTTATTACTGATTTCCGGATCAAGATTTAATAGTAGCTTCCTCATGACAACTTATACCTTACAACCAGAGCAAAGATTGAGTCTCGAGACCCCTTAAGGTGAAGTCTCGATGGATTCTCCCGGAGAAATATGGCCTTCTTAGGCACTAAGGCCAGATTTATGTTCCTAGAGACGAAGGCTTGAGGTAGGACATTTTGATAGAGGCTCATCGTGCACCTTATTCAACCCATCCCTGGGTGAAGAATATGCATGCCACTTTGAGATGGTTGTACCATTAGAGGGACTTCGAGAGACATGTAGCCCGGTTTATGTCACTGTTTAGAGTGTCAGAAGGTGAAGGCAGAGCATCAGCATATAGTTAGCCTTCTCTTTCCTCATGTTATACCAGAGTGGAAATGGGACACCATTTCCATGGACTTTATAGTTGGGTTACCGACGTCGAGATACCACCATGATGCCATCATGGTCACGGTGGATAAATTGACAAAAGTGGCTCATTTTTCTCCAGTGAAGACCACCTACATAGCTAGTGTAGTGGCACGGGTATATCTAGATGAGATCATCAAAGTTGCATAGGATTGTGCGGAAGATCATTTGTGACTATGATTCTTTGTATACTTCCCACTTCTACGGACTATCACGCAAAGCATGCTCTTCTGACAAAGATCAATTTCAGTACAACATATCACCCTGAGATAGATGGACAGATTGAGCAAGTGAATTAGATCTTGGAGGACATGCTTAGGATGTACATTATGGATCATCAATCAAGATGGGAGGAGTATTTGTACTTGGTGGAGTTTACCTACAATAATATTTTTCAGAGTTTGATAGGAATGGCTCCTTTTTAGGAACTGTATGATAGAGAGTGCAGGACACCTTTAAGTTGGGACAAATTAGAGGACATGGTTTCTCTTGGGCCAACTTTACTACAGGACATGGAGCAACAAGTTGTTATGATCAGGAAGAGATTGCAGGAGGCACAAGACATGTAGAAGAAGTATGCAAATCAACATAGGAAAGATCATAGTTTTGAGGTGGGCATGAAGGTGTTCCTTTATGTCAGGCCACATAAGAGCCCCTATCCATTACGGTAAAGGCTCTAAACTAGCTCCTAGGTTTGTGGGTACCTTTGAGATCTTGGAGTGTATCGGTCCTTTGTCCTACCGTCTAGTGTTGCCACCCATCTTGTCTCGCATCCACGATGTGTTTCATGTTTCTATACTTAGGAGATATATTATAGACCCTTCTCATGTACTAGATTGGACCTCCTTGTAGGTTTCGAGATCAAGAGAAGGTGATGGTGGATCCCATTTACATTTTAGAGAACAAGACCCCGGGCCTTCAAGGTAGAGAGATTAACGAGTTCAAGTCCAAAGTGGGATGAGATATGACGAGATTGTGGCTACCTTGGAGGATGCTATATTTCTACGAGTTTAGTTTCCACACTGTTTCAATGACTTCCAAATGGAAGTCAAGTCTAAGGGGAGGGGAATGTAGTGCCTATTTCCTTCGACACATTTTTTTATTGATTTCGATATTATTGACTATAATTATAGATATTATTATAGCTTTTGATTTACCATGATGTTAGATGTTAGAGATATTGGACTGTTGTTGATTTCGATTCATACATGATTGGTTTGGATTACTAGAGACATTTTATATTGATGTTGATATGATGTTGACATGGTTATATTTATATATTTCGAACATGCGTTATTTCGTCATATTAACTAGACCTAGACAATTGAACTAATCTTATGATCATGTGGATATTGATGAAATGTAAAATCTAGATGTTGTTAGAAATTGTAAATGATATCGTTACTTACCTAGATGATGTTTTGATTCATATATGTATGAATGTGGAGTTATATTGTATATTTATTTTGGATGTTTGGATGAAGCCATGAGGCAAAAGGAGGTATTATGTGTTTTGTAGATAAACATGTCCCAATAAACATCGGGGATTAGAGACCAAACACATTGGAAATATAGATGAATTCAACAAGGGTCACCATGGAAACATGTATTTTCGTTATGTGTATGTGTTTGAATTGTTGTTAGGGGGTTCTCATGGTGATCACCTCCAATTGTGACCAAGTGGTTATGTGTGTTTTTTCATCTAGTTTCCTTTATTTAATTTTAGTATGCGATAATATAGTGATGTATTCCAGTTTTGTTAATCACTTTATTTATGTCTAGATTAGTAAATTAATTAGTTTACTAAATTAATTATGAATGGGTCAAAAGAATTCATTTATTGGATTTGATAGCTCTTTGGTTTATTGGTTTAAGTTGAGTGCTTAAGATCTTGTGTTTTTACACTCCACCTCTCCTTTGAAATTCGTATTTTCCTTTAGGGTGAATTTTCGAGGCTTGTGGGACAAGTTAAACTCATCCCACACCTCTTAAATTACTATACCAACCATACCTATTAGTTGCGGGGTCAAAATTAGACCCCATTATGTGTTTTGGGGAGACAAATTGTAAGTTATTATTACACTTCTTACATGTATTTATTTTTAGTCCTTAAGGGTGTGGGATTAGATTTGTGTGGAAGTAAAATGTCATTTCTTCAACCACTTATTAATTGTGCCTTGGATTATGGGGTTGACTAGGGTGATGTGGAGTGGAGAAGAAATGATGTGGCATCCTACTTGGTGCCAAATCATCCTCCTCTCTCTCTTTTCTATTTATTCATGTTCTTTCGCTTATTTAGGGGTTACTTCATTTCTTTGTGCTCTTGCATTTTTTGAGAGTTAGAGGATTTCGGAATGCTTGTGGAGATTTTTGGAGCTTTTGGTGATTTTTTTGGCATAAAGAATATTGATGTGGGACTCTTGGATCAAACTCTACCATGGAAAGGTAAGAGCTATACTCTTGTAAAAATTTTTCATTTTTATATGGTGTACATGTGCATGTTTTTGAGTGTTTTGGTATGCTTGTTGGTGCTTGGGTAGATTTCTTAAGTGTGGCGTAGGACGGAACTATGGGGATCTTTCATGAAGGGAGACATAAGAGTTATTTACATGTTTTGGAGGGAGTTCGGTTGGGTACCCCACCTTGGAAAAAAATTGCTTGCATTTCTTACTTGATCTATTTTATGAGGGAGCCATAAGAGATTGTTGGGAGGCATACTCGAGAATGTGGGAGGTATAAGAGGTACTTGAGGGAGGCATAAGGAAGTGTGTAGGGGTTTTGAGATGTTTTATTAGAGATTTTTTTGGTGGGAAAACATTTCCCATTGGGAGGCATAAGTGACTTCCCCATATGACCTTACTCCTTTGGATTTTACATGTTGAAGCCTTGTGTATTTTATTGTTTTCCTCCTTGTGATTGTAGTTGTATTGTTTAGATTTTGGTATGGTTATTGAATCTTGTATTATGATGTGGAAGCTTATTTTGTTGCCATGATTTGAATCCATTTTTATTACAATTTGGTTGATGCTCGAGGGCCAATGAGGAGGATGGCTTCTCCTCCTCATTGGAATTTTTGGTTGGATGGAGAGTGTTGCCTCTCCCCCCTTTATGTTGTGATCAAATGAAGCATGGTGGACCTCTCTTGTTGTTTATGAGAAGATGGAGCTTGGTTGGAGAGTAGATCTTGGAGCTATGAATGAAAACTAATTTTGAAGTTCATTTTACTTTTCCCTTATTGTAAAAAACATTTCCCACTTTAACCAAAAGACATTCTGTATAAGTAATTATGATGGAAAATTGATTTGATTTTGGATATGTAAGTTATATTGAATTTTAAGAAAGAAAAATAGAAAGATCTATTTTGTAAGTTGCTTTTGGGTGAACTTAAGAGTTATAAAAGGAATTATTTTATTTTATTGTAGTTGATTATCCCCCACAAAAGGATGTTGTTCTTGTTTTAAAATATATTATTGGAAATATTATTACAAAATCTCTTTTGGAAAGTTGGAAAGTGTATTAGGAAATGTTGCATTTCTTTGTGTCATTTGAAAAACATGCATTGAAAATTTGGAAAACCTTCTTACATTTTATTGATGTTGTAGGAAATTTAAACATATTAAATTTGGATGCAAATTACTTAAGTTTTAATTAGTTTTTAAATAAGCCAATGAAGTAATCCAAGATCTATCTCTAGTATGATATTCTCCTTTAAAACATTTATTGTAAATCCACTACAAATGGTCAAGGGAAATGAAATTTAGTCCGCCTCTACCTTCCATTCACATTTTATGAAATTTCTAAAGAAGAAAAATTTAGTGTACACAAAGAGATACATATATATATTTAAATCTTAGCTTATCAATACTACTATCTACAATTTCATTTTTATGTGATAGTAATAGTAATATCTTAAATACTATTGATAATTAAATATTATTATTATTGATGGGGGCGGGGAGGGGGGGGGGCTAGCAATACTTTTAAAAAAAAGATAACAAATCTTAATATATATAAATTTTCACATGTTAAAAATATATTAAAATGTATATAAAGGAAAGCTGTGCATTAGAGTGGCCGAGGCTCATAGTGTTTGGGTTTTAATATGTAGATTGCGGTGGGGAGGGGTCGGCGACCCCAACCCCACTCCATTTGATATTAAATGGGATGGGGGTTGGGGTCGCCGACCGCTCCCCACCCCCAAAAAATTAACAATTCTCCTTACTATCAAACCCACCCCCATTAATGCAGCCATGTATACTTTAAATCCCGTGCATTTTTCTTTTAATCGGCTGCGTAGGAATTGAAATTCACCACATGTACACCGATATATATATATATATATATATATATATATATTGAATACATATATTTTGAATACATTTGAATTTGGGTTTTTAACCCATCTTTATTTTTATTTTAAAAGGGGATACATAATAAATGAGCACTTCTAAAATAAATTAATATGTACACAAGTATATAAAATTATATATACATAGGTATGTATATATACTTTTCGTAATAAAAGTGTTGATCTATTGTAGCTATTTAAATAAATTGGGAAAACACCCACAAGCCCATTTGGGAAAAGCAAAGAAATATGAGCTAAATGAAACAAACAAATACATTTTCAAACCCTAATGAGGGTATCAACAAACAAGAAAAATAATGGAGCTTGTAGGCCACTTCCAAAAGCTTAAGAGTGCCTCCAATGGCTTCCCTTCCTCCTCCAATACCCTGAAAAACAAAAGAGAAAATAATGAACCAATCGAAAGAGAAAGAAGCCTTCATAAGCATGCTTTAGGGTTAGATTGCCTTTTTCCTATCAAGGGTCCTAATTGAATCCATCCAAGGGATGAGATTCATCCCTACAAAAAGTAGGTGGAGAGTGGGTGAGTGGAAATTACCTTTTTAATTTAAATGTTTTAATTTCAAAACATGAGTTGACTTTTAATGGTTCACTTTATGGGGTAAGGGAATGTTAATTCTAACCCCATGTAAAATGGGACCTTGTTAATTCTTCAAACCTTGTGGAATTACATACCTTGGGTATTTATTTAATTTCTCCCCTTTAATCGTCTAAATTTAAATATGGAATATTGAACTATAGTAGAAATCTAATTGTTTATTAAATTAACACTTAGAGAAAACTTAACCATGCTTTAACTGATTATAATCATTAGATTTTAATATGGGTTTAATATTTATTATAACGAGAAAATTTTATCTATTAAATATAATTGGCTAGAAATCTTAATGAAGCAATCATTGTTTTGAAACTTTTTGTGGGCACACTTTTCAAAAAAAAAAAAATATTCTAGAATTTTTCTATTTAACCCTAAGTTATTCTTGGGTCTCGTGTGGGTGTTTTTAGTTGGCGTTACAGTACACACACAGACACACACAAAATTATAAATATTAAGTGGGGGGATAGGTTCCGCTCACCATATTAAATTTATATTTTAAAAAAGGTAAAAAAATGTGGGTGTGTGTGGGGGGGGGTTGGTCAGTGTGAGAAGGCGAAACACCCCCACCCCCTATATTTAAAATAATTACTAAACTATGGTTTTACATGAACTAATATGACAAATGAAACAAAAAAAAATTACGGCGACCATTCTCTATGCCGATCCTATGGGCCGATACATTATATTTCGCAATATTAATGTGTTTATATATATATATATATATATTTAAATTTTAATTTTTAGGAAACCTAGTCGTGGCCCTAACATGGGCATTTCAATATGCAAAAAAATGTTATTAGAGGTAAAATGTATAAATACATATATATGTGGGTGGGGGTGTGTGTGTGTGTGTATGCACACAAACCCAAAATCCTGGGTAGATTATTGTTGGAAATAATAATTAAGAAAAGGTGTATATTTGTATATTTAATATATCTACCTCAACTATGGGTATATTCAAGCTAAAACAAAGAAAAATATTTCCATAATCTCTCATTGGCTCCATGGCCTCTATTCTCCCAAACCCGCAAAATAAAAATGTACAAATGAAATAAGCTAGGTAACAAGTATATAAAAGAACCCAATAAGGATTTTTAGGAATTTTTGAGTCAAACCTAGATCTAAGGGCCCTAATAGATCTAATCCATAGGTTGAGAGTTGTCCCTAAAACATTAAGTGATGGGAGTTTTCAGGAATGAGTTTCAAATAAAAGGGTATGGGTATTAAATGAATGGAGCTGCCTAGAGGGTTAGAATAAGTTGTGATCTTATAGTATGGACTATTAAATAAATGAAGAACACTAAGTTATGGATTAAATAATTGAGATATTGTGCATGGGTTTTTTAGATAAAGGGGGTTTTAAATAATTAAAAGTAAGGGTATGGTTAAATAAATAAATGGAACATGATTATTAAGTATTTAGGAAATTATTGAGGTCATCTTGAGAATTTTCTTTTATTAAATTTAAAGGAAACTAAGTGGATTAAACCATGGGATTGATTTGGAAAATACTCTAATAAAGTAAAGGAACTTAATGGAAGGTTTTTAAATCGTAAAATATTTTGGGAAATAAATTAATAATATTTAATTAATAATTTGATTTCGATTACCTTATAAGGGTGTTGGAATTACACACGAGAACTTAATTGATCACTACTAATGTCTATAACCTTTTGAAACAAAAACAAAAAAATTACCATAATTTACCCAAGTAATTAATGATTGGTGTCTTGGTTTTGGGTGCGTCGAATTTGAGGGCGTTACAAAATGTAAGAAATAAAATTCACCATGTAGTCAAGAAGTGTGCGTGTAATCTGTGTGTGTTTGTATCTTGTGAACTAATGGACCCTGTGTGACTAAAATATTTATTGAGTAAAAGTTAACATAAATTTCATGCTTGAGAAGCTTTAAACAATACCTTACCTTAAGGGAAAATGTGTGTTGATCTCGTGTACTCTTGAGGAATGTATGAACAGAAAATTTGTTATTTTTCGACAAAATTATAATTTTCTAGTATTTTGATAGGTTTGGGAAACATTCCCTTTTAATGGATTCTTTTTTTCCTAATTCATTCATGTTTTCTCTTGATTCTATTATTTAAGAAATGATAAGTTTAATTAAAACTTTTCATATATCTTGTTGGATTGAAAATTCATTGTTTTTATTTCATTAAGGAATTATGGCTTGTTTGGAATGTAGAAAGTTTGAAATTTGCTTTGTCATGGTGAAAGTTTTTGCAAAAATTTTAAACAATAATCAATTAAACTATCTCTTATGAGTATTCTAAAGTAAACATTGAAGCGGGATTGAGATGTTTTAGAGAATGGTAAATCCTATGAAACTTTGGAAACCAATTGGAAAACCAATCCTAACCTAATGGTTAACCATATATTTCATCCACAATTTATTGGTACTATCATTAGGTGAATGTAAAAATTATTTTCAAATCAAACCATCACCCTTAACTATGCTTGGTATTATGTGAATCTTCATCCTTGACCTTAGTGAATAATGTGGATGTTAGAACCATATTAAATAGGCTTGTGAACCATTTTCTCCCAATTTAGAGTAATGGTGAGCTAGGAGGTGAAAACACATGTAAACTTGGAAACTTTCACTCTCTTCTTGTGTGGTATTTGTGGTATCTTGGATGGTTTCCATGAGTAGGCTCATACACATCATGTATATATAATTTGTTAACCCTATTTGAAATGACCATTATGTTCCTTTGGCTCACCCATCAATAGTTCCTTTAAATGTGGACCTTATGTTGTGCATCCACTTATGTGGACCCTTGTAGGAAAGTTAGATGATGATGAAAAATGAATCCTTTGAAGGATACAATTCTTCTTGATTAATATTCTCCTATTTGAAATATACTTCACTTTGAGTTGTGTCGTATTTGATGAGACATGTTTGTTAAGACCAAAACAAAATATGGTTATGTGAAAGAGACCTTAATGTTGGACCTCCACCGACATTTGACCATGTAGAGTTTTTAGACAGTGATGTTAATAATTGTTTCCTTATAAGCTACAACGTTCTTTTATTAAATTACTTTAAATGAGAAAAACACGTAGTACGGGACCAAGATTTAATACGTGGGACATGCTTATTGTAACTATCAACCGCATGATACTTGTTGGGTCATATCCCTATATCTTCTAGTGACTTCCGGGAGGAATTCTAATTTTAGGAGAGGGGAATGTAGTACCCACCCTTTTTCTTACCATCGTTTCTTGATGACTCATTATATATAGTATTTTTTCCATGGTTTATAGCTCTTTTTGGATATTATGTGATTTCATTTTGATATTTTGATGACTCATGTGATGGATAGGATTCAAAACACCAATTTAGTAGTGACTTTTATCATAGTTTTATTTCAAAAAAATTATTTGGTTTCAGTAGTACATGATACTGATTGATCCTATTTGACATATGATGAATTTGTGTTATGACTCCTATTTTGGATAACATTGGTGTATTTTGACTATAGCATATTACCATGATATTTGTAGTTGGAGCTCATATATTTCTTAGCTATGGATGCACGTTGATAGAATATGATCATCATGGGTTGCCATTTATGATTGCGTTGATAGCATGCTAATTATGATTATATATCGTCATTATTTATTGGATATATATATATATATATATATATATATATATATTGGGATATATATATATATATATTGGGCGGGTATATTTGATGTTTGCAATTAGTGTGCAGATTACAAGACATGGGAGAATGTGGGTTTCAGGGAAGCAACTCAAGATGTAACAAGTGACCGATTGAGTTTGAGTCCTAGATTTGTTTTTGTATGAAGCCTTTTTGATTTTTTTACACATTGTATAGGGGTGTCATGGGTGACTCCAAAAATTTTAATTATTTTTTATGAGTCTCTTGTAAACTAGTTTGGGGGCCCTAATGGTCTCCAATTGTATTAATGGTGTATTAGATTACTTAATTATATTTTAGGAGGTTGGGGTCACATACAAACCCATTGGGCGGGTCCCACAACCCCATTCTTGTGACAAACAAAAATTGGGCTAAAAAGGAAAAATTTCAGACACCTTTCATCTTTGGGGGGTTCTCTTTTCATGTAAAATATCCCTTGGAACCTACCTATAGGTAGGGGGATTAATTTCTTGGTGAAATTATAGTTTTCTCTCTTTTTACCTCTCACAAGTCACCATTCTTGTAAGAATGGTTGGGTGGTGTGTTTCTAAAAATTTGGATGGTGTTTGACTTATTAGCAATTATGGGAATTTAGGGGTTTTGTTCTTTAAATTTTTTTTTACTCCCTTTTTATTTTTAGAATCTTGGGTTGGGAAAAGAGAGGGGTGACACATGTCACCCTCTCATTTAAGAGGATATTTCCTTGTTTCTCTTCAAATACATCCTCATGTAGGAGGAAAATAACTTTGTTTTGTCATTGTTGCATTTGGATTTTTGAGTTGAGCTTGGAGCTTTAGCTTTGGAGTGGATTGCATAGCTTAGAGACTTTGAGAGATATTTGAGGTAGGATTCTTGTGCTTTCTTTTACTTTGTCATATGCATTCGAAGAAGAAAATGGATGTTTCCTGGTTATGTATTTGAGTGTTGTTCCATGGTTATGATTTTAGTTTTTTGTTTGATTTTCTCCATCCATGATATGGTTTGATGGATTTTGGAGTAGTGTGGGAGAAGAGGGAAGGAATTTCCCTCTTACCACATGGCTTGATGGACAAGCAATGTTGGCATTCTTCATTTTTTTCCCCTCATATGGTTTGTGGTGGGGAATATTTTTCATATGGTTTGAACTTCCTTCTCCATCCTTGGAAAGGAAACCAAATGAGGTTTGAAAATCCTCCCAAGGAGGAATTTTGGTACTTAGGAGGAGAACAAAGGAGGGTATGTTTGCATGCAGGGATAAGGAGGGCTTATGGAGTTATTTTATGTGTGTTTCATATGGTTGGATCACACATTTGGCATACTTTTATTTCTAATCCACTCTTCCCCATTGGAGGGAAAAGAGGGATTTTTCTCCCCTTGTGTTTGGTGGTTTCTTTTACTATTTTGTGTGTTAAATGTTTTTCTTTGTGTTGTGGTTTCTTGTTCATCTCCCTACCCCAATTTTGCATACTTGAATATTGTTTGATATCTCTCCCATGGGCTTGGAGGGAGGCCAACATGTCCTCCAAAATTTGGATATGGCATGTAATGATGCCAATAGGTTGCATGAGGAAACTGGGCCTATCTCTTTGTGTTTCAAGACCTTATGGAATGGAAAGCATGCAAATTTGAGCTTGAATATTGTTGGAGAAATGGAGAATTTTTCATGCTATGTTTCTTTCCAACTTTTGTGAAAGATTTGCTTCTTGGAGTACATTTGGATATTTTAAAATTATGTTGTAAATTCTCCTTGTAAAACACCAATCATGGGATGTGATTGTAAACCATTCTCTTAATGTGTTGATTTTTGTATAATCGGGACTTTGTATGTGTAGTTTGAACATCTCTTTTAATAAGAGATTTATTGTATTGTAGGCTTGATGTCTCCACATTTGAAATGACTCTACATCCTTATATTGAAGGGTAAGTGGACCAATTTGGGGGCTAAAAGGGGGTCTTAAGTTAACGCATTTTTCTTAAAAAATAAAAACTTTAACTTGTATGATTTTTTTGAAATAGTTACACTCAAAATTTGAAGATGTTGTAGAAATATAAATCATAGGATTTTTATTCTAGTTTCTAATCTACTAAGTTTTATTGAAAACGGATAAGTTTAAGTGGGTCAAATAACTAAAATACCAGTAGGTGCTCTTGGATTTTTTTCAAAAACATAATAGAGTGACTTTCATGCCCCCACCATTTTTGAGCACCATTTAATATTTTTGAAAACCATTTGGTAGAAAGATAGATACGAGCATCTATTTTTGTTAGAATTTTTAATATTTTTTAGCGAATATTTTTTTAATGATTTTTCTAGTACATAAATTTTATGTTTTGAAAAAAATGAGCTCGACCCCCACCCCCGCCCAACTACCTCAAAAAATTCAAAAATTACTGATTTCTTTAATATGTATAGAATTACACCTAGGTTGTTCCTAAAAACTTTTATTCAATTTCGATGAGTAAAAAAAAAAGATACAGGATAAAAGATAGACATGTTTAAACTTGAAAAATAGCTATAAAAAGGCATAGTTAGAAAATAAATAATATGGAAATCTTATATTTGTTAGAAAAATTGAAAAATAATGTTTATACAAAGAAGAAACTCGCTTTACATCATGGTATAATTTTTTAAACTAATCGATCATTTGATGTTGATTTATCACGGTGAAAGTTGGATTTCTATATTTTTCTCGCAAAAGCACGTGGTTTGTTGTGTTTGTGTATGTCAATGCCTCAGGCTTGGGGATCCAAACCAGATCCCAAGCCTTGAGGTATGTGTTTAAAAAGGGAAAAATCATAATGCGTGTGTGTTATGATTTATTTATATATCATGGTCCCCTAACGTCCCTTTCATCTCTTTCATGGGATTTCTTCATACATTTAGTTTGGTCTACAATTTTTTGTACATTCTTGCACGATGTTTTAGTACTTCATTTTGTCCCCTACCCCACTAGTTAATTGTTTCTAATCATGGGTGATAAAATTTGAGCTAAGGACAAGAGGAAAGTCAATAATAAGACACCAGAGCAATTGGAAGAGATGAGAATAAAGAAATTGAAGAGAATGCACAAACTTCATGCAGGAAAGGTATATCGCTATATCAAATGTAGCTAATGTATTAGAAAATGGGGATGAAATACATACTGAAAATGTAGAGAATACTGATTTTACAATGAATAATAATTTTGCAATGAATAATGATATTGAATTGAATGATAATGTTGGTATGGATGAAGAAATTAATATGAATCCAATTGTTGAACCCTTACCTGAGAATCCAAATGTTAACCCTGATATTTGTATGAAAACATTAAATGAATAAAGTATCCTTGTAAATGAATCTTCACCTCTAAGAACACCTCCTTCCATTTTGCAAAGAAAACCAATTCACTTAATTGAAATTGATGAAAACATTATAAAACCAATGCCTAACAAAATGTATAAAAGAAATGCAAGAAGAAAAGCTAGTGGAATTTGGGATAATTACTTTGAGAATTTAAATGACACACAAAGATGTCAATTATTTATTACATTGATGAATTAAATTAAGATGAGACCTATAATGAAGACCCTGGGGTTAAGAACATGTAATGTTTCTAATCAAAATACATCGATTGTTGAAAAAATACATAAAGCATACCAAATGCAGGTGAAAAAGATGCACCAAAGATAATCAAGTTACATGGCGTGCACTTACTAATTGTATAGTAAGTGATAAAACAGCTTAATAAACGATAGATTAGAAAAACAAGTCATGCTTTGAACATAAATAGAAAAACACTAATGAAATTAATAGAGAGATGTAAATGTCTTTAGTATCAATAACACTCGAATTTTGGGATTTCTCTAGTAGAATTCCATGGAAAGAATAAAATACATCGATATTCTAAAAACTTTATTCTAAAATTTTAGAATGAAAACACAATCATGTGACACCGAATAGAATAGATATAGTAAAAATAAGAATAGGTTCTTGTAATCATCAATCATGTGCAAAACATTTCTTAGATATGACTCAAACAAAATTATTCTTTGAGTTTAAGAATGAAAATCCATAAACCAACATAGCCAAAGATTCTTTGAAATGAGCAAACCCTTTTACGTAAAAATCAATTACTACGTACCACATGTTATTGCAGGCATCATGTTGAATTTTCAATGCATTATGATGTTTTTTGTCAAATACATCGTGTTTTGCATATTGACATATTGTTGCAAGAGTGTGGATTCAATGCCCCGCCAAAATTTTGAGAGAATTTATTTTGACAATATTTTCGAAAAATCAACTAGACATTTTTTTATAACAAAGCATGTTTGGATGGAATGTGCAATGTATGTGGTGGCTTGCCAAATATAAAATTTTATATCCATGAGGAGAGTACTGATTCAATAGGAAAATAATTGGTTGGTTTCAACAATATAAATCTGTGGCAAATATAAATATGCACTCTTTAGAAATTACTTGGACAAGATCGAAAAATATTAAGAGAATATCATTCCTACATCGGTGTTGATTGGACACATTCTACGAGTATGTACAAGGGTGTTTCAAGTGTTTTATGTGAACTTGAATGAGAGTAACATTAGTTTCAATCAACATTACATTTTGTCGAGAAAACTTTACATCACAATTCAAGAATGCATAGATGTTTTATTGGATAAGTAGGATGCACAAAGAAAAAAATGTACAAAATCTTTGGATTTTTACGAGGTAGGAATGGAAAAGGAGAGTATGATGGTACAGAGCATGTGTGAAAAGATAACTTGCAAGAGAAGAGTTAAAGTTCAAGGATGGTGCTAAATTTACAGATGCAAAAAAATTCTTGATTGGTGTGTCAAGAATATGGGCCATGAATCTCAAGAGAGATTAATAGTTCGTAGATATTTTTGGTTGATAGAGAAACAAAATCTGAAAAACTTTGAATATTGTATGATAGTTACTGAGGATCAAGTGATATGCACTCATTTTGTAGTAAAGATGCAAATACTTGGACTATTTATACTAGGTGCAAGACATGTTTTTGTATATCATGAATTTATTTTGCGTGGAATGAATATGAGCCACGGTAATGGGTGGATAAATTGACTTGTAGACCTCTAATTCCACTTGACACACATCAAGTTCCATGAGCACTACAACTTGCAGGTCTTGAGAGAAGATGATATTATCATCGACTTTGACCAAGTATCTTAGTGAAAAAGGTACATACATATATGTACCTGCCATGTTTTAAATTTATAAATTATTAAATGGTCAACTCTTAATGTATTTTAAATTTGACTTCAATTTTACTTTGTGATGTAGGTCACATTTTTGCGATTATTGTGATGAATTTAACAAAGAGGGAACAAAATATTTCTTGTCTCGTTGTGTAGAGGGGAAAAGATTTACTTCCACAGTTATTGATGGTGAAGACCTTGAGTATCCCACTGGGTCATTGGTAGTCTTGGAACTTGGCTTCAACAATATCCTATGAAAAAATAAAACATTTGGTTGTTTGAAGACTATGAAGTTCATCAAAAGATACTTAACTATTCACATTTGATTCTTGCAACAAATATTAAATTGATCAAATATCAAGGTTGGCCATTAAACAAGAATCTATTGAAGGTTCGTTAATCAGATCATGAAGAAACTCTTGCTATTGTCAAGAGTAGAGTTGATCCTTGCGGTTCATTGGATTGAATTTCGAAAGGTATGTTCTTCATGAATTTAATTTGAATATTTACTTTAATTATTTTGTTTAAAATTTTATGATGTAAAATTCTATTTAATTGTTTACTAACATTTTTATGTATGTTAGTGGTGCCAAATAAGCTTCAACCTTCATGTGTTTGCATCACAAGAGAGAATTTATTATTCTCAAAGCTAAGTGAAGCTAAGAGAAATTAAATATTAGAAAGGAACAACAAACATAAATTCTAATTTCACCACATATATTGTAAAAATATCTTATTAAAATTCTCATTGCACCACCTATATTATATGAACCACCTATATTATTCAAATGATTAACAATGGACAACCTTACACCGACTCAAACTACACTTTTTCGCATGTTTTCAAATAATAAGACAATGAGAGAACCGAATGGAGATGGATGAAACCGCAAGATTATTTCATAGAGGGAATAAACATATATGTTTTGGATCTAATAGGATGTCTCTAGGTGCCATGAGTCCGAGAAATCATGTGTCGAAGTTATAGCGTGTTTTAGTCTCAAGTCTCTTAAGGAACTATTCCCTGACAAGGTAGCCCAAAATCACGAGGAGCATAGGGAACAAAAAAATCCTCAAATAGCATTCAACAAGTCATCTAGACGTGTTGGGATAGATGATTCAAGATAATATGAGAAACAATTTACAAAATATAGCATCTGTTAGCATTACACCGACTCAAACTACACTATTTTGTCTATTTGCAAACAATAGGACAACGAGAACACCGAAAGGAGATGGGAAAAACTGGAATAGGATTTTGTAGAGGGATCTGAATTTGAGTTTTTGATCTAACACGTTGTCTCTATGTACCACAGAGTCCCAAAACCACCCATCGAAGATATAGCGTTTTTGGTCTCGGGGCTATTAAGGACTATGCCCAAACAAGGAACTCGGAATCACATGGAACTTTGGCTTCCAAAAAGAAACCTCCCTAACATTTACCTAGCCACCCCAATTTTTGGGTGCATTCTACATTTAGTGCGAAGAGCTTCCGTTTACAAAATATTGCATCGATAACGTTATACTATTCTAAAGATACACTATTATAGCATGCAAATGAGATTTGATAGAAAAATGTAGAACGTTTATTTTCTATAAATTATGGAAGATGATAGAGGAAGGTATCATGAGGCTTCCTTCAAAATTTTAGGTAAAATTTAGGTATTTTGTTCAAGTTATATTAGTTTTAATAAAATAGACTTTTGTTCAAGGTTATCCAACCAAAAATGTTATATCTTTGACCGGTGATTTCTCGAGACTCCGTGGCACCTAGATACATCTCTTTAGATCCAAAACTTTCATGTCAAGGCCATCTATGAAAACCTATTGTGGTCTGTCTCCATATCTTTTCGTGTTCTCGCTGTCCTATTGTTTGCAAATGCGTGAAATAGTGGTGTCTAAGTCGGTGTAAAATTTCATTAGACACTATATTTGCAAACGGTAGCTCGTCGGACTGAACCTTCTATGCTAACATATCCAGATGGCCTAGTGAATTCTATTGGAGGATTTTTTTTGGTTCCCTACACTCCTCGTGCTTTCAAGCTACCTTGCCATACCATAGTCCCATAAGAGCCCGAGACTAAAACATGCTATATTTTTATAGGGGATTTCTCGGACTCCATGGTACCTAGAGATGTCTTGTCAGCCCAAAACCACCATGTCAAGGCCCTCTAGAAATTCTCTCACGGTTTTATACATATCCATTCATTTCTCTCATTGTCCTATTGTTTGCAAACGCATGAAATAGTGTAGTCTAATTCAATATAAGGTCAGAGGATGCTATATTTTGCAAACGGTAGCTCATAGGACCAAACCTTATATTCCAACACATCAAGATTCCTAATGAACACTAGTGGAGGATTTTGTTTAGTTCTCGTACACTCTGCGTGCTTTGTGCTACCTCGTCAAGCGTAGTCCCTTAAGAGCCCTGAGACAAGAACACACTATATCTTCGATAGGTGATTTCTCAAACTCCGTGGCACCTAGAGATGTCTCTTTAGATCCAAAATCTCCATGTGCAGGCCCTTTACAAAATCCTCTCATGGTTTTATACATCTCCATCCGGTTCTCGCATTGTCCTATTGTTTGCAAAAACATAAAATAGTGTAGTCTTAGTCAATGTAAGGTTGTCAGATGCTATATTTTGCAAAGGGTTTCTCTTGGGAATGAACCATCTATGCCAAAATGTCTGGATGGCCTAGTGAATGCTAGTGCGGGATATTTTTTGGTTCCCTATTCTCCTTGAGCTCTCAAGATACCTTGTCTGGGACGCAGTCCCTTAAGATCCCCGATACCAAAACAACGCTATATCTTCGACATGTGATTTCATGGACTCCATGACACCTAGAGATGACTCATCAGATGTAAAAAATCTATGTTCGAGGCCATCTACGAAATCCTCTCACGGTTTTATCCATCTCCATTTGGATCTCTCTCCATCCTGTTGTTTTCAAACACACGAAATAGTGTAGTCGAGTTAGTGGAAGGATGTCAAATACTATATTTTGTAAATGGTAGCTCGTGGAAAACTCCAGATCGTCACAACATTGTTGCTTCCTCTTGTGGCTTCTACACTTTTCCTTTATCTCGTAGCTTCCAGACATTCCTTTGTCCTGTGGTTTTTGTCTTAGTGTAATGCCGACTAAAATGACCACTCAAGACCTAAGAAAAACCTAGATTTAGATAGAAAAATTATGGAATAATTTTATTTTCCTTGAAAATTGTGACCACAACTAGGCTTGAAGCAACAATTGTCACAACAAAGATTCAAAGTCAATTATAATTAATAAATGAAATTTTCTATTATAACAAACATTAAATCCACATTACAAAATTAATGAGTGTAATTAATCCAAATATAGTTAAATTTCTCTTAGGTGTTAATTTAATAAATAATTAAATTAACACTATAGTTAAATATTCCTTAATTAATTTTAGAGGGTCAAAGGGGCCAAAACAATTAAATTCCCAAGGTTTTTAATTTCACTAGGTCTAAAAAATAACCAAGGTTCTTATTTACATGAGATAGAAAACATTATCTTATCCCCTAGCATGACCCTTTAAAAACTTCAACTCATGCTTTAGTGTTAAACCATTAAGTTAAAAGGGGTAATTTCTCACTTACCCACTCTCAAACTCATCCTTGCACTTTAACCTGAGTTTTCACATATTTATCACACTTAGGGTTTCTTGAAAACATTTTTATTAGATAGGAAATTTCTTCCCCTTTCCAATGATATAAATAAGTCCTCCTAACTCCTCATATTTCTTAAGTTACGGGTCGATGGGCCTAGGGAGAAGATTTTTCCCAAAGGCAGGCCTGCGGAAGAAAATTTTCCCAAAGGTGGGACTGTGGGCCCAAGGAATAAAATTTCCCAAGCCAAAAGGGACACATGACATGTTTTTGAGCCAACACGGGAAGGTGGTTCGTCGAAGTTAATTTGGATTCTAACTCTTTTTGTTTGAAAGGGAAAAAAGGTACAAAAAACCCCCGCGCCTCCGCCAATGCCTAGAGATGCCACGTGTCCGGCCCAAAAACTACAAGTGGGACAAGTGAATAGTGGGGAAATCTTAGTAATGTTGACTTATGTGTTTAAAAGCGTGAAGTTTGAAAACAATCCGTGCCTCGGCCGATGCCACGTGTTACTCAAAGTGACTGCGGGAAGGCAAGCCGAGTGGAGAAACTTAAGAATTTTCGATAACCTTTTTCAAAATTCAATAATATAAAAACCATCCACACCTCCACCGATGCCTAAAGAAGCCACGTGGCAGACCCTCATTAGTTGCGGGGTGGTGGGCCGTCAGGGAGACTTAGAAATTTTTTCCCTTTTTCTTTTCAAAAGGTAAAGTTTGAAAAAGAGGGCCCACGAACTCGAGGATACATTTTCCCAAAAGTGAATCAGTGGGACTACGGGGCTGGGGAGGAATTTTTGAATATTTTATTTTATTTGCAAAAAGTGCCCTAAGTAATTTTCGGGCCCGCGGATCCGATTTTAAAAAAATCTTTCCTCGATGAGTTACTTTTTTAAACCAAACGAAGTAAAAACTTCAGAAGGCAATAAATTTCAATCTGGAAGATGGAATTTGAGAAAATAATAACTTTTTGAAAATGTCTCAAACTCCTATTTGCATAGGAACCATAAAAATTCATTTTTCACGAACTTAAGTGGGTGAATTTTAAGAAAACGTCTTTCCTACCATAAAAATGTGAATCGAACTCTTCAACTACCGTAATTGGTCTAATCCGCTATTCTTTCTTCTTCAACACACCAAACAGGCATGGAAAAACACACTTAAAATATTTCAAAAGGATTACAAGGATTAAAATATCAATCGTTGAGTATTCAAAAACAAATTTCCTTTCGTTTCGTGAAATTGCATTATTTCACCTCTTGCGTGATTCTTGGAGTTCTGAATAAATTACTAGGGAAATGCAAATTTTTCATGATGTGCTTTGTCCATCCTTAGTTTATTTTAAAGTTTCATTTTGAATTTCATTGTTGTAGGGTACTCTGTATGTTTTTCTGATATTGGTTTATAGGTTTGAAACAATCTAACAGAGATCTACGTATTTCAAACTAGAAATTTATCTATTTCATTTGCCATACTTTAAACATTTAAGCTCATTCCATTCCAATTTTAAAATGTTTATCTTTCCTTTAATTAATGCGTGGAGAGAAAGAATGTAGTTCTATTCTCAAAATATTCCTTTCAAGTAATACAGAGGAAGGTAATACTTCCTAACACAGACTTTTCTAGCCTTCAAACAGAGAGTTTGCAAAAGTATTTCAATCCAAAAAATTTCAAACAGAGCAAGTCCATTTGTATAAAGTAAATCAACTTCTATTAAACTGAGATAATTTCCTTTACAACTTCTTTTATGTTCACCAAAAGACAACTTACAAAATAAATCTTTCTCATTCCTTTTTCACATACAAATACAACTTTCATATCCAAAAACAAAGTAGCTTTTCACTACAATTATTATTACAATACCATCCAATTAATGTGGGAAATTTCACAATAAGGGACCCAAGGAGAACTACAAAATTTGTCTTCACACAAAATCCACGTGCAACAAAAAGGGATCCACCATGTTTCATTTGGTCACAAAAAATAGAGGGAGAGGCAATGCTCTCCACCCAACCAAGAATTCCAATGAAGAGGAGAAACCATCCTCCTCATTGGCCCCTAAGCCCCAACCACATTACAATAGAAAATAGATTCAACTTATGGCAACAAGATAGGCTTCCGCCACACAAAATAGATTTCATAATCATATCATAGTCCAAAATAAAATGTAGTTACAGTCACAAGAAGGCTAGTAACAAAATATACAAAGCCTCATCACACAAAGGCCAAGAGAGCAAGATCTATGGGGAAACTACTTATACCTCCCAATCGGGAATGTGTGACCACCTTAAAAACCCACCAAAAATATTCATCTCTAACCCCTACAAAATCTTATGCCTCTCCATTCTCTTATGCCTCCCCAAAAGTAAGAATTTTAAGTTATTTCTTGTCCAAGGTGGAAAACCCAACCCAAACTCCCTCCACGAATAACTCTAATGTCTCCCCACATCTCTAATGCCTCCCCACAACTCTTATGCCTCCCCAAAAAAATCCCCATAGTCTTCTCCTACACCACACCTAGGAAATCTACCCAATCAACGAACAAACATACCAAACATTCAAAAACATTCACATAAGCACAATATAGAAAGAAAACATTTTTACAAGATTCATGCTCCTACCTTTCCATGATAGAGCTCAATCCAAAAGTTCAACAAAAGCTTCTTCAAATCCAAATAGTCCCAAAGTACCAACAAATCCACAAGCACCCCAAATCCTCTAACTCCCTACAATTGCAAGAGCAACAAACCAACATGAAGTAAGCTCCTAAAGTAATTACCTAAAGTAACCCCCAAAATAGTAAAATAATTTGAATAAATAGAAAAGGGAGAGAGGAGGATGAAGTGGTTCCATGTAGGATGCCACATCATTCATCCTCAACTCCACCTCACAAATCAACTTCAAACTCCCAAGCACAATTAAAAAGGTGGATGAATAAATGACCTTTTACTTACACACACAATCCAAGTCCACACCCTAAGGACCAAAATTAATTTCATGCAAGAAGGTGCAATAAAACCTTACAACTTGTCTTCCCAAAATACATAATAAGGCCTAATTTTGACTCCCCAACCTATAGGTAAGGGCTGTGTGTAAATTTAAGAGGTGTGGGACAAGTTTAACTTGTCCTACAAGCCTCCAAAATCAGCCTCTACGGACAGGTCCGAATTTAAAAAGGAATGTGGAGTGTTTTACACTCAAAGTTACTTACACATTGCTTATAATACATAATCCAGGGCCATCAGCTCTAATAAATACATTCTTTTGACCCATTTTAATTTATTTAACAACACGATTACTCACTAATCTAGACACAAATAAATAAATAATAACGGGAAATATATATCACTAAAATCCACATACTAAATTTAAATAAAGGAACTAAATAAAAGAATACACATAACCCTTGGTCACATATGAAGGGGATCCCATGGGAACCCGTAACATCAATTCAAACATGCACAAATATTAATTACATGTTGCCATGGAGACCCTTGTTGAATTTATCTAGAATTCCAATGTGGTTGGTTTCCAATCCTCCGATGTTTGTTGTGACATGTTTACCTGCAAAACACAAATACCTTCTTCGGCCTTGTCTCGAATCAATTCATCCAAAATAAATATACAATATAACTCCAAATTATCTATATATATGAATCAAACATCATCCAGGAAAGAAACAATCTCCTTTACAATTTCATCCATAATCATATGATCACAAGATTAATTCAATTTTCTAGGTCTACTCAATATGATGAAATAACACATGTCCAAAAACACACACACACACACACATATATATAACCATGTCAACATCATAACAACATCAGTATAAAATGTCTCCAAAAATCCATATGCATCATATATGAATCAAAATCAACCACAGTCAATGATCTCTAATGTCTAACATCATACCAACTCAAAAGTTATAGTAATGTCCATAAGTATAGTCGACAGTACCATAATCAACAACAAAAAGCTGTTGGAGGGAAGTGGGCACTATACTTAGCCTTTGCTTCCGGCTCCTCTTTGTTGCGCAACTTTCCTTTGTACCGCAATTTTGTCGGGCACACAAAAATCAAATGGCCAAAAACTTGAAATAAATGTGTGTCGAGGGGAGGTTGGGAGCCATGAAAAACAAGTTTGAAAACATGCATGAGACTCAAGATTATCAGAAACCATTAATTTTGACATTTTTGGGGCTCCAATTGTGAGTATATGTGAATGAAATACCTGACCTCCCTATGAATATGCCATATTAAATCATCTCTACTTAAGCTTAAATTACAGCAGCTTCCGCAGTCAGAACTCAGAAATAAAGGAGCTATTGGACAGAATGTTCTACACCCATAGCGAGGTCTTCTCCAACCATTGTTAAAGGACTAGTTGAAATTGCCAATGCTTAAAATTAACCCATCAACTCAAAATCCTTTCATTGCTCACAATCCCAGATTTCCAACTGTAATATACAAACTGAAAGAAGGAATGGGAGATTTATGGAAGCTTATAGCCGAAAAGCTTTTGGTTTTTTATGGGTTCCTTTCTTGGACCCAAAATCCCTCGAATCTAAGTTCAAGAAATCTACAAACCAACCAGATCTGTGGGCTAGTCTGATTAGATGCGTTAGCCACAAATATGCGTCTATAGCCTCAAACAAAAGACAAGAAATACAAAATCCAAGGCCAAATAAACCATAACTAATACAAATGCACAACATATAACAGAAGAAGGTAGAGACAAAACCATGCGCAGTGCAGCCGCTACATCCGTCGCCATGGAGCTTGTAATATCATATGCCTCAGACCACTCCTCCCGTTCACGTCTTCTGCCGTCCACAACGCCACCCGTACGAGCCTGCTTTCAAAAAGCTTGGTGGGCAGTTCATATGAAAACAACACTCACTGCAAAACGGACAATCGTATCCTTCCTATCGCCAGGGTAAAAATATGAGCGCTAAAATTGGATAGATATTCAAACCACGGGGCAGGATAGATTAGTCGAGCAATGTGTGAGCGTGAGGTCTGCTATAAAATGCCTCGACAGAGCCAAGGGGTTCGCCTCCCTTTGGTACACGGATATAAATACAATCGTATCAATTATTTGCATTCCTTATATTCTTAAAATATTGTTTGTAGTTTCGTGAGATTCATCTCTTTTGATCCGAATTTCAACGCAGAAGTATTTAACTTGTGGTACATTTAATGTAAACCCAGTTTGGACATATAGAGTAAGAGTAATTTCGAGGATCGTTTGACTACTGTAGAAGCTCAAAGGACTACATAATTGATTGTTACAACGGTTGGCGCCACACAACTACGAGTCGTCTAAGCAACTCGCTCCTCACATCGGCACCTTAATCGTGTTCAAAATCGTAATAAAACTACTAACCTAACAACATTAGGTACCTTATAACAAAATAACAAACAAATAATCCATTAAAACAATAAAACTGGATGGCCATCCAAAAGTACCCAACAATTCGTCTTTCTTTAGCTTAGACGTCTCGATTATGGCAGAAATTGCGTAGTCTTTAAGTGCAGGTTTCTTTCTCAGTGACTTCAAACTTCAATAACGAAGAAATCGTACACAAATTTGCAACTTCGACTGATCCCAAAGAAATGCTAATTTTCACGCAAGGAACTCCACCACACAAAACATATTATATATGTTTTGAATGCTGTTTTAAGTTTCATGTAAACACAGAAATCAGAGGCAACGAATTCAGAGTTCCTTCAATGGCACCCCGTCAGATATCTCAGCACGGTTAAATTTGTCTTCCATACCCATGAAAAAATGTCCAGGACAGGAAAGGTGGTGGATAAATCATGGGCAGGCTTTGCAAATCTTGTAAAACTGCTTCCCACCACCACTGTGTTGGCCTTCCAAATATTGTCTCCCACTTTTACCAACGGAGGTCACTGCTACACCGCCAATCAATATCTCACCGGCGTTTTGCTGGCCTGCTGTGGGATTTCGTGCTTGTTTGCTTCCTTCACCGACAGCTACCAGTCAGATGACGGAAAGGTGTACTACGGGTTCGCCACCAGAAGCGGTTTGCTTGTGTTGAATGGAGAAATTAATAAGACTGTGGATTTGTCTTCGTACAGGCTGAGATTTATGGACTTTGTTCATGCTGTGCTCTCGGTTCTGGTGTTTTCTTCTGTGGCATTAATGGACACCAACGTTGTGAATTGTTATTATCCTGTAGCTCACGAAAATGAAGAGCAGTTGTTGAAGAATCTTCCTCTTGGAATGGGTTTTGCATGCAGCTTGTTTTTCATGGCGTTTCCCACCACCCGCCATGGAATCGGATATGCTTCTCAAGATTAAACTCTGTGTTTTATTATGTTTTTTTAAATGTGCTTCCCCTACGAGCCTTTTAATGTCCCCTCTCTATTATTGCCAACTCTCTCATTATTGACCGAGTATCTAAAGTTTATTTCACTTTATTATTTACCCTTACATTTCATTTTATTTTGTATTTTTTTGGTTTGAATATTTCTATCACAATAACTTAACCGTGTGTAATGAAGTGAAGATGAATTCTAGTAGTTTTCCGAAGAATTGATATATTAGTTCAATTAATTGTTAAAGATTTCGTATTTTTAGTTTTTTAAGTAGTTTATATCTTAATTACGCGAAGGCGTTCCCCTATGGTAAAGGACCTCCGGACGTTTCTACGACTGTCTTAAAATTGACGGTTTGACGGCCGTTTGGACGTTTTCACTTTTCCGGCTATTTTAACGTTTTTTTTTTGGGGTTTTTTGGGGTTTTTTTGGACCGAGCCGACTGTCGAGATTTAAACAGGGCTCACGATCCGTGTATCCAAAAGACGCCCCAGAGGTAAGTAATTTCATTGGTCCAGTGACCATTGAAAGGTCGGTAGGGCGTGGTCGAGGTTTATTTGCTTCAGAGGACATAGGTGTTGGAGAAACTGTGCTTGTAGAGAATGCAATTGCAGTGAGTGGTATGTACAGGAGCATCGTGGGGCCCGATCTGATTAACAATTCCAAAAGGATTATGGAACGCGCAAAAAAAGACATGGTGTCTGAAGTTATTTCTTGTGCATTGTCATCGCCGAGGATATTGCAACAGTTAGAGTGCCTTTTAGATTGGGAAAGACAAGTTCCAGATATGGACCTGTTTTGCATTAATAATGGCAATTGGAGCAAGTATGATGTTCGTAGTGCCGGGCAGAATTTACAGTTGGATAGAAAGAAGCTGATAAAGGGCATGGAACGTAACTTGTTGCTCACACAAATATCAGATGACGAAAATATATATATTGCAAATGAGGATATCCCCACAAGTGGCATGGTAGATGGGCGATGGGGATTTTGGGCCCTTCCATCTTTCATTAATCATTCGTGTTTTCCCAATGCAAAATGCATGGTTGTGGGGAAAGCCATGTTTGTAATTGTTGTCAGAAAGATTGCTGCAGGGGAGGAAATAACCGTGCCTTACTTTCACAGTTTGTTCCCATTGGCCAAACGGGAGAAGTTGTGTCAAAGAATGGGATTTGATTGCGTATGTGAACGTTGCATGTTTTGTCCAATTGAACACTTACAAAATCAATCACACCACCTATCAACATCAGCTACAAAAGTAATAACTATCCCTCTAAATCAAATAACAAAATTCACTATGCCTTGTAGTATCTCCTCCTAGACAGCCTATGATTCATATGAGCGCGCGCCAGAAACACCCTCGAAGAACATCTTCCGCAAGAAACAGAGGTAACCATGACGAATCCAACACTGATTCTAGAAGGTCCTTTGCAAGAAACAAAGACCACCATGGAAAATCCAATACTGGTTCTGGAAGGCCCCCTGCAACACACACAGACCACCATGAAAACAAAACCAAGAAGTCAGATTGATGTTTCAGACACTTCTTCTGGATTGGTAAGTTATGCTCCAGACGCCTTTACACAGTTCTTTAAAGAATTTGTGGATGATACTGTTAGGGTTTAATCTTTGTTGTTTAAAATAATTTGTTTTTGTTATTTCAGATATTTTATCAAATACACGACGTGAAAATCCTGAACTCGTGCATTGAGCATACATGGTTATAAGAGCACTCTGTACAATTTCATTTTTTAGCATGTAACAATGGATCTCCTTGCCCTGTTTGAGAGACGTTGAATCACCAAGTCAAATTTATCAGCAAGTCAAATTTGTTCATGAACGAGAGTTTGATAACTATTGGCGACAACATTCGAGTGTAAAGGATTCAAAACTGTATGCTAGATCAGACAATCACTAACATGGACAAATGCGTCACTCTTTTGTCCAATATACAACAACAACGCGGGCTCTCTCTCTCTCTCTCTCTCTCTCTCTCTCTTATTGCTCTCATACAAAAATGGAACTTTCTTTGCAGAGACCGGGATTCAAATCCTAGATAGCTGCTATGGGCTTCTTCACGGCGATGGGTTTTTTCTCAGCCTTGGGAGCCATTGTTGAATACAGCTAACAGAAACTAGACTATGCTTAAAATATATTTGTACTCACTGACGCAAGATAGAAACAACGATTTGACGATGGAATCATTGTTGGATATGTACAAAATGGGGTTTTTGATAAAGCCTTGGAAATTAGTACAATAACATGAGTTACATGATGGACATGTTATCTTTACATGATTTCATTTTATGGTTAACAGTTGACAGTATTACCCAAATGTAATGTAACTTTAAACATGTTAATTCTTGCATCTCACTTGTACTTTGATAAGTCATCTCACTCTACCCTCTACACATTAGCTCCAGATTTTACTACTTCCATCTCAATGACATTATTTCAAGTTAAAATAAGCACATGAATTTTTAAGATTATCAAGATATTCACTAATTACATCACGAGAAGTTAATCCTGAAAAGATGTAATACCGTGCCGTTTTATAGAACTACTAAAACCCCAAAGAGTTGTACCGATACAATGTTTAGAAGTCTACTTGAAATTCTATTGGATTTCACACCATGGATTTATAATTGTTGAGCATTTGATGTACACGTTTTTTCAAAACATGAATTTTTGTTTGTTGGCAGGTCAGAATTCATCTTTCTCCAATATATTCTTGTTTTGAAACTGTTTAATGGTTCATTCTTATTCTTATCAATTAGGATGCTACAACTCCCCTGTCAGAATCTGAAGCGATGGATCTCATGAAGGATATTTTGCTTCAGCTTCATAAAGAGACATATACACTGTATGACCTCCACATGACTATTGCAGGGGCATCCATTAGGTTCTTTTTTCAACCTTACAAGTCATGCAAATTATATGGTATTATTTCTTATATATTGTATATCTCAACCTTGGATGCAGTCATACATGGACTCTAAAATCAGAGCCATCATGGCCCAATATATGCCTCTTGACAGCCAAGGAAAGGTCCCCAATCATGTTCACTATGCAGGGCTATAAATGATGGTACTCAACCTGTTTTGTGCAGTGATTGTTCACAATTTCTCATATTTATGTAGGCTGATAATGTGCTTCTTTACCTTTAATTTGTTAGTCATCTTAGGAATCTAGATTGGGAAACAACTCTGCAGATGAATCTATAGATTTCTGTATGTGCTTGTGCATGACTATTGCAGGTGCATCCATTAGGTTCTTTTTTCAACCTTACAAGTCATGTAAATTATAGATGCTCTTTAAATATCCTCGGTACAAGCTCCCTACTCATGAGCATCATGCTTACTTTTGTACCATATATCATGATAAGTTGGGGAGGATTTGATGGTTCTTGAACAAATTTGATATCATTTTGTGATTGATGCATTAATTTATAAAATTTTAAGGTTGCTTTTTAGATCACAATCAACCTAGATGCCTCTGTTTTGGGAACCCACAAAGGGAAATATCTGATTTACTTAGTTTCATGGTTATCTTATGTTTGAAGTTCCAACATAGCCAATTTTGTTTATAAATGTGTTCTAAAGAATTGTAAGTCGATTGCTATAAAGAGACTGTGCAGTCACTACCCACAAAGCTCTCATGAATTTAAAACTAAGCTGGAAACAATTGGAAGCATCAAACATCGAAATCTTTTGAGTCTGCATGGATATTCACTTTCTCCACTTGGAAACCTGTTGATGCATGTTCTCCATAATCAACTTAAATCTCCCAGTCCTCTGCTCTTGCCAGCTAAAGTATGTTTATACTGATTTTTCTAGCATGTATTTCAGGAATCTTGACTATTTATATGTGGCTCATTTTTTTGTTTCTATGCTATACGTCATAGTGTTGTCTAATCCTGTGGATAATGTATTTTAGTCACAAGTAAAAGTATTTTATTAAGACTAGAAAAATCCCTTAAACATCTCGAGGTATAATGTGTTCGTTAATCTTGTATAAGATTTCACATTGCACATTATCATGTAATGCTTTATATTGAACTGCATGATGCTTTGGTAATTAGTACAATAACATGAGTTACATGATGGACATGTTATGTTTACATGATTTCATTTTATGGGTAACTTGATTGTGATTGTAGAATTTGTCTTCTCTTTAGGTTTCACAACCCCAAGAATTTTAACATAACTAATAACAAATCCAGTCATGATATGACTAAAGATTATACCAAAAATTGCTATTCCTTCTCATTTCCATCAAGCACATCAAGAACCAACCTAAAAAAACAAAAGCTGGCAAATATTTCCCAAATGTAATGTAACTCTAAACATGTTAATTCTTACATATCACTTGTACTTTGATAAGTCATCTCACTCTACCCTCTACACATTAGCTCCAGATTTTACTACTTCCATCTCAATGACAGTGTTCAAGTTAAAATAAGCACGTGAATTTATAATATTATCGAGATATTCACTAATTACATCACAAAAAGTTATTCCTGAAAAGATGTAACTTGCTTTACTTTTGAGTAACTTTTGCCATTCACGAATAATTTCTTTCTTTCCATATCTTAGAATGTAGGTCCACTTCTTGAATTTATGCTACTCATAATTCATGTAGATAGTTTACCCCCTCTGATATGCAGTGGGGTGTAATTCTTAATATATTACAGAATTCAAGTTTACCCTTGATGATGCCAATATAAGAGATACTATCTATGGGTAAATTTTAGCTTGAATCACATTTTTTTCAGTTTGAGCCCTCAGAAAATGCTTCTTTGCAAGGTTTTCCCCAATTCCTTGTTAGAATTCTATAGAAAATGTAATCCATGTTAAAATTACCATTCTCAATCCGTAGTGCTTAATTTGGAGCGGTTTGTGCTACTTTTTCACATATTTTAATTGTTAATACATTTGTTCATTTTTGCTAAGAAAATAGTATAACCTACTAGGAACTGCAAATTCGGTGTGCATTGCAAGCTATACAATAAACTCCATATCAAATAAAATGAGCAACGTTGAACTCAAATTGAATAAAAAAGGAAAATAAAATTAGAATTGCATCTTGGTTCCCTTTCAAATTTAAAGTTTCAAATTGCCCATTGCATAAATAATACATTATTAAATATAAGGTAAAATAGAATGGTGCTCTATATCTTGGACCTTAAATTTGGGTTAGAAGCTTGTCAATCAGGTACTTATATTTTCTATTGAATTCTTGGGTGCACATACATACAGTAGCAAAACAGATCCTTGAGAGCAAGGACATAAGACTTTTGTGCAAATGTGAAAGGGGAGTTCTATGTGCACATTCAAATTAAACATAAAAAATACCCTTGATTAAAGACCTGGAACTAAGAACGTGATTTAAACTTACAAAGGATCTCAATGGACATTTTTGGGGCTGTGACAGAGCTCTCATTGCACATTTAGTGGTGCGTGATAGATAGTTCAATGTGCATTTGATGGATCTTTTGAGGGCCTTTAATGATTAATAATAATAAGAGGGATAGGTTGATATATCTCGAAGATGGGCAGAGCATAAGCACAAGGCTACCACTCATGATATAAAATCTGCAAATGTACAAAAGTCTTCATGTATTCATGTTTAGTTCAAATAAAATAGCTCGCAAATGTACGAAAGGATACCACTCATGATATAAGATTTGCAAATGTATATGTACGAATTTGTAACAAATTTGAAATGTAGAGATAACACCTTTAAATATAATGCTTCATATATATTCCTACACTTACAAAATCATGTACACCCCTTATCGATATCAACTACAAAAATAATAACTATCCCTCTAAATCAAATAACATATACCGTTCAGCGTTCACATTGCATTATACACATGCGATTGCTAGTATAATGATTGTGAGCTTTTCCATCTAATACTCAAAAAAGTATATTTACATAATCACTTAAGATAACATTGTAATGTAAACGATAATATGTATAATAATTTAATTGCTTTTAAAACATATTTAGTATATTATAATTAAAGATAGACATATTTTATTAATAGCTATTCTTTTGACCCTAATATAAATGATATGCATTATTTCTAGCGGTAAACGTTTATAACTAGTTTTTAATATTCGTGAGAAATTAAAGAAATTTAATATATTGAATGTTTATCAAACATGAACTATTATGGTTTTTCGAGAAATATAAGGGTTGGTGTTGCATAAGATTACCATGTTTTGTTAAAAGGGCATGGGATACAATAACCATTTACAATCTAATTATCCAAATTTCTATATTCATTAACGAATAAACTTTCGTGCCCATTTATGTGTTGTGATCCACTTCATATAAAATAAATGTTGCATTTGGCTGGGTAATAGCTATATAAATTTCCTTACTTCACCTTTAAGGAATGAATTAATGCTAAAATCAATGCAAAAACTATCGATTACCCAAAAATAAGTGATGTGATAAGACGAAAATTTATGAAATGCTGAATAATTAATACTCAAAATTATAGTAGTGTCATTTCTTTGAGTCCATAAAGTAAAATTAAGTTTATCCTCACTCAATTCTTATCAACATAATATTAAATATCATTATTGTATGACTTTATCCCTCGTTCATATATGTTGAAATGACCTTGAAAATATATATAAAGTTGCATTTAGTAGTATTGTACAAGAAGGTATAATTTTAATATTGCTAATAGAGAAATTAAGACCACTTGAATTAAAAGGAGATCAGATAGAGAACTTAATAATTGTTCTCCATTTTTCACTAATTTAGATGTACACTCCATCTTGCATTCTTGAATATTCTTCAAAAGAGAAAGGAGATGAAAAGTAAATTTATTTTAAGAATAATACTTTTTAGATTGTAGTGTGAATTAGTCCCTGACATTTACTAGTAAAAATATCAATTGTTTCTTTTTCCAAGGTTATAAACCTGGAAGAACCCATGTCATTTCAATGAATCTTGTTCAAAAGGTTTGTACTCAAGTCACGGAGCAATCAACACATGATTATAACTAATTGCATCTGATATTGATCATGTATATTATTTTGAATCGGTTTAGTACTAGTTCTATAGACTATAGTATGGATTTAACCATGGGCATTACGCACTCAATTCTGCATGTGTTACATTATCAAACTGTTCAAAATCCCCAATGATTAGTAAATATCTTTCTAATGGTGTTCATGTCTAATTTCTCGTTTGCAATATATATTTGTAGCCTAGATTGCATTTTATGTCCTTTTCCTAGCTTTCCCTACTTTCCTTTATCATTTTTACATCTTTTCTTTGTCCTTTGTACTTTAAATTACGGAACCGCCCGATGGTTTTGAACCGTTGGTCTGCCTTGAGTGGCGGTTACACAACCACCTGCGGAGGTTGCGTGAAGCTTTATGATCTGCGCAGATTGGCGGGTTCATATGCTTTTCCCTGAGCCTTTTCCAGCATGTTCTAAACACATGTCAGCTTCTTCAAACTTATTTTTAGCACACGCTTATTAATCAACTTGGTTGTTCTTGAGCTCATTTTATGTGTACCAACTTATCCCTTCATTCCTTTTGTTGATTATGAGTTAACTGCCCCTTCTTTGAGAGAGGTGGTATTTCTTGGCTACCAAATGGCTTAGACTATTTCTATATATTTTTCCTATAAGAGTGAAGCTTCTACTGAACATTGGTTGGATATTATTGTTTTTAATTGAAATGTTATGTTTCAGTAATCCTACCAAGAAATTTTAGTGCCCACTCCTCGACATTTTCTTGTTATAAGTTTGCTTAATATGGACTAGAGACATGGAATTTTTGTCATATTTAATCAATTGACATTGATAGATGGACATTATTAGATTTTATTATCATTTTGGTAAACAATATAGATATTTCAATTATGGATATGTGGTGACTCATATTGTGGATCATATGCATACGTATATTTCAATACCGATTCAATGATCTAGATGGTTACTTTATGTTTACTAAAGCCTTAGGATTTTTGACGTATTGATGATGCTTTGATGTTCGGATTAGTTTTGTGATTCATTGATACTAGTGAAAACGGTAGAATTGAAATGTTTAGAAAATTGTAAATGATTGATAGCATTGCTTACTTTGAGGATGATTTAATTATGTGATATGATGATGTTTATTGATGGATGTGCATGTATTTTATTGTTGATAAATTTTATGTGGCCACAAGGCCAAAGAGCTATTGTTTGATTTTTACAAAGTTATCGTATCACAAACAAAGTAGAGGGGGTTAGGAGACTAACCATAGTGGAATACCAGATGGATGCAACGAAGGTCACCATGACATCTTTATGTTCAATTATATTGTTGTGTGTTGTTAGATTGTTAGGAGGTCCCCATGGGGGAGATGACCTCAAAATGTGACCATGGGCTATGTGTGCTTTTCCCTTTTCCCTTTTAATTATTGTGGTGTATTTCACTTTATTATTGTTAATTAATATGCCCTTACTTAAGTTGATTAATCATGTTTATTAAATTGTTGGGATGTGACAAAGGGGCATTTAATTGGGTAGGTTGTCCTTGTGATATTTTTATTTGAGTTAGATTTTAATTAATTTGGGTGTTGTGCACTCAACCCATCCCTCAAATCCCGAAATTTGACTTTGGAGCCATTTTTGGAGGCTTGTGGGACAAGTTAAGCTTGTCCCACACCTCTTAAATTCACCTACCAACTATACCTATGGTATAAGGGTTAAAATTAGACCCCATTATATGATTTGGAGGGTAAAAAGGTGAAATTTATTGCACTCTCTTACATGATATTTTATTTTTGTCCTTAGAGGTATGGAGTTAGAGTTTTTGTGTGGAAGGAATTTATCATATCCTCACCCACCAATTTATTAGTCTTGGTTTTGATATTTGACTTGATGATGTGGAGTTGAGGAGTGTGGTGCCCACTTCCGTTTGACACTTATTGCATTGTATCTTGATTACTATTGACTAGAGATGTGGACATTGGCATACTTTTACTAGCCTATTTGATAGACAACATGGATGCTAGACTTTTCACACATTGCGATTTAGTTGGTGAATTATATGCAGGGATTGACATTTCAGTATTGATGATGATTTAAAGTTACTACTTTATATACATATACTAAAACATTAGATTTTGGATGTATAGATTGTTGTTAAACAATTCATCTAGTCTTGTGATCATATTGTTATTGATGAAATGATAAAATTGAAATATTCGGAATTATAAATAATTGATGAAATTGCTTGATTTTAGAGATGATCTAGTTATGTTATTTGATGATGTGAATTGATATGTGTATGTGTGTTTTATTGTTTCGATGTTATTGATATGGCCACGAGGCTAGAGAGGTATTGTTTTGATTTTCTGGAAATTGTAACACAACAAACAAAAGGGGATAGGAGACCAACAATGAAAGAATTTTGGGTATTGATTGGTCATCTTGGAAACTTATGTTGATTTGTTGTTGATAATTTGTTAGGAGGTCCCCATTTGGGGTGGCCTCAAATGTGACCTTGGGTAGATATGTTGTTTTTTCCCTTTTAATTTTTAATATTTTGTGAGTATGTATTTTTTATATAGTAATGTGATCCACTTTATTATTGTTGGATAATGTGCTCTAATTAAGTTGATTAATCTTGTTAGTTATTGTAAATTGGATGTGACCAAAGGGGTATTAAATTTTGGTAGATTTTCCTTGATTTTATTTTGGATTTGAAAGGATTTTTATTGGTTTAAGTGTTGTGTACTCAACCTTACATGTCAAGTTCGGATTTGAGTTTAAGGGCCATTTTTGAAGGCTATTAGGACAAGTTAAGCTTCTCCCACACCTTTTAATTTCACCCACCAATTATGCTTATGGGTTAAAGGGTCAAAAATAGATACCATTATGTGATTTATAAGGTAAAAGGTGATATTCATTACACTTTCTTACATGAGTTTTAATTTTGACCTCTAGAGGTGTGGGTTTGATTTTGTGTCTATAAGAGGCTTGTCATTCCTCAACCACCAATTTATTGATCTTTGGGTGCAGGGTTTTACCTTTTATGTGGAGTGGAGGAGGAATGGTGTGGAATCCTACATGGAGCCACATTGCCACTCTCTCCTCTCTTTTCTATTTAAACAATTTTATTTGATGGTTTTGGGGTTAGATGTTTTATTTTCTCTCTTGCATTTTTGGAGGAGCTTGTTTTTGGAGTTCTTGTTGAAGCTTGGGAGATTGTTGTGCTTGTTTTGGACTTGAAAAAAATTGAGCTTGTGCTTGGGATTTGCAAGCTTCTTTCAATGGCAAGGTAGGGACTTCAACCATGTATTTCTACTTTTATTATTGTGAAAATGGTGCAAATGTATGTATGTTGTGTTTTTGGTTTTGGAATAGAATGGCCTTAAGGTTGTGTAGGAGAAAGAAAATTGGGAAATATTGAGGGAGGGATAAGAGTTTATTTTATGCATTTGGAGGAGTTTTGGGGTTGGGTGTTCCACCTTTGATAATAAGAAATATTTCCTATTTATCATGATATGTTTATTAAGGAGGGATAATAGTTGAGAGAGACATAAGAGAAATTGACAGAGGGATAAGAGTTTGGTTGTGGTTGTGTGAATGAAGTTTGGAGGCTTTTATAGCAGACACTTAACCTTTTGGGAGGCATAAGTGATTCCCCATTTTTCTTCTCTCCTTTGGCTTGGATTTGAGACTTTCTACTTGGGATAAATTGTATGTGAAAGTAACGATAAGAAGATTGTTCCAAACCACGATCTCGATGATAATAGCACACCACATTAGATTTGTAAAAATAGAAGAGCTAAAATACCATATATGGAAATCCATCATAATCCATAATGCTCAATACATTACAATAGAATGACTTGAATTATTCAATAAGAAATATGTACATATAAGAGGAGGGAAGTGCAACTACTACCTAAATCAGTGGTGAAGAACTCCCACTAACTGATATTGGTAGTTAAGTTAACTCCAAAAGACTAGTAAGCTAACTCCACATAACTAAGAAGTTAACTCAACACAACTAGTAAGCTAACTCCACACAACTAGTACACCTAAGCAAGCTAACCCAACAAGTGTAGGGCTAACACAAGTGTAAGAATTATCCTAATAAATAAATAAAAGGATAAATAATAACCTACACTAACACCCTCACGTAATAATATCTTAGGTGGGAAAAAAGAAGGTGGGTCCCAGCAACAAGGCACGATGAGGTACCCATGCACAACAACCGAGAAAATTGGACACTGCAAGGTACTTAAAACCAATAATAAAAAAGTAGAGAGGGAAAATCCTGCTACAAGATATCCTCGAAGCTCGGCTCTCAACAAACAAGATAGATATAAATGTATACACCCATAGATACAAGAATGCAATACACAAAAGTTTAGGATGTTAAGCTCAACCGAAATTATCCACAAGTGATCACAACACCATCCCAAATTTGGCACTTTATAATTGAGGTGGACATAGATCTATACCAAAAACTACGATCTCAGATCTAGACATAGCCTTTTATAAAAGGAACGATAAGAATATTGTTCCAAGCCATGATCTTAGATGATAATAGCATGCCACATTATATTTACAAAGCAAAAGAACTAAAATACCATATATGGAAATCCATCATAATCCATAATGCTCAATACATTACAAGTAGAATAACTTTAATTATTCAATACGAAAGATGTACATATAGGAGGAGGGAAGTGCAACTACTACCTAAATCAGTGGTGAAGAAATCCCACTAACTAATACTGGTAGTTAAGTTAACTCCAAAAGACTAGTAAGCTAACTCCACACAACTAGTACACCTAAGCAAGCTAACCCAAAAAGTGTAGGGCTAACACAATTGTAAGAATTATCCTAATAAATAAATAAAAGGATAAATAATAACCTACACCAACACCCTCCCATAAGCATAGCTTAGGTGGGTGGAAAAGAAGGTGGGTTCTGACAACAAGGCCTGATGAGGTACTCACATATAATAACTAGGAAAATTGGACACTGCAAGATACCCAAAACCAGTAATAACAAAGTAGAGAGAGAAAAATCCCGCTGCAAGATATCCTCAAAAGCTTGGCTCCAAAAACTCATAAAATGTTGAAGAAGTATGGTGTGCACTATGGTCTGAATCCACTGCTCTATCATAGAACTTAGAAACGCTGACATTGGGCTTCACCAAAATAGCTCCATGCAAGGAGATTGTCAATGGAGTGATGTCGAAAGTGAAAAAAACACCAAACATAATTTGATCAATTACTATAAATAGGTGTGCCATGATCCAAGAACAACCAAGGCAACAAGGTGAACATGAGATCTAAATAAATGGGAGTATCACGATCCAAGAAAATCCAAAGGAACAAGGCAAAGACATGAAACCCAAAGAAGAAATATCAACACCACACCCTCCCATACTACAGAATGGGTAGAGTGACACCACTAGATCTGTATGAGTTGTCAAAATCAACTACTTGAACATTGACAAACTAAAACTGGGCTCCACCATAATATCTCCCCCACAAGAGAGAAGATGGATGTCTACATCATATATCGCTCACGATACCATAAAAAGGAAGAAAAGAAGATTCTTCCAAACCGCGATCTCAGATGATAATAGCACACCACATTATATTTGTAAAAATAGAAGAGCTAAAATACCATATATGGAAATCCTATTGGTGTGAGTTATCCTATGTATCCGACACTCACATATGGAGGGTCATCTCACATGGGTTAGGTTTAGGGTTAGGTTTAGGTTTTTCTATTAAGTCATGCACTAGGGTTACTTAGCATCCTATATGTATCCCTTCATTTGAAATTTATGAGCATGCCAAGACACTCTGTTGTCTTTTCTCTACATGTGTAAGCTTTGTTCTGTTATGCAAGATTGTTCAGTTATTGATCGATTCTTCCTTGTGATTACGTTGGAGCCATTACGATTCAACCAGAGTGTAACTTGATCGTGGTGCATAGTTTCCGATATGATCCGTCAACTCTTTCAAGGGATCAGATCGAGATCAGGTACATGTGCACTCATTTTTTGAGTTGTGATTACTCTTGTTTTTTTATATTTTTTTAACTCCTTGTGCAAGTTTTCGATCATTATATTCTGGTTTTTCCTTTCTAATGTATTTAACAAGTTTCTCTTATAAATTTTTCATTTTAGCTGTGTTCTTTTTGCATGTGCGAGATCTCCTTGAGCTATCAATGGTTTTCATAGACTACTTTTAGCTATTTTATCATAACTAAATCTAAATGAGATCACCAAATAGAGTATTTTCTAGTTTTTTAATTTTTAATTAAACCGGAATCATTTTATCTTTGTTTCTAGTTTCTTTGTTATTTTTACATGTTTTTTACAGAATACCGGTCTTGGTGGCACTGTGGACGTGTTTTGCCTTGCGTGGGAGTGTTTTATTGCAACTGCATTTGGAGATCCTTTAAAATAGAGGTCAAAAATTCATGTTTCTTAGGGACATGTTTGTTCATGATGGGTCTGGTTTTTTTGCTCGGCCAAGCTCCTGGTGTGCTATCCGGTGTGCTCTCTTCTCGTGGAGGGTCCTCATGGTGTGCTCGCTCATGGCTCTGCGTGGTTGCGTTGCTCCTCATTCAAACCATGGTCGCTACCTGCCGCTTGTTTGTAGAAGACCTCACCCCGCCATGGACTCTCACCCCCTTGTGTAACCTAACCCCGAGCTCCTTCCCTCTGTCGCGGCCTCTCCCCTCTAGTCCAGCAAAACACTTTGTGCACCCTCCTCTCTCTCAAGCTTGCCTTTTTTTCACAAAAACATACGGTTTTGTTTTTTGATAAGTCTTTTATTTCTTTAAAAAAAAACTACATTAACCTTTTTCAACGTGGCACTTATTTTATAAAGCTTAAACTAAAACATGACACTTTTAGTAAGTATTTAAATTACATTCTTTAATGGTAAGTATTTAAAATCCTATGTTTTTTTTGTAAAAGTTTTTAACTTTTTAAATACTTTCCATATTTTAAGTTTTTAAAATTTCCTTTTTTTTAAAACCATAATTTTTAAAATTTGCTTTTTAAAAAAATGGGGGAGTGTTTTTCAAATTTATTTTTAATTATTAGATCTTAATTAGTTTTTTTAAATTAAGTTTTTTAAAAATCTTAATTAATTCATCATTTAAGTAAGTTTTTTTAAATAATCATAATTAATTACATTAATTTTTTTATTTGCAATGATAATTCATGATCGAGATAAGTTTTTAATAAACAAAAATCATCTCTTCAATTAACGTCTTTATCGTTTTTTTACAAACTCCTATAGCTTTAAAATTAGCTAAATTAGGCGTTCCAAAACGATAATTTTTAGGCATTATTGGCTTTTTTTTCTAATCATGCGCTCAAGTGTGCAGTGACACTCTGAGCACCTATTCCCCTTCCGAGCACTTTTTCGGTGTTCTGAAGATCATTAGAACTCTTCCGAGTTCATCTAAACATTGTATTTTACCCTTATTATTACTTGCGACTAGTGAGTGCATCCACCACAGTTTGCAGCAAGGGGGTATCATTTGCGATTTGAGATGATTTTTTCTCACAACCAGGTTTTGATTTTGCCTCCTTCCTAGGTTTTAGCAATTGTGCTTGTGTACGGTGTCACTTTGTTGCGCTTCCCGAAACATGATTGTGGTCTCCTCTCTTACACGTTATTACATGTATTGCAAGGTGAGTGACCAAGTGATTCTAGATGCAATGCGTTCAGACCCAATTATATTCAACGCACTAAACTATAAAGTGTCAAAAGTAGGGGGTTGTTATATTGTCCTGGGTGGTGTTTCTTTTCTGCATTTCTTTCTCTCTCTCACTATGGATGCACTTTCAATTCCTTTTCTTACACCATTCAAATTCTTTGAATGGAGATTGAAAATGATTATGAAACTAAGGAGTAAAGGGTTATATCACATCACCATGAGAACTGAGACTGAACCAGATGACGATCCTGAAAAATATAAGTGGTTAAACCGTAGTGATGAAGCTTTAGGTCTTCTTTGCATGTCTGTTTCTCCTGACTTGCTCTTCCACATTGAGGCATCTAAAACACCTAAATTTGTGTGGAAAATGTTGGATGTGATGTTTGGACAACTAGATGACATGAGAGTGCATGAGTTGGAAAATAAACTACTAGGGTTAAATCCTAGTGACTTTGAAAACCTACAAGCTTTCTTCTTGAAATTTGTCCACATTAGATTGTTGTTAAAAGGATGTCAAGTAGAGAAGAAATATTCTCAACTGATCTTGTCGATTCTCTCTAAGCTAGGTCCCGAATATTTTATCTTCATGTCAAATATCTACGCTACAAAAGTTGTTTTGGGTGATACTTGGATTATGCCCTCCTTTGACTATTTTTTGTCCAAACTCATTTGAGAACAGGAAAACTCATTCAAATGTGGTCTCTCAAGTCCAAGTCACATGCCCTTGTAGCAAGTACTAGTAAGGGGAAGAAAACTGAAAAGAAGAAATAAAAAAGGATCAACCTAAGAAAGAAACCAAGACCAAACCTAAAAATGACACAAACACTTCAAATTCTAAGCCTAAGGCACAAAAAAGAAAGTTTTTGTGTTCTTATTACAAGAAGTCTGGTCACGACGAGCACCACTATTTTTAGAAATAGATTGATCACTTATCTCATTTACTTGAGAAAAATAAAATAAGTGTTGCTCAATCCATAAAACAAAAGTGCTCCGAAGGCCAAGTCTTCTACTACAAAATGTTCTAAAAATGATAAGAAGAAAGGAAAGGCCCTCAGAGCGAGTTGCTCCTTCATTTATGTGGATTATAGATTTCGGTGCCTCGCACCACATGGGTTCTTTGCATGTTGAGTTTTCCAACATCGAACTTTGTGGGATGTCCCAAATCATGATGGGTAATGACACGACAGTTTCGGTTTCTGGTAGTGGATCGGTAGAGATGAATGGGGGAACATTTAACCAAGTGTTGAGTATTCCTAATCTCTCTACCAATATCCTATCGGTTTACCAAATTACTCACCTTGGTGAAGGAATGTGAGTGGAATTTGGTCCTGACTCGGTGATTATTCGTGCTCGCTTAACGATGACACTACGGTGGGTGAGGGAAAGGCAAATCACCGTTCATGGTCAGACACCTTCTCCCACTTTACTTCTAATTCTATGCCCACTGCCTTGCTCACTCATGCAAATGAGGTTAGTAAGTTATGGCATGAGCATTTTAGACATCTAAATTATATCGTTACCTTGAATAATTGAGCCAAAATGAAATGGTCAATGGGTTACTCCATGTCAAGTTTTCTAAGGGTGCTTGTTCATAGCGATATTTCTAGTCCATTTCCTTCTCCTTCGTCTACTAGAGCTCTTTATTTGCTAACATTCATTAATGAGTTTTTGCGATATACTTGGGTATATTTTCTTAAGTTTAAGTCTGAAGTCTTTGAAAATTTTTAGGACTTTAAGGCTCTTGTTGAGAAACAGGTGAAATGGTCTATCAAGGTTCTTCGAACCGACTATGTAGGTGAATATGTAAACAATAGGTTTATGGATTTCTATACTTCTTAAGGGATCTCCTTGTAGCATACAGTTGTATACAACCCTTCACATAATGGAGTAGTAGAAAGAAAGAACCATACTCTTAAGGAGATGGCCACACGTATGATTCCCTTAAAGTATCTTCCTCGATAGTATTGGGTCAAGCAAAGTGAGTTATGCTAATTACATTTACAACTGTGTTCCACACAAGGCAGTAAGGGAGATGACACCCTTTGAAGCCTGGTTTAGATGCAAACTTGATGTTGAGCACTTTTGAGTCTTCTGATCCAAGGTTATCACTCGGATTTTTAAGAAGAAACGTAAGGCTTCTAACAACAATCCAAACCTTGTATCTTTGTAGGGTATCCTGATGACATGAAGGGATATTGATTGATGAATCCTACTTCTCATGAGTTGTATATTGAGAGAAGTGTTAAGTTTGATGAGTCTTCTTAGACTTCTACTTCTCCACCTATTGAGGTTCTTCAGCTCGCTGATTTGGATTCTGACTCATCAGATGATGATATTGTTAGGCATGCTCCTCTTCCTGATCCTCCCAACCATCGGACCTCGAGTCTTTAGTTCTAACAAGAGTGATGATGAGGACTATATCCGTTCTCACTCAAGTGAGTAATCTTCTAACTCTGAGCCTGATCCTCCTGGTCCTCTTTGGGCTAGGAAAACTTTAAAAATTTATAGAGATTTAGTTGGAGATACTTCGGATATGATACATACTCACTCAGATTTCATTGGACCCCACTATTTCTTCACCTCTTCTTCTAATCCACAATCTTTCCGGGAGGTTTCTGGTATTCCTGAGTGGGATTCTGCCATGGATGAGGAGTATTCCTCTCTCATGAAGAACAATACTTGGGATCTCACCCTTTTCCGAAAGGAAGAAAAATCATTCAAGTGTAAGTGGGTGTTCTAACAAAGTATGTAGTATATGGAGATTTTGAAAATTTTAAAGCATGATTAGTAGCTAAGGGTTTCTCCCAGATAGTCATTTGGGGTTGAGTATACTAAAACCTTTTATCCGGTTGTAAAGATGACTTCTATTTGAATGACCCTAGTCATCACAACAAACAGATGGAAAGTCCATCAAATGGATATTAAGAGTTCCTTCATGGGGACCTAGAGGAAGATATCTACATGGAACAACCTCCAGGTTATGTCCATGATCCCTCCCTCATTTGTAAGTTAAATAAGTCTCTTTATGGCCTTAAACAAGCCCCTCGGGTTTGGTATGCCAAGATAGATTCCTTTTACTTACATTAGGAATTACTAGGTGTCACTCGATCCAAATGTTTATATTCTACGACAAGATGACTCCATACTCATTCTTGATCTCTATGTTGATGACTTGTTAATCATAGGTAGCTCTTCCTCTATTATTTATTTTGTGAAGATCGGCTTGGCCAACACGGGTTTTCCATGATTGACTTAGGTCTACTTCTTTACTTCCTGGGATCCAAATTTCACAATCGACTCAGAAATTTTGATTTTGCAACCTAAGTATGATCTTGATTTGCTTTTTCTTTTTCGATGTCCAATTGCAAGTCTTCTCCTACTCCTTTTCTTTTCTCGGGGTTAGGTTGGTTTCAGATTGCTCTACTCCCTTGGTTGATGGTACTCTTTATTGACAGTTGGTTGGGAGCTTGAATTACTTGGCTCACACTCGACTAGATTTATCATATGTTGTTGGGATCATGTCTAGATTCATGCAGGAGCCACATGAGCTGCATTAGAAAGAAGCTAAATGGATCCTTCATTATGTTCATGGCACTTATACTGATGGCATTCACTATCATGGAGGGGTAGATATTGACTTGATTGGGTTCACAGATTCTGATTGGGCGGTGACTTAGATCATCGGAAATCTACTTCTGGCTATAGTTTCTCTCTTGGTTCGGGTCCTATTAGTTGGTCTAGAAAGAAGCAGAATGCAATTGTGATATCATCTACAGAGGCAGAATACAGAGGAGTAGTTAACGCTGCCATAGAAGCTATTTGGCTATAGGGTATTCTGATAGAGTTTGGCATCCACTTTCGGTGGCCTACCATTATCTACTGTGATAACATGAGCACTATCTCTATTTGTAAAAATCCAGTTTAGCATCAGTGGATGAAGCACATTGAGATCCATATGCACTTCATACAAGAGATTATTCATGATGTAATCATCGACATTCAAGATACATTTAGACAACCGATCGGATTACAAATTTATTTACCAAGCCCTTCACTGAGATGAAGTTTCTTCACTTACGGTCTCTTCTTGGGGTGAGGTCTTCACACTGCTCATCTTCTTCAGCTAAGTAGTCCTTTTCTTCTTCTTCTTCTTCTTCTAGGAAGATGTTTTTGTATATGGGAACCTTATCAAGCCTTTATTTACCGGGCCCCATTGACACATCTTTCTTAGGTTCTTAGGAGTGTCTTCTCTTTCCATCGACTCATCATAGCCACTACCCAAACTTCGATGAAGGGGGTTTTGGTGTGAGTTATCCTATGTATCCTCCAAATAAATAGGAGTGTCACAATCCAAGAAAAGCCAAGGTAACAAGGCAAGTACACGAAACCCAAAGAAGTAGTATCAACACCACACCCTCCCATACTGTAGAATGGGTAGAGTGACACCACAAATCTATATGAGTTGTCAAAATCAACTACTCGAACACTGAAAAACTAACACTGGGCTCCACTAGAATAGCTCCCCCACAAGAGAAAATATGGATGTCTACATCATCTATCACTTTGATGCCATGAAATGGATGAAACGAATATTGTTCCAAACCATGATCTCAGATGATACTAGCACACCACATTAGATTTGCAAAAACATAAGAGATAAAGTACCATATATGGAAATCCATTATAATCTATAATGCTCAATACATTACAATAGAATGACTTAAATTATTCAATAAGAAAGATGTACATATAATAGGAGGGAAGTGTAACTACTACCTAAATCGGTGGTGAAGAACTCGACTAACCGATACATCGGTAGTTAAGTTAATTCCAAAAGACTAGTAAGCTAACTCCACATAAATGAGAAGCTAACTTAACACAACTAGTAAGCTAACTCCATACAACTAGTACACCTAAGCAAGCTAACCTAACAAGCGTAGAGAAAACACAAGTGTGACAATTATCCTAATAAATAAATAAAAAGATAAATAATAACCTACACTAACAAGACAAGTATGTTTGTTGTTATGTTTGCATTATGATTGTGTGTGTAAATTTTTGGTGTGAATGGTTATTGTGGAAGCCTTTTAAATGTTTCCTTGGATGTTTGATACCCTCTATTGCCTCATTGTTGGGGCTTGAGGGCCAATGAGGAGGATAGATTCTCCTTCTCATTGGATTATAGGTTGGGTGGAGAGCACCGCCTACTCCCTATTTTTGTTGTTGTGCTTGGAGATGAATACTTTGGTGGAGTCATGTTTTGTTGGAGCCAAAGGATCACCTTTATAATTTTGTTTCAATGTTGGAAAATTTAAATTTGTAACTTGTAAATTATTCTTTCACATGGTTGGAAAGAAGATAACTTGTATTGAAGAAAAATGAACTATGTTCATTGAGAAAAAGATTATGTATTTTTGCCTTGTTGAAATTTGTATTATTGTAAAAGTTGAATTTTATTACAAACTTTATTATCAAGTTTGGTTGTATTGAAAAAGAGTGAAAGAGAAAATTTTGAAAGTTACAATTTATTGATAATGTATTTCTTGCACTTCTAGATATAAACCCATAGTTGCTTGTGCTTTCATTTGGTAAAATGGTTGTGCTTGTGTTGGAAGAATGTATGAAAAGTTATACTTGATTTTCCTTGTTGAAAGGGTTATCACTCTTGTTGTGAAAAGAAAAGAAATGACACTTAGTAATTGGTTGAATTTCATTTCTCTCTTTTAGAGTTTAAAAGCAAGTTTATTGGAAAGGAAATCTTGTAGTTGTTTCTTATACATTATTGCAATGGAGAAGTGACATCAACCTAGCAACGAATGGATTGTAGGCACCATAACTTAAATTAATATTACCTTAAGAACCAAATCAGGTAGAAAACAATTTGGAAAATGCTTGAATTTGAGGTTATGTTTTCAGAAATGAACCGCTTCCCAATGCAGAGTGGCAATTTTAGGACTACCACCCTTCCTAGAGCGGCAATTTCAGAATCATCACCTAGACAGGGTGGCAGTCAAAGGACCGCTGACATGCTTTGGGCGGAGGTTTCATCACTTTTGATGGATAAAATAAAAATAACAAATTTGTTAAATCCATAATGGATTTAATTAAAATTTGAGTTTTAAAACTTCAAAATGAAACTACCAACAACTAGTAAATGACCAAACTCACTTGTTTAAGCATATAATTCATCTTATGGGCATTTAAAAGTTAAAAATCTCATAGATCAAATGAAATGGGGTTTTCCCCAAATAAGGAACTCAAAGAATGTATATATTATAGAAAAACTATATTTTGGTCGAATCTATATAATAAACAAATAGGGATCCTTGTAATAGAAACCCATGAATAAAATAAACTATGAAAAGAAGAATGGAGGAATATTTTTCCCCCATTTACAAACTAGATCCAAAGAAATTTCTCCATGGTTTCACTTCTTGCTTCCATGGCTTCCACTCCTCCAACCTACAAATTAAAATGGAACAAATGAATGAGTTAGGGTAAAAGAATGAATAAGAGGATGTTTAGGGTTCATTTGAAAATACCTAGATCTAAGGGTGCATATCCATTTAATCTAAGGGTTGAGGATCAACCCTACACATTTCAAGTTGTGGCACTTTATGGGGTTGGGTAATTTTAAAAGTATGGGTATTTGAGTTGAATTTGGCCAATTAATGGTTTGGGCAAGTTGAAACTTTCACCTTAGAAAGTTAAGTAAATATATAGCTTGGGTCCCTGGGGATAAATTAAATATTTGTAAAAAAGGTAACTTAGGTAATGATTTATAAAGGTTAATTAATTGGAATTTAAATTTTTTAGATAGATAACCTCATGAAGGACAATATTGTTAATTGTTGTGAGAAGTAAGAATTAAACTAACTTAGGAAATATTGATCCCATTGATATTTTAAATAAGATGAATTAACAAAAACCCTAGAAAGGAATTTATCCCAAAGTGGACTTAGTGTAAATTAATAATGTTAATTATTAATTTAATATTCAACAACCCTTCATATGTGTGAAGTTATTAAAACAAAAAATAATTAAACCTAGTTGTTAGTACTTTGTTGCAACCCTTTTAAACAAAAAAATTATTCTATATTTTCCTAATTAAGTATTAAGCTTTGTCTTGGGTTTTTGCATTGATAATGTGGGTGTTGGACTTGATATCAAATTCGTGGTTTTAATGCTTGGACCCTTGGGCACACATGGAAACACAAACAATAAACTTAGCACAACTCTAACTTAGAACACATGACATTGTGGATAACTAAAAACATAGAAAAATTAGAAAACTGAAATGAACCTAGATGATGATGGACTAACTCTCATCTTGGTCAGTGTTATCCCAATTTTCCCCCGAAAAATTGATCAAACATGACCCCGCACAGAAGAAAATTGGAAGGGTTAGTTTAATCATGCGAGCCCACATTCCAAATCCAACAATGAAGGGGCAAGGTTGATGAAGGAGGCCAATGACGTCAAAGGAGATTAGAGTGCATAGGAGAAAATGGAGAAAGGAAGTGTTCACTGAGGCCCTAAATCAGCTAAGTATAAGAGAGTCAGCAGAAGCCCCCACATGTCTCAACGATGCAACTTCAAGAGGGGAATCAAGAGTGGGTCCCCAAGTGTGTGTGGGCTCACCATGTGATCAGAAGTCCAAATGGGGGTAGAGATGGCCATTAAATCAGCTAAAGAAAGAAGAGACAATGAAAGACTCAACTTGTCTCAATGGTGCAACTCCAAAGGTCAAGCCCAAAAGGTGGTCTCCAAATGTGCGCCAACACTCCACGTGTCTAGGGTCTAGAAAGGGTCTCATTGGTAGTTAAAAATTTGTAGACCCTTAGAAGGTGACACGTGCCTCAACAACACAAATTCAGGGTAGGACTTGTTGTCTCCTAAAAACTACTCTACGTTTTCATAGCCAAATTCAAATTTTTGAGCTCATGCCCTCCGTTGGTGTTTAAGCCAAGTTAGAGATTTAAGAAATTAGCAAAAGTCATGCCCTTGTGCTGTTTAAATCTTTGTTTCACTCATTTTGAGAAATTCTCCATTTCCTTATCTGTGCATATAATATCCTCTTTGCAACCTCCATTTTTGATCGAAATTGTTCACTTGTTCTATGGCCTGGTCGTCAAGTCATTGTTTTGCCTCCATGCCTCCGGTTCGTGAAGGAAATTCAAAAGTTGGACTCAAAACGATGAAGTTTTCTTCCTCTGCATATTTTCCATAGTCAGGATGATGGGCGTCTTTTCCCCATCAAATTTTGGCTCCAATGAATGTAGGTACATGGTCAGATCCTATTAGATGGGGAGGAATGGGATTTTTAGTGAACTTAACACTTGGTCATTGTTGTCAAAAATGGTAAATTTTCTCCTCGGCCCGATCAAAGCTTTAAAGGTAAAATTGAAAGTCAAGCCCACAAGGAAAAAGTCAAAGGTAAAGCTCACCATTGAAAATTCAAAGTGGGAGAGTGGGCTGGTAGATGGAATTGAGTTTTTCAACCTTTTTCCAAAAAGGTTAAAATGTTTAGAAAAGAGTCATGACCCCATTTCCAATCAGAAGTAGCCACGTGTCTAAGTTGAAAAGTCAAAGTGGGAGAGTGGGTCGGCGGAGGCAATTGAGTTTTTGAACCTTTTTCCAAAAAAGGTTAAAATGTTTCAAAAAGAGCCACGACCCAGTTTCCAATCAGAAGCAGCCACATGTCTAAGTTGAAAAGTAAAAGCAGGCGTGCGGCCCAATTTGTTCGAAATTGCTAAATCTCCAAAAAATCAAAAAATGCAAAGGGCTTCCCCTTTAAACACTCTAATCCCTTCCTTCCACGTGGACTCACTGATTTTAGAGTTAGAGGAGAAAATCTAATGGTCTATATTTAAACTGGAAAATAAAATGTAATGGTTTCTTTGCAAGATCTGGTTTTCTAATCCGCCATGAGCATTTTCTTCACAATAAAGGAATATGAAAAGGTGTTGAGGATTTGTGAAGTTGTAACGGTTTCTTGTAAAGAATATAATGGCTTCTTGATGTCATTCCAAGGGCTAGTGATTGATTTGAAAAAAGAACAAAGTGATATGTACCTGGAAAAGATAGAAAATGCCATTCTTCTACTATTTTCTCTTCTTCTTCGAATTTCTTCCATTCTCAAGCTATGTACAAATGTTTCTCTAGCTTCAATAATAAATTTGGGAATTTTTTTCCTTTTGATTGAGGAATTAATGGTGCTTTACAATCAATGAATTACATTTGGTCTTGAAGCTTCTCTTGTAGATTTGTTTTTCTTCCGACCATGAATGCATATAAATGAAATTTCTAATTAATGTTTATGGGCATCCGACATTCTACTCACAACATTAGTTTCTCCTACCTCGATTCTCACTCCCTTTCCCCTTCTCGATAAAGTTTCTTCTGTAGTGAGAAATTGCTAACTTTTCCACAGTGGTCGTGGAGTGCCCTGTTGGATCTCTCGGTTGAAAGGCCACCATTGAAATTCACTTTTTCATGCATGCACATATAGAAGATACACCATTGAAGTAGAGGGACCTAGATTCCCATAGCGTTGACCCGAAACTCATTAATTTTTCCACAAGACATTTTTTTTCACCAATAGGACCCAAGGGGTAGTCTCCAAACAAGCACAAGCTCACCACGTGGTGAGAGTCATAAAGGGGGGAAGAACTAGCCATTAAATCAGCTAAGTAAAGAAGGGCCAACAGAATCCTCCATGCATCATCTCGGCACATCTTCAAAGGAAAAATCCAAAGGTAGGTCCCAAACATGCACTAGCTCTCCATGTGTCCAATCGGTGCACCTACGAAGGTCAGGTCCAAGCAGAGTCTCCAAATGAGTGGGAAGCCTCCACATGTCTCGGGTCAGACATAAAGCCTTTGCCAAATAAAGGGACCTAGTCAAAACACAAAAATATAGAACAGGTCCGGAAGGTGCCACATGCCTCATTGGTGCAAATTCAAAAGGTGCAACCCAAAGCGAGACCCCAAACTTCCGCCACCCTCCACATGTCCCAGTGTCTAGAAAGGGGACACCACCACCGAAAATTCTAAGCTTAGGATAGGCTAAAGGAAGCCTCCATGCATTAGCTCAGTGCATCTTCAAGGTTAAAATATAGAGGCAGTCCCCAAACATGCCTCACTTGCCACATAGTCGGGATCGAGAAAGAAATTAGACCGAATAGTCTAAGTATAATAGAGTCGTGAAAGCCTCCATGTGCCTCGTCCATGTAACTTCAAAGAAAAATCCAGAGCAAGTGGCCAAATGAGCGCCAACCCTCCACGTGTCCCAGGTCTAAAAGGGGACACCGGCTGTTGAAAATTCCAATCTCAGGATAGGCCGAAGGAAGCCTCCACTCATCCTTTCAATGCAAATTCAGAGTTAAAATCTAGAGGTCATATCAAACAAGTGCAGCCTCGCCTCGTGGCCGTAAGATAAAAGGGGGAAGAACTAGCCATTAAATTGGATATGAAAAGGAGAACCAACAGAGAGCTCCACGTGTCCCTTCGGCACTCTTTTCAGGGGTGAATCTAAAAGTAGGTCCCAAATGTGTGTTGAGCCTCCACGTGTCTTAGGTCAGGCATAGTGTCTCCACCAATAAGAGGGGCTTAGGTAGAATACAAAGGAAATAGAGAAGGCCCGCGAACTATGCCATGTGTCTCTTCGTCGAATTTCAAGAGTGAAGGAACGGATCTGAATCTTTAAAATGCATGGGACCGCCGCGTGGATCTCTCATGAATAGACCCAAAACCCGAAGCACCTTCAGAAGCCATAAATCTCAACCAGAGCTTGGAATTAAGTGGGAGGGGATGTTTTGGAAATCTTTTGGTGCCTCGCTACTCACCTACCACCATTAATGATCCGTTCGCCATTTTTAAGGCTGTCAATTCTCTCACCTATCGCCATGAAGAAGAATGGACTCCTTTCTTTCCTAAAGCAAATAACAACACATGGAGGTATGGGTCTTACGGTGAAGCCCGTCATTATTATGGTGGATTTCACTACTTTTGGGAGTGGTAAGAGTAGGTGGATTCAATGCATTTCAGGGGTGGTTGAAGAATGATTCAAATTTTCCCTCTCTCCTTCTCTTATTCTTCTATATATTGTAACGGAGGGGCATATGTCTAAACATTGGTCATCTTTTCTCTCCTACCCCCCTCTCTTTTCTTCCTTGGGGTAGAATGTAGAGTCTAAGCCTCTCTCTTAGCTCTGTAATGGCATTTTCTTGCCCTTTGCCCACTGATGGTGTACCGTGTGAACTCATGGAGCAATAAATTTATTTTGTGATGCATTTTGTCGATGCTTCCTTATTTTATTCTCTTTTTGCCTCTCATTGTTGTAAGTTATATTGTGCATATCATTGATGTCTATTACAGGTTTTGGGAGCTTTGTTTAATGGGTTGAAGTGGTGTTCCATGTGAATTTTATCTCTAGTATGTGGTGCATCTTGTCTACCCTCTCCTTTTCTCACCTCTCTCCATTTCAAGTAGCTTAGAATGTGACCAACAACCTCCTTCCCTAATGCAGCACCGTTTTAGTGTAGGCTTTCTATTCATGCACTTTCTCTCCCTAGTCCCTTGGAAGGTTAGATTAGGATTAGATAGTTTTCCTACATTAGAATAGCTTGTGGCAGGTAGTTTAGGAGAAGAAGCTGGCTTTCTCTGGAGGGCCATCTCAAGTCCATAAGTCCCACAACTTGAGAGACTGTCCCTTGTTATGCAAATCACATCGGATGCCCCACTCCGATCTCGAGGCCATTCAGGCGTGTTTTGGATTTTCATCAATAGTTTTAGACACCCGGTGGGTGGGATAGATCAAGAGCTTTAGATCTTCATCTCAAAGCAGGTTTCATGTGTTATTACTAAGATCCACCCTTCAAAGGCATGTTTCAACACATCTAGTGATCGCATCTAGTCAACAACCCATTCTCTCGAGCTACAGACTTTTCCCCATCCATTTCCACCGATTCTTCTTTTCGATCTTTCATTTTCTTCCATTCCATGACGTTGTGCAATCATGACTTCATTCCCATATTGGCATCCACACAACAACAAAAGTGTAGTCCACCTCCAATGTATTTCCCAACTCCTCCGGATCGAATTATGACCAAATCAAAAACCATTATGCTTACCCATATGAGAGCTGTCGAAACCATTTTGGCCATGGAGCTTATCAAGAGCAAGGGTATGCATACGATGGTGATAGTTATGTGGAGAATTCTGATCTGTTGGAGAAGATTCAAAGAATGGAGGCTAACATGGTGTAGTCCAGGGCTAGAACATAAATGAAGGCATTCAAGATTTCTTGATGGCACCTTGTCCATGGGAAGTCCATTTTCAACAACACTATATCCTCGTAAGAGAATCTTGACTTCATGGTTGAGATGCTGCCCCAACTTGCGCAATGGACTAAGGAGATAGAGGCCTACAAACTTGGTGTCAAGGAGCCTTGTCAATGGGTAAGTCCTACACCATCATCTAGTAGTTTTCTCTTTATTCCCAAGCATAACCTATTATCTAAATTCCCCCAAAAAAATGATCAAACATGACCTCGCATAAGAAAATTGAAGGGTCATCTCGGTCCAGTTGAACTCACATTTCAAATCCAAAAGTTAGGTTGCAGTGGACTCAAAAATGGAGGAGCAGGGTCAGCAAAGTATCAAACAACGTCAAAGGAGGCTAGAGGCTCACAGGAGGGAAATGGGGAAAGGCTCAAATTTTTCAGACTTAGCCACATACGAGTCAACTCGGGGCCAAACATTAGACTCGTGGAAGGCACCACATGTTAACTTGGCACAATTCCAAAAGGGCACATCAAAATGGAGGCCCCAAATGTGTGTGGAGCTTCCACATGTCCCAGTCCGCAAAGGGACATGTTGGTACCCAAATTGATTCTCCCGTAACTTGAGCAACATCACGCTTTTATAGGAATTTTAGAGGCAAGAAGAGCATGTAGTGTGTCATCAGATAGCCGGGGATGAGATGTAGATTTCTCTTTGTCACTCAAATGTGAAGAAATGGGTAGCACTCAAGAGGATTTGACCTATCCTCACTACTTTATGGTTATGCCTTTAAACCAAAGTTGAGAGGACCCTTTTTGTAGCCTCGTTGTTTATGGAGGAGATGGATATATCCTTCCTTATGAAATTATTAAGAAGACCTTGATGAAAATATGATCAATGAAAAAAATCTAACTCTCACGAGTTGTCACTCTAGATAATGGAGATATTTTCTAAGAAAGGTTCAAGCCACTAAAGACAATGAAAACTCCGATTGTTTCGAATGTTTTGGTAGTAAAATTATGCATTTGTATACACACATGACAAACAAGGGTAGTATAGCTATGATTGGTTGTTTTTAAATTAATTTTGGTGGGAGGTGAAGTAGGATAAAGTTGATTATACCAGATCTTTTGAGGGACTTTACAATAATGAGCAACTTCACAATAAAAAGCTTTGAAATGGTCGGGATGTTCCTGCAACCAAAAGGTGTGCTTTAATGGAGGCCCAAATCAGCACGTTTTCACATAATCACTGTAAGACTTCGATACAAAGGCTTGAATTGGAAAAATTGATTAAACACTATAGTTTCTGATTAAGCATGCCTAAGGTACACCCGAAGACTTACAGACAATCTTTATCAACAAATGACAGTGAATTGATTTTAAATTTTTTTATCTCATCCAAGATGAAGGCTCTTCTTGAAATGAAATTATAAATACCATTAAACTGTCATAGGGATGAGATCCTGTGTGATTTCACAAAAATTTCAGTATAAGATTGCAATAAGAACAAATAGAACTATTTGCAGACATTCTAAAACAAAGTAGACACTAATTGCTCAGAGTCAACACAGAATAACTCAAATTTGATTAAACTTATTAGTAGGGGAAAGTTTCTAGAATAGTCTCAGAGCTTGTCAATGGTGGTACACTCGCAACCACCTTTAAACAATCAATTTTAACACAAAAGAGACATAGAGGTTTCTCAAACATTCCCTGAGAAAGATGGGCTCTCTCAAGATATTTACTTAGAAAATCAATTTTGACCTCTAACACTCTGACATTCCAACCTCCCACCTTTTCACGACAAAATCATGCCTATTTATAACATTTTCCAATAGAGCCTTTTCCCCCCAAACCAGAGACATTGAGTGAACTAGTGCTCACCATGATCTCGATTGCGATTCCCAAAATCAAATCTGTAAAAAGTTTTCAGTGCTCAAGGGTAGATCTCTTCGAACATTACCTACATTCAACTCCTTCTTCTGGTAGATCATTTTTCCCTTTACTCGCCAACTACTTCCACCCCTAATCTGCCAAATCTGGTTCTTCGCGTGCCCAAGAAGAAGAAATGGAAGATTAGATCGAGCCCAAAGGTCAGATTTTATCTCAATGGTAAAATACATCCCCATATTTTTCTCACAAAACCTAGATATCAATAGATCCTTCACGTGCCAAGGAAAGAAAAATCGAGTGAATCGACAAAAGTTTGCATATTAATGGTGAGAGACATTCTGAGACCTTTCCCACAAAACTAGGATACTAGATTAATGTTCCTCTTCATTAGGCATGCACAAGACTCAAGAAATGATAAAAAACCACAAGACTATGCATCCTGAAGCTTCATAGCAGTAAATAACAGTAAAATTAGATATTGATGCATAGTTGTCATTGATCTTTCTATTTTGAATTTGGACCATCCACGTGGGAGATCCAATTTAGAGCGGACCTATGGGTTCCTTTCTTCCTTTTAAAACTTTTAGAAAAATGTATAATTTTCACATTTTGCTCTGTACCTCTGCCCTTGAGAAATGAGCCTTACACGTGTCCTAAAGTGGGTCCCTGAAGAACCACGACAAATTCTACTATTTCACCTCCTTTTTAGAAAAGGGAAAATTTTCCAAGTTTTCTCCAAAGCTCCATGCTTGAGAAATGAGCCTGAAATGTGTGCCAATGTGGGTCCCATCGAAACCACGTTTCCTTTTTCACTTTTAACTCCTTTTCCCACAAAAGGAAAATTTCCAATTTTCTTCTGAAGGTCCACACCTCCACCATTGACTGGAGCAAGTTTTGACTTTTCTCTATCGTGCCCATGGGTCATTTTGATGATTTTAGTCATTTGAGTATCAAGGGGAAAAAAATCCAAGTTGCCCCCGATGGCCCGCCTCCCCGCCTTTTGACATTTTCAATGCCAACCTTGACCTCCTTCTTGTCGGGCTTGTGGGCCATTTTGATATTTTAATCCTTTTGATGACAAGAGGGAAAAAATCCAAGTTTCCTCCGATGGTCCGCATCTTCGCCATTAGCTTTGCCACGTATCCTCTTATGGGGTCAAAGTAGGACTTTTCTCGCCACTTAAAATTTTCCTTAATCAAAGCATAATAGGGCCGCGGGCGGGTTCAAACGTGTTTTTCAAAGAATCCAAAAGAACAAGTTGAAAAAATAAAGATGTCATTCCCCATCCAATTAGAAGAAGCCACGTAAGCACCAAAAGAACCAATCGAATCGAGTGGAGCTACAGACCAAAGTTTTGTTTTTGCCAAAAAAGCGTAAAGTGATAAGTTAAAACATTTTCCCGCCATCTCCTCGCCAACCAATAGAAGCCATGTTTCGTTGATGCAATGATGTAAATTTGACTGGGAGAAACGCTCACAAACCGTGAAATGCATAAAAGGACCATTTGAGCCCGGAGATGGAATTTTCTCCAAGGACAGAGAATTTAGAAATGGTATAAGGCTCAAATACATTCCTTTGAGCTACATCCATTCATTTTTCTTCAAGTATTTATGGCAAAATGGCAAGGAAAAAAATCCCAACTGTGGAAAATGGAAAGAATGAGAGAGCCCGAGTTTTAGATGAACAGAGAATGGGGACCCTAATTACTAACCCTTTTCCAGATAAATAGAGAAACAAGGGAACAACTATGGATCCATACGTGATCCTTAGCCCAGGAAGGATTGGTTATGGCAGCAAAAGGAAGGCATAAACTCCTCGTGCACAACATGGGGGAATAAAACATGCAGAGAGGTCAGAATTGAGAGATTTTAATGGCAAAATGGGGCGAGACTATTTTGAGCACCAACATTGGCTCCGACTGGGGATGGGAACTCCTAGCGAGTGCCACATGAACAAAGGTATATCAAGTGCCTAAATATCCATTGGGCAAAGTAGTCAGCTTTTAGATCCAAAACAAGAACTATCCCTCAAAAAGAACCTTAAACCAAGAAAAACAAGCCACGGGGGCTAGAAACGAACAAGAACATGAAAGACAAAAAACAAACCAACAAACTATACACTGTATAGATGATGTTCACCTTGGTTCAAACAAATCAAGGGAAATTTCCAAATGTCTTTTATGTTGGATATGACCATGCCAAGAGGTTCTAATATGTTTTCATCAACTAGAAATATACCTCTTTTTCTTCTTTGTTCAATTTGTAAACCATCCATTTTCTCTGAAGCTCCTCCATTATGTTTAGGTCAAATTATTTAACACTTTTCAAGGGTGAATCATGGATCTGAATTCCCGAGAAAAAAAAACATACATAGGAGCTCATTGTTAACACTTTCATACTCCTTGAAATCCAAAAACTCACAAAGTCGTTAAGATCAAAGCATCTCGCTTGCAAAACTTCATAAGATGCATTTCTTGGGTCTTCAATCAAGTACAACATCTTCTTCTCTCCATATAATTTCACCAATTTGTCTTCAATGGTGATAGTGGCATAAGACATGTCCATTTTCACACTACCACCAACTCTTGTTGCCAATTTTTTCGACAACAACATCCCCCACTTGGCAGGTGGCGATCAACAATCGCTACATCAAGTTTTAGTTCCTTCCAAGATAAGATGCAAGTTACACAACCAAATCTTTGATACATCCCACCACTGGAACCTCTCCGGAGTCCATGGAAATACACTTCACATATGTTGTTGTTACTTTGATACCTAATTCATTCATGACCTCAAGAGGAATGACATTACATGAAGCTCCAAAATCAAACATACAGTTATGTAACAACTTGTCTTTGATAACTAGGGTAGTGAAGAATGGATCCACATTCAGCTGGGATTTAACCAAAGAAGTTCCTAAATAAACCTCTAGTGGTTCCCCCAGCTCTTCTAACACTTGTGGCTTTTCCAACTCTACAACAATAAGGGGATTCTCAACCTTGTTTACATTTTTGCCTTATATGATATCTTCCTCTTTGAATCCTAAATATTTAAAAGCCCTATTCTTGTGCTCAGGGGTCCTAAGTAGCTCAACAATTAGGACAAGAATTTTGATTTGACTCAAAACTTGGGAAATGTCATATGGAAGAAATTTGGGTAAAACTAGTACTAGGAGAAAGATTGGAAAATTCATTAGATGGAATGGGATTCTTTTCAGTTTGGGCATGGAGTGGAACATAAATTATGCTTGGGGAAACAAGCTCTCTCGCTAGATGCATTTTTATTTGGGGTTTCTTTCGTAAGAAATGGAATTTTTGACTTGGATTGTGGCCCTTGGTAGTTTTACTGTATTGTGCTCCCTTTTGGGCAACTACAACATTCATTAATAGTTTCTTATCTTCTTCAAGGAATTCCTCCATCATAATTTTCAAGCATTAATGCCCTCAAGTATTAAAAATCATTAGTGGGCAATTCAAAATCTTGTACAGTGTCTACTTCTAAAGTATGAGAGGGAGGAATAAGAGGTACCCGATGGATGCAATCCCAAAAAATAGCAACATTTCTAGCACTTATTACCTCAATTGAAGTTACTTCCTTGGTAAACTTGTAGGATTTCCATCATGCAGCATCATCATCAATTTAATCATCTATTGATTCTTCTCCTTGTTGATCTTCTTGCATCGAGCATGGGGCATGAAACATCCTGTCACACCAATCAATGACATATGTATCCTCCACAATAGTAACTCTAGAAGCCAAAGGATCAGGTACCATTCTATTTTCCCGGCCTAGAACTACCTATTTCCAAATCCAACAGCCCTCCCTTGCCTCTATCCTCGATCTTTGGTGATTTGTAAACATGTCTTGCCCCGTTGTTTGTGTTAACCTTGTGAACTCTTCCCAATCCCCTTTTTTACCTAGGCTAATTTGTATTATATTTCTTTGACAGCCCCTACCAAAGTTTTCACAACTTCCTCCAAATCAGCAATTTTACTTGTTTGAGGCTTTTCCGGATTAATTAGTTTTACAACCTCCCTTTCTCGGAGGCTTTCCAATTGCCTTGATGTTGTTCTCTATTTCCAGAGCCATGGTAAAGGACTACCTCAAATTAGTAGGGTTTTTGTCCCTCAAGTAGTAAGCAGCCTTTTATCAAATGCATCTAAATATTTGATCAAACATGATTCATCACATGGCCTTATCCTAACAGCAATCTACTCAAGTTCTTATTAAATCTTTTGTAGAAATCATGTACTAACTCATTAGGACTCTTCTTAATGTTTTCAAATTCTGATAGAAGAAATCTAGGGTCAGTTCTATCACCATACTACAATCTAAATGCATTATTCATCTCGGTTTGGGAATCAATGGAATTATCTCGCAAAGCTTTGTACCAGTCCCTGGTATCCTCTTCTAAGGTATGGATAAATAATTTGATATATACATCTTCATGTTCAATTTCAAATTATTCCATCACATTGATAAAAATATTTAGATGTTGATCACCATTCATGGCATTGTTTCCTGGAACTTGGGTAATCTCTTTCTTACATCCTAGGAACTCGCATTTGGGTAACCAACCATCCCTGTAAAATTTATAGGACCAAAGGTGTTTACAACAAATGGGGGTCTGGGTGGGGGCAAGGCCATGTTTTTTTGAGGAGGTGGCCCTATAGGGGTGATGAATTGATAAGGAGTAGAGGGTCTTTGAAACACAGGATTATAACTTTCAAAATGGATATCCCCTAAAGGCCTTGTTTCTTGGAAAATCCTATCGATTCGAAAAGACAGGGGTAGAATCAAGCAAAATTTTCAAAATCAAATGAAGACCCCTCTCTAGTTGGAAAATTCAATTCAAAAAAGAGGCTACCCGATTGTAAGCACTTGAATTATAGTCTTCAATGATAGGCCGGTCACCTTCATCAATGCAAATTCCTTTTCTTGTCTCTGTTGATCTCCAATAGCTCTCCAAGATTTTCTTCCTTCTAACTTTTCTTTTCCTAGCTCGGAAATAATGTCCTAAGTAGGATCTCTAGCAAAGAAAGACCTTCTTCCTTCCATCTTTACAAAGGTTAGTAACAAATCTCACTTGATAGAGGTTAAGACATTGGTATTCATTAATAATCAGATCAACAGGGAGTCACCACTAAGGATTTCCACCTTAGTTTTGAAAATGCACTAAATATGATTTGTCAAATTTCGTTAACACTAAACCTGGAAATGGAAATATTCGACTTTTCTTTATCTAGATTTATCACTGAAAGATAGTGCACTAGGTGTGAAAATTGAAAGAATTACACATAGCACTTGGAGCATATAAGAAATGCTTTACTGTGGTTTGAATATGAACTACAATCACTATGTCCCCGACAATGGCGTCAATAAATTTTTGGTTACCAAATTGATTCTCCCTCAAAAGCTAAGCAACATCATAGTTTTGGTAGGAATTTTAGAGGCAAGCATAGCATGTAGTGTGTCTTTTTGTAGCTGGGGATGAGATGAACCTTTCTCTTTGTCACTCGATGTGTAGAAATGGGTAAAGACCTCAAGAGAATTTTACATATCCTCACTACTTTATGGTTGTGCCTTTCAAACCAAGCCGAGAGGACCCTTTTTGTAGCCTCGTTGTTTTCGGAGGAGATGGAGATATCCTTCCTTATGAAATTATTAAGAAGACCTTGAAGAAAATATGATCAATGCAACAAAATCTAACTCTCATGAGTTATCACTCGAGATAATGGAGATATTTTATAAGCAAGGTTCATGCCACTAAAGACAATGAAAACCTGATTGTTTCGCATGTTTTAGTAGTAAACATTATGCAATTATATCCACACATGAAAAATAGAGGTAGTATAGATATGATTGGTTATTTTTAAATGAATTTTGGTGGGAGGTGAAGTAGGATAAAGTTGATTAAACCAGATCTTTGGAGGGACCTTACAATAATGAGCAACTTCACAATAGAAAGCTTCAAAACAATCAAGATGTTCCTTCAACCAAAAGGTGTGCTTCAATGGAGGCCCAAATCAACACGTTTTCACATAATCTTTAAGACTCCAATACAAAGGCTCGAATTAGAAAACTCAATTAAACACTATAGTTTCTTATTAACCACGCCTAAGGTACACCCGAAGACTTATAGACAATATTTATCAATAAATGACAGTGAATTAATTTTAAATTTTTTTATCTTATCCAAGATGAAGGATCTTCTTGAAATGAAATTGCAAATACCATTAAAATGTCACAGGACAAGATCTTGTGTGATTTCACAAAAAAATTAGTATAAGATTGCAATAGGAACAAATAAAACTATTTGCATACATTCTAAACAAAGCAGACACTAATTTCTCAGAGTCAACACAAAATAACTCAAATTTCATTAAACTTATCACAGGAGAAGTTTCCGAATGACTCGAGCTTGTCAATGGTTGTACACTTGTAACCACCTTGACATGATCAAGTTTAACACAAAAGAGACATACAAGTTTCTCAAACAATCCCTCAGAAAGATGGGCTCTATCAATAGTTTTACTTAGAAAATCAATTCTCGACCTCTAACACTTTGAAATTCCAACCTCCCACCTTTTCATGGCAAAATCATGCTTATTTACAACATTTTACAACAAGAGCCTTTTCCCCCGAACCCGAGACATTGAGTGTACTAGTGCTCACTATGATCTTGATCATGATTTTAATCAAATCAGTAAAAAGTTGTCGTGTTCTCAAGTGTAGATCTCTTCAAAAATTAACTACATTCAACACCTTCTAGTAGATCATTTTCTCCTTTACACATCAACTACTTCCACCCCTAATCACAAATTTGGTTCTTCACGTGCCGGGAAGAAGAAATGGAATATCGATCGAGCCCAAAGGTTAGATTTCATCGCAATAGTAAAAGACATCCCCGGATTTTTCTCACCAAACCTAGATATAAACAGATCCTTCACTACCAAGAAAAGAAAAATCAGACCGAATCGACACTCGGTCACCGATATTAATGGTGAGAGACTTTTGCAAGCCTTTCCCACCAAACCAGATACCGTATTAATGTTCCCCTTCATTAGGCATGCATCGACTCTAAGAAATGATAAAAACATAAGACTATGCATCCCTAGAAGCTTCAGTAGTAGAAATAGTAGAAAATCAAATACATGATGAACAGCTTCCATTGATCTTTCTATTTTGAATTTGGACCATCCACGTGGGAGATCCAATTTAGAGCAGGTATGCGAGTTCCCTTTTTCCTCTTACAACTTTTTAAAAATGGAAATTTTTCACATTTTGCTCCACACCTCCGCCCTTGAGAAATTAGCCCGACACTTATCCCGAAGTGGGTCTTAGAAGAACTATGGCCAAATTCTCTTGTTTCACCTCCTTTTTGGAAAAGGGAAAATTTTCCAAGTTTTCCCTACAGCTCCACCCTTGAGAAATGAGCTTGACACGTGTCCCAATGTGGGTCCCATCGAAACCACACTTCCTTTTTCACTTTTAACTCCTTTTTCTACAAAAGGAAAAATTTCCAATTTTCCTCCGAAGGTCCACACCTCCGCCATTGACTGGAGGAAGTTTGTATTTTTCTCTATCGGGTCCGTGGGTCATTTTGATGATTTTAGTCATTTGAATATCAAGGGGCAAAAATATCCAAGTTGCCCCGATGGCCCGCCTCCCCACCTTTTGAAATTTTCAATGGAAACTTTGACCTCCTTCTTGTCGAGCGTGTGGGCCATTTTGATATTTTAATCCCTTTGATGACAAGAGGAAAAAAATCCAACTTGCCTCCGATGGTCCGAATCTCTGCCATTAGCTTTGCCACATGTCCTCCTGCGCAAATCAAAGTAGGAATTTTCCTTAATCAAAGCCTAATGAGGCCATGGGGCGGGTTTAAAATGTTTTTCCAAAAGTAGCCAAAAGAAAAAGTTGAAAAAAACCCCGCCGCGCCCCATCCAATTAGAAGAAGCCACGTAAGCACCAAAAGAACCAATCAGAATCGAGCGGAGCTATGGGACCAAATTTACCTTTTTGCCAAAAAAGCAAAAAGCAATAAGTTAAAGCATTTACCCGTCATCCCTTGACCAACCAAAAGAAGCCACATTTCCTATTGATGCAAAGATGTAAATTTGATCAGAGAAACATTTGTCAAACCGTAAAATGTGGAAAAATGACCATTTGAGCCTGGAGATGGAATTTTCTCCCAAGGAGAGAATTTAGAAATGATACAATGCTCAAATACATTCCTCTAAGCTATATCCATTCATTTTTCTTCAAGTATTTAGGAAAATGACAAGGACATAAAATATCGACTGTGGAAAATGGAAAGAATGGGAGAGCTCGAATTTTAGATGAATAGAGAATGGGGGACCCTAATTACAGACCCTTTTCAGATAAATAGAGAAACAAGGAAACAACTATGGATCCATATGTGATCCTCGGCCCAGAAGGATTGGTTATGGAAATAAAAGGAAGGAAGAGACTCCTTAGGCACAACACAGGGGATAAAACATGGCAGAGGCCATAAATTGATAGATTTTAATTACAAAATGGGGTGAGGCTATTTTGAGCACCAACAAGACAGAGTCAACCGTTGAAAATTCTAAACGAGTGGAAAGAACCACGTGTCAACTCAAAGATAATTTTAAGAATGAGAGCCCAAGGCAAAAGAGACTCAAACTAGTGCCATTTCTCCACATGGTTAGGGTCCATGTAAGTCAAATGGTAGTAGGCCCGAATTGGCTAAGTATAAGAATGTTGTCATGGAAGCTTCCATGTCTCCCAGACCAAAAAAGGGGGTAAAGCTGGCCGTTTAATCGACTAAGTGTAAGAGGACTAATGAAATCCTCCACGTGTCTTAATGGTGCACCTTCAAGGGTCGAAGCCAAAGGTGGAGACTTAAACAAGTGTCAAGCCTCCATGTGTCCCAGGTCCAAAAAGGAGATAGAGTCGGCAATTGAAAAGTCTCAGGCCAACAGACGACACCACGTGTCTCAACGATGCATATTCAAAGGTGTGACCCAAAGTGGAGACCCAAAGTAGTGCTATCCCTCAACATTTCTAGATCCTGAAAAATTGACCATGAAAAGTCTAAACAGAGGCGCGCCAGCAGAAGGAGCCACATGTCATCTCTACACAAATTCAAAAGGTAAAATTTGAAAGCGGGTCCCAAATGCATGCCATTCCTCCACGTGTCCTAGGTCAGACATATGGCCCCACCAGAAAAATGGGGACTTAGGAAAAATAAACAATTATAGAGTAGGCCTACAAAGGGACACGTGGCCATGTTTCAAGTCAAAGCGGGAAGGCGGGTCACCGGAGGTAGTTTAAATTTTTTGGCTTTTGTTTCAAAAAGGCATAAAGTATAAAAGTAAGCCACACCTCCGCCGATGCCCAGAGAAGCCATGTGTCAGGCCTAAATTACATGTGGGGAGGCAGGCCTTGGAAGGATTTTTTGCCAAAAGTGGGCCGACGGACCTTGGGAAGACTTTTGCGAAGGTGGAAAATGCGGGATGGCGAGCACGGGGATGAAAATGCAAAATGTGAAGTCATGACTGCAAGGCTATGGGAGACCTTTGCACTTTTGTGAATTTTGTGCAAAAGGCACAATTTCAATTTTGGGCCCGTAGAGGCTTTTGGGAAAAAGTGAATTTTAGGCCTATGTAGTCTTCTCGTGAATTTTGAATTTTTTCACAAAAAGTGCAAAGTGAATTTCGGGCCCACGGATCCATTTTGTAAAACTTTTTTTTCACCACTTTTGTACAGATTCGAATCAAACATTCAAATGGGTATAAATTTTGATCCAGTGCTTGAAATTCAACAAATTAGGCACCGTTGGAAAGGTCTCGACCTCATCTACACCATGGAAGCCTAAAACTTAATTTTGAAAAGGTTAGGTGGGTGAAAATTAGGAAAACATCTTTCATGCCATTAATGTATGATCCGATTGCTTCAACAACCAGATCAGATTTTATTTAATCCACCATTCTTCCTTCTTCAGCACGTGAAAAAGACATGGAGAGGAATACTTGACAAATTGTAGATGGATTTGTACGGCATTAATGATTGGTGGTTGAGCTTTAAGAGTAGAATCAAATTTCTCTTCTTTCTCTTTGATTTTCATCATTCTATATATTCTAAACACTTCTCATTTAAGAAGGAGAGACATTCTACGTGTGGGGAAACTCTGTAAAATTTGTTTCCCGACTCCATTTTAAGTTGCAAGCCTTCTCTTATGCCTAACAAGTGGATTTTATGCCTCTAAGTAGAAATGTAATGGTCTGTACACCTTCTAGAGAAATAAACTCATGTTTTTGTGGTGTTCTTCAACCCTCTCTTGTGTTTTATTATTTCTTCATGCCTCTCCCTTTCAGATCTATTTTTTGTGCATGTATTTCACATTTGTAGGTGTAGGATGTTGTGTTTCATGGATTTTTGATGGTGGATTAGGATCTGGTTAGTGTCACTTCTATCTGACCTCCCTCATCTCCCTTTTCCCCTATTTCATCCTCCCTCAACAGAGTATCTCACCACTTCTTTTCTTGGTGTATCACCGCTTAGTGTAGGCTCTCTTTCTCTCTCTCTCTCTCTCTCTCTCTCTCTCTCTCTCTCTCTCTCTCTCTAGTTCCTTGGAATAGTTATATTAGGATAGATTATTTTTTCCGCAAAGCACTAGAGTAGTTCATGGCATGTGTAGTTTAGGAAGCAAGAACTAGCCTTCTTTGGAGGTCCATCTCAAGTTTGCAAGTCCCATAGCTTGAGAGATGGTCCAATGTTGTGCAATCACACCAGATGCCCCACTCAGATCTGAGGCCATTTGGGGGTGCCTTGTGATTTTGTACTAATAACACCATCTCAACCTAAGCTTTATTTTCCAGATTCCCATATATTTCCCAAGTGTTGGTTTCTCTTCTCCATCCCATAGTCTTACATCTCACCCTAATTCTTCTACTCTTTTCACTTCCAAATCTAAGTCCCCTCCACAAGAGCCAAAGGTAATACCTTCCTCCACCACAAATAAAGCAACAACTAGTGGAGACCCCACCCACCACTCTTACATTTCTAAGTCCACGTCGGAGAGACTCCAAAACCAATCAAGGAGAGCCAAATAGAGAAGAAATGATCGAAGAATAGTAAGATTGGATCTCATATTTGAGATTACAATAATCCCCTTAATGGTTAAACCTTCAAAGGAGGCTAGGGTCAGACCGCAAGTGGTGGAAGTTGAGTTTATAGCAGAAGAAGGATAAGAAAAAGAGGAAGAAGATCGTAAATCTGAATGTAGTATCCATAATGGAACTATGTCTCGAAGAGAATATTGATCTAATTCAAGATGCACAACTAGTTAAGATAGAGGAAGAAATATCAGCTCCAAGTTCTATTGAAGAGGAGCAGCTGGAAGAGATCAAATCAGAGTTGAAGTCACTTGATGAAGAAAGCATTATTGAAGATTTTTTTGCTTTCATTTGAAAGGCCTGATTTGATTGATGAATCCATGGAGGAGTTTCATACTGCCATGAGAGGAAGGAAAAGAGTACAAAGATCCCATCTCTTCCACACCATCCACCCAAGAAGGTCCGCAAGAAGACTCCACTCTTGGAGTTTAAATTCAGAACAATGGGCACATCCATCGGATCAGACCATGCCTAATCAGGTACTTGGCTTCATTAGAGCCAAGGGAGAAGCCAAAACTAGTCATGCCCACTTCAGGGCATGAGGATGAGTATCAAAGCACCAAGGGTCACCATCAACACCTCCAGGAGTCCAATGCCAATCAGCTTGAGGAGGTATTTTTATTAATGTTGATACCTTGATGATTTGGGTGGAAGATCAACCTCTTTTCAGTTTCTCACTGATTATAATTGCCATGTTTAGTGCCAAATCTTATACATGGCCACATTTTTTAAGAAAGGGAAGTTATTTCTCCTTCATGTAGCAAGCTTTGTTTATCTTTTCTTTGTTAGGGTTAGTGTAGGAGTAGGAGTAGGTTTTCTTTCAGCAACACAAGTGCTTGTGCACACTCTACATGTTCCACTTGGGGCATGTATGATCTTCCCCTTTGTAAATAGTGTTTCGTGGCGATTCGTTGCTCCAGGATTTTATCATATGTAGTTCAAAGTGTACCTCTAGGTGAATATCAGAATACCATTTCTAGAGTAGGTGAAATTTGTAGGTCAATATAATTTTCTAATCTCAGAACCTCATTTTTAATATTTTCTTATGAAAATTGAGAGTACGGAGAGCGGGGCAAGCTCGGTGGTCACCAAGCGTGAAGTAAATGATCGGGCTCATGGTTTCGGGACAAGATCAATACCAAGCTCTCATTCGTGACTCCATGCCCAATGGATACTTATAAGGCTACTGATCTCTTCATCTAGCAGGAAATGTCCCCGTGAGTCACCAAACTATTATCCCAATTTCCCCCATGGTAAAATTGATCAAACACAACCCCACATAGAAGAAAATTAGAAGGGCCAGTTCAGTCATGCGAGCCCACATTCCAAATCCAATAATGAAAGTGAAGGGTCACCGGAGGAGGCCAGTGTGTCAAAGGAGATTGGAGTGCACAGGAGAAAATAGAGAAAGGAAGTGTTCACTCGAGGCCTTGAATCAGCTAAGTATAAGAGATTCAAATGAATCCCCACGTGTCTCAATGGCATAACTTTGAGAGGGGAATAAAGAGTGGTCCCCAAGTGTTTTCGGTCTCTCCACATGGCTAGGAGTGTAAATGGGGGAAGAGATGGCCATTGAATTAGCTAAGGAAACAAGAGAAGTAGAAGCCTCCAAGTGTCTCAATGATGTAAATCCAAAGGTCAAGCCTAAAAGGTGGTCTCCAAATGTGTGTTAGCCCTCCACGTGTCTAAGGTCTAGAAAGGATCTCATCGATATTGAAAAGTTGTAGACCCTCAGAAAGTACCAAGTGCCTCAATGGCATAACTTTAGGGGCAAGACCCAAGCGGTGGTCTCCAAACAAGCACAGGCTCGCCACATGATCAAAGTCAAAAAGGGGGTAGAACTCGGTCATCAATCTGCTAAGTAAAAAAGGGCCAACGGAAGCCTCCACGTGTCATCTCAGTGCATCTTCAAAGGTAAAATCTAGAGGCAAGTCCCCAATGTGCGCCAACTCTCCACGTGTCCAATCGGCGCACCTTAGAAGGTCAGGTCTAAATAGAGTCTCCAAATGAGCGGGAAGACTTCACGTGTCCCGGGTTAGACATAAATCTTTCACCAAATGGAGGGACTTAGTCAAAACAAAAAATATAGAACACACCCATGAAAGGTGCCATGTGCCTCATCGGCGCAAATTCAAAAGGCGTGGCCCAAAGAGAGACCCCAAAATTGCGCTACCCTCCATGTGTCCCAGGTCCAAAAAGGGGACACTAGCCATTGAAAATTCCAAGCTTGGGATAGGTCGAAGGAAGCCTCCACACATCAGTTCAAAGTGCATCTTTAAGGTTAAAATCTAGAGGTGGTCCCCAAACATGCGCCAATTCGCCACGTAGTTATGGACCGCGAAAGGCAAGAAGGCGAATCGGCTAAGTACAATAGAGTCAATGGAATCCTCCATGCACCTCGCCCATGTAAATTCAAAGGAAAAATTTAGAGTGGGTTCCCAAATAACATCTCTCTATGTGTCACAGTCCAAAAAGGGAACACCAACCATTGAACAGCCCAAGCTCAGACAGTCAAGGAAGCCTCCATGTGTCGATTAAGTGTAACTTTAGAGTTAAAATCCAGATGTGATCCCAAAACAAGCGCAATCTTTCCGCATTCCTAGAAGTCAAAAGGGGGGCCAGAACTAGCCATTGAATTGGATAAGGAAAGGAGAACTAGTGAAAAGATCCATGTGTCCCTTCAGCACTCTTTCAGGGGTCAAATCCAAAAGTAAGTCCCGAATGTGCATTGAGCCTCCACGTGTCTCGGGTCAGGCATAGTGCCTCCACCAATAAGAGTGGCTTAGGTAGAATACAAAGGAAATAGATCAGACCTATGGAGGATTCCATGTGTCTCTTTGGTGCAATTTCAAGAGTGAAGGAAGGGATTGAATCTATAAAACACGTGGGGCCGCCATGTGGATGTCACACGAATAGACCGTAACTCGAAGTAGCTTCAACCAGCCATAACTTTTGACCAGGAGCTTGGAATTGAGTGAGAAGGGACATTTCGGAAAAATCTCAGTGCCTACTACTCACCTACCACCATTAATGATCCGGTACGCCATTTTCAAGGTTGTCAAGTCTCTCACCTATCGTCATGAAGAAGAATGGAATCCTTTCTTTCCAAAGTGAAGGAACAACACATGGCGACATGGGTCTCAGTAGTGAAGCCCATCATTCATATGTGCAGATTTCAATGCTTTATGGAGTGGTTGGAGTAGGTGGATTCAATACATTACAGGGGTGGTTTAAGTAGGATTCTAATTTTCCCTCTCTCCTTCTCTTATTCTTCTATACATTGTAAAGGAGGGGCATATTTCTAGAGGTTGGTCATCTTTTCTCTCCGCCCCCTCTCTCTTTCTTCCTTAGGGTAGAATGTAGAGTCTAAGCCTTTTCTCTTGGTCTCGTAATCGAATTTTATTGCCTCTTGCCCAAGAATGATGTATTGTGTGAGCTCATGGAGCAATAAAATTTGTTTTGTGATGCATTTTGTCCATCCTTACTTATTTTATTGTCTCTTCTTACCTCTCATCATTATAGGGTATACTGTGCATATCTCTGATGTCTATTGTAGGTTTTGGGAGATGTGTTTAATGGGTGAAGTGGTGTTTTATGTGAATTATATCTCTGGTTTTTGGTGCATCTTTTCCACCCTCTCCTTTTCTCACCTGTCTCCATTTCAGGCAGCTAAGAATGTGACCAGCAACCTCCTTCTCTAGTGTATCACCATTTTAGTGTAGGATTTGTTTTCATGCACTTTCTCTCCCTGGTCCCTGGAAGGTTAGATTAGGATTAGATAGTTTGCCTACATTAGAATAGCTTGTGGTAGGTGGTTTAGGACAAGAATCCATCTTTCTCCAGAGGGCCATCTCAATTTTGTAAGTCCCACATCTTGAGAGATGGTCCAATGTTTTGCAGTCACACTGGATGCCCCACTTAGATCTGAGGCCATTCGGGGGGTGCTGTGATTTTTCATCAATAGTTTGTGTAGGAGGTGTAGAATATATGGTAAGTTCTTGCACGTCGTGTGAGATCTACCATCCCCGCAGTAGGCAGGTTTTTATTATTATTGGTAAGTAGTTTTTGTGAAAGGGACTATACCCTTTTACAACATGGATCAAAAGCCGATTTTACATAATCAACACATCCAAAAGAGATCAAAATCTAGATAAAACAAGACATCTCATTATCAAAAAGAATTCTTCCAATATTAAAGCCCAAGACCAACAATCCTATAGCTGAAAAATAACCGGTAGAAAGTGACTTCTCAAAAACAAAAACTTCTCAAAGATCAACACAACAGCCTACAACCTAGATGTATCGATAAGAACACACAACAGATAGGGCTCATGCCTTGTATGAGATAATGCAAGGTTTTGATTTTGTTTATCCCTTCTTATTCCTATCCATGACCTTCCATTCCTCAATTTATTCTTCCACTAATATTGGAAGGACAACTTCAAATGAAAATGTAGGGATGTGGTCCTTAGAAGAGGCGTTAATCAAAACCTATCATGAATTAGTGCCCCAAGGAGATGGATCTTGAGGTTTCTTCTCTGTAGTGTTCGAAGGATCTTCCATGACGGGTGAGTGAGTTTGCGGGGGTTCCATAACCTATTCTAGATGGGGGATAATTTTTCAATGATCAGGTAGAGAGTCCTTCCACCATGCAGCTTTTCCTTACATTTGGAGCATTCACATTCATCTAAAACATGCCCCATATGGAAGCATCTTCAAAGCATCTTAAATATAAGCCCTCGTAGTCTATCTTTTGTACCCGCTTTTTGTCACCTATTTTCAGGTGAATCTCTACTGGGAGGGCTTGAGAGGTATCAATATCTACAAAAATTCTAACATAAGTTGTATGCATTTGATGAGAGGTTTTATCATCCACTTTCACAGTGGATCCTAGGGTATCTCCTATGGAAATAAGCCAAGATTTTCTCCAAAGTTACAATGGAAGTCCTGAAAAATGGATCCCGATAGGGTAGGTATCAACGGAGTCTTTGACAGTGGTCAAAATATGGATACCACAACTTGAACATGAGCCCATGTTGTCCCCAAACCCAATATTGATTAAAGATTAAATCCCCATCCTTACGGGTTTCAAAAGAAGCAATAAAATATGCATTAGCACATGGGTATAGTTCAATTTTACCGTAATATTTTCCCTTCATCTTTTTTTCATCTAATCATGGAGTTGGGAGAGATTAGGCCAAAACTTATGAAACCTACAAATGAGACCAAACTAAGATAGATTTTCCTCTTCTTTTAGGACCTTATACAACATATCCTCTTCTATCTTTAGCATGGGATTCGCTTGTGATGGTGTTAAAGTCTATTCAATATTTCGGCATTCTCCTTCTATTTGGAGACCACAAAGAACATAGGATTTAGTTTCATTCTGAGTTTGTCCTGGTTTAAATGTGAAAGAGGGATAGGCGAGAACCAGTTTTGAAATAATGCACCACAATGAAGTTTCACTCCGATGGTAACGTTATAGCTCCAACGCAATAAGAAAGATTCAAACAATGGAAATAATATGTAAATAAGGAAACAGGTCTGCTCATACTCATAGATCAAAAAAGTAAGTATAAATAGGGGTGTTGTGTAACCCCATGCATAAACAAGGTAAATAACTCCTATGATGCACGACGTAAATGACAATGAAAAATTCTATGACAGAATCTAACACTTGTCATTTGAGTCCCTAAGACCTATGACTCTCCCAAGGTGAGATGACTCACCAGGTGATGTGGATGATGACAAATTAGGTCACACACACCAACACCCCGCCTTCATCGAAGCCGAGGAAGAGGTCATGGTAAGATAAAATAGAAAAGAAGACTCCCCTAGACAACTAAGAAATATGTGTCAATGGGGCCCGATAATTAAAGTCTTGATAAGGTGCCCATATACAAACAACATATTTCTGGAAAGAAGAAGAGGAGAAGGAGGACTATATAGCCCAAAAAAGATGGGCAGCTGTAGCAGACCTCACCCTAAGAACAGACTGTAAGTGAAGAAATTCCCCCTTAGTGAAGGGCATGGTGAATATATCTGCAACCCGATCAGCTATCTGAACATAATGTAAGTCGATGATGTTTTCATGTATCAACTCCCGTATGAAGTACATGTGAATCTCAATGTGCTTCATCCACTGATGCTAAACTGGATTTCTACAAATCGAGATAGTGCTCATGTTGTCACAGTAGATAATGGTAGGCCACCGAAAGTGGATGCCAAACTCTGTCAAGATACCCTATAACCAAAACAGTTTTATGGCAGTGTTAACTTCTCCTCTATACTCATCTTTTGTTGATGATATGGCAATGGCGTTCTGCTTCTTGCTGGACCAACTGATAGGACCTGAACCAAGAGTGAAATTGTATCTTGAGGTAGACTTCTGATGATCTAGATCATCGGCCCAATATGAGTCTATAAATCTAACCAAGTCAATCTCGGTCCTCACCTACTCCTTTTTTCTTTCGGGGTCAAGTTGGTTTCGATTGCTCATGCTCGATCTAAATGTCTATCCTTCAGATCTTCAATTATTGGAACTAGAATTTTACCCAATCTGAGTGTGAGAGCTAAGATTCCACTTATTGGAGCATCCAAATCTAGAAGTATTACCCAAATCGATGACACATCAGTATTTTCATGAGGGAAGGGGCATTTTGGGGCCTCCATTCACAAGGTTGGAGTTCTTATTCTCCTTATCGCCATGTTTTTTACCAACAAACTCAGTTTGGGTGGGTCAAAGCCACCTTAAGTTTTTTCCCTTTTTTTTTTGTAAAAGCCAGCCCAATCCATGAAAAAAATTCATCGAAGATTGTTGTGTATTGTTTCCTTAAAGAACCGGGTTTCCTTGTCTAGCATCACCACTTATCTTTCTATAACCAGACAATACATTGTTGGTTAGGGCACAATTTGGTGAGTTTCCACACTGAGAAAACTTCACCATATTTTTCATCTGCATTTTTATTAATCATAACACTACCTCCGGAGCTTGGCTAGTTGTCATTCCCACTTCCTTGAGTAGGACTCTCATGACCTCCAACATTATTCAAGCTCCCTTGGCTAAAGTTCATGAATATACGTTGGTGTTATATTGCTGCAGATTTTACAAAACTGACAGGAGGTCAATGCAACTATACGAGGTGGATCAGTAGGGGGACGACCTAGCCAACATGATAGGGATCACTCACATGAGGCTCATCACCCTCCATTGCATAGCGAGGAGCATAGGAGTAGAGAAATCTGATGCATAATCAATGAGATCAGATTCACTATTGAGAGGGAACAAAGATAGGGTTAAGGGATGTAGAGAGAGATCTAGGAGCCCTGCATGGATATGTGGTCATGATGAGATACCTAGAGGTAGACATTCAACAACAAAACAGATCATATCGAGAGATTCTAAAGTTTCATCATCCTCATTTTGCTAGAGACACAGGTGGATTCTACGTTGAGGCTTGGTTAGTTAGCTTAAGCGGATGATTCAAGCTATGCCCATGTACTAACAACACAAAAGCTCGTGTTTCCATTCATCTTATGGGAGAAAAAATAGGGGTTTGGTGTTAGATCGAGGATTAGAATCTCCACGTAGATTAGAGAGTGTTACTTGGGAGCTCTTCAAGGAAAATTTTAGGAGTTCATACTTGTTCAGACGGTTTATTTAGCATAGGATTGATGAGTTTCATGACTTGCGTTAGGCATCTATGATAGTAGGTGAGTATGAGAATCAATTTTTTGAATTACTTTATTATGTTGAGTACATGCAGGATGAGCGGGTTGGGATTCATAGGCTCATCACGGGCCCGAATTTGGATTAGGGTAGGGCGGGCATATGCATTGTCCACAGACTTTAGTTGAGGCCATTGAGAATGCCTAAGTCAAAGAGGAGAACATGGGGAAGACACAATAGGCTATAGATAGATTGAGGAGCCATATTCAACAAATGTAAGACATCCGATCAAGGGAGAAAACTCCTCATCCTCCTCCTATACACGTTAAGAAAAGTCTTACTTTAGGCCATGGAAACAATAAGACTCGCCCAATGTTTATACCACCATAGAGATTTGATGGACAAAGCGGACATAGTATGGGGCCTCCTCCTCCGAGGGCTTGTTAGACACATGGAATACCTAGAGCTCGATTAATGGAGCTCATTAGTAGTGACCACAGCACATCCATAAGAAGATCATCAAGATCTAATCCAAAACCACTAGAGCACCAGGGGGAGCCGCTTCCTTTGGAGAGATCTTGGTAGTTATGGATGCGAGTACATGGACACCATTAGAGAGAGTGTCCACATAACCCTAATATCAAGGGTAAGGTACTTGTTTTATATCATACATTTGGTGTCATTACATGTAGTCACATGATTTATGTAGTGGTCGAGAACTACTACGCAGAGCACAAGGGCATAGTGATAGAGACTTCAAGTAGCATTGGTGGTATTTCTACCTCTATCTTGTTTGATTCATAATATTTTGATTCCTTTATTTCTCCATCATTAGTAGAGCGATGTAGGTTGGTGGCAGTTAGGAAAGGCCTTAGTTAGGATGTTGAGATGGCTTCTAGAGCCAAGCTCATAGTGGACTCCTTAGTCAAGGAGTGTGTAGTTGACCTAGGACCCTTCACTACGACCTTGGATCTTCGTATCCTTCCTTTGGGTTCTTATGGATTCATTCTTGGTATGGATAGGTTATCTACACATAGCTAGAGCTGACTATTACATCAAATTAATCACTTGTGTAAGTGATTTTTGTTTAGAGTCGATGATAGTGGGGTTAGGATACCCATATCTATTTGCATTATTTCCACTATGCATCTCAAGCAGTGTGTGTGGCGTGGTTGTCAGCTATATGCTATTACAGTTAGTGACAGATCGGAGGATGAGTCTAGTGGACTGTCACTTGATGATCATCATATTTTGAGGGAGTTTTCAGATGTTTTTCCAAGTGCATTACCTTGTTTACCTCTCCCATGTGCGATATACTTTTATATTGATTTGGTTCTGGAGCGAATCCTATCTCACACACACCATATAGGATGACTACCCCTAAGATTTGTGAGCTCAATTTACAGCTGGAGGGCCTTCTTGAGAAAGGCTTAATGCATCCTAGTGTATCCCATTGGGGTGCACCAATGAATTTTTTAAAGAAGAAGGACATATCACTACATTTTTGAATTGATTATAGACATCCGAATAAAGTAACAATCAAGAATTGTTACCCTGTCTATGCATCAATGATTTGTTTGATCAAATGAAAGGGGCGACGATGTTTTCCAAGATAGACCTATCATCTATTTTTACCTCCCGATAAAATAACCAACTTGGGAGCATGAGATTAAGAACTGGAAAACGATTAATGGAGAAATATATAATCATAAAGATGAGATTTCAAGTTTGGGAAGCATTGCAAGTGATTTAGGGAAGTTTCGGAGGTCTTGGGGCCATCCATCGAAGTGATTTCAGGCCTTAAGGAGTGTTCGGTGTGAAAGAGGACATGAGCCTCAATAGAATATTCTAATAGGCGTGTCAAGAACTATAATTCCAGCAAAGTTCCTATGGAAGTCATTTTCCATGCCCTATATGGTGGAAAAGATGATACATCTTGAATCATCATACACTTCCCAAGGAAGTTCATTCTTCTAGCACACCACATGAATCCCAAGAAATAAGGAGACATTTAGAGGTGATAAATTCAAAATTGGATCTTTATACCACCACCATTAGATTTAATGGGTTTTTTCCATACGAAATCATATAACTTTTCACCCCAAAACTCATCCGAGAGCTCAAGATATCACCTTCATAAGTTGGCCTCTTGGGGTTGGTCTTGTGGGTTAGATGCCCATCGCACCCCTCTCATTTACATGCCAAACAGGTTGGATGGTACAATGAGGTTGGTCGAGTCACATTTTTTGACACGTACAAACACTTTTAAATGCTCGTTGCACCCCTCTCATTAATACCACACACAAGTTGGTCAGGTCACCCAAGTTGAATCTGCAGTACAATGAGGATGGTTAGGTCACATTTTTCAATGTGTATGGATAGTATTAGACGCCTGTCGCACCCATCTCATTTGCATGAAACACAGGTTGTTCGGGTCACCCAAGTTGGATGGTATGGTGAGGTTGGTTAGGTCACCGGGTTGGATAGGTACCCGGGTTGGTCGCTGACAACAAAAATGTATGGCCCATATAGTTGGATGGTGAAAGTCATACGACGCATGGTTAGACAGGTCATGAAGTTGGATGGGTTACATGGTTAGGTAGCCCATGAGTCCCAAGCTAGATGAAGGTATATGAATGAATGACAACCCAACAACCATATTTAATGTAGTATGTCACCCATGTATTTTTCAAACAAAATTACCATCGGGAAGTGAAATTGTATGGGTGACCATACCTCTTTAATGAGGGTGGGTGAAATGGCTATATAATGCAAAATTTTCCTCATTTTGAGGGAGTGAAAATTTTGGAAAAGGAAAGGAACTTTATCAAATTCATTCTAGAACTATTGAGAGCTAAAGGCCTTGAATTTGGGCTTATTGTAAAGAATATTTTCTTGTGCTTAGGGTATGATGGATTGTGCATGTTTTTGAGCAATAATATTCATCTTTTGTGGTCATTTTTGTCCTAAATTATATGAATTACATTTTTTTCTTCCATTATATTTATAAGTATATTGTGTATGTATCTATCTCTGTACACATAGTATGTCATTTATTGTGCTTTATGAATATAGGGAATCAAATATTTTCTTGGACTCGTCATTTATACCAGCCATCTCCTTCCCATTTTTCTCCCTATCCTTCACTCACTTGGATTGTCTCACCCTTTCTTGGTGCATCACCTTTACTTAGATTAGTTTTATTGCATGCATCTTTTTATCCCCTGTCATCTTGGAAAGAATTAGAATAGGGTTGGTTTAGCTTTCCATTCTCTTCTCTTTAGAGAAGTTGGCACTAGATTAGAGGAAGAAGATGAATTTCTCTAGAGGATTATCCTACTTGCAAGGTCCCACACTGTAGGATAATCCCATGTTATGCAGGTTGCATTGATTGCCTCGTACGCAAAATCACAAGCAATAAGGGGTGTTGTAATTTTACACTAATAGTTTTGGCATGCTTGTTGGAACCAACAGTGAAATATTTACATTTCACAAGTGTTCCACTGCAGATATTTCTCTAGAATATTTTACAGGTGTGTAGTTCAACATCTAGAGAAGACTTCATTTCGGCAAGTTGGTGTGTTCTTGTCAAAATTTCAGCCTTTGGAGGCACATGCTTAAACACATCTGGTGACTCCATCTGGTCAACAACCCCTTCTCTAAGTTACAGACCTTCCTCCATTCCATCCATTTCCATTTTCTTTCCATCCCTCTCATTTTCTTCCATTCCATGAAGTTGTGCAATCATGACTTCATTCCCCACATGGAATTCACACTTGTGGCAGTAAGCAATGCAGTCCACCTCCAATGTATTTCTCAACTCCTCTAGATAAACATTATGAACAAATCCAAAATCACTCTGCCTACCCTTATGAGCAGTACCAGGATCAGTTTGGCTATAGAACCTGCTAATAGGGATATGCATGTAGTGAAATCAATTGCATGGAGAAAGTTGATTTGCAAAAGAAGATTCAAAAGATGTAGGCAGGTGTGGTGTAGTCAAGGGCCACAACTCAGATGAAAGCATTCACAATTGTCTATAGGGCACCTTTTCCATGGTTCGGCCCTATACCAAGAGATTTCATCCCAAAACAGAAGTTTGATTTCATGGTTGAGATATTGCATCATCTTTCACAAAGTGGAACGAGGAGATAAAGGCCTACGAACTTGATGCTAGGAGCCTTGTCAATTGGTAAATCCCACATCATCATAGAGAAAATTTCCCTCTATGTCACAAGTAGCACCATCTCGGCTGAGCCTCAATTTACGACCTTCTTTCTTGTCACCCCTAGTGTGGAATCCTTTCCTCCATCTTCTATTCTTTCATACCACCTCAGTTTTTTTGCCCTTTCCCTTCCAAATCCAATTCCCCTCCACAAGATAAAAGTATAAAACCCATTCCATCACCTATACCACCAAAAATGTAGAAATTAGTAGAACCCCAACACACCCTTCCTCTTGTATTCCTAAGCCCATGTTGGGAAGAAACCGAAAAGACCAATCAAGAAGAATGAAAAAGAAAAGACGAACCCAACAGAGAAGAAATGACAGAAAATATGAAGAGTTCAGCTATTGGGTTTGGAATAAAGAAGATCCCCTTGATTGTAAATCCCACAGAGGAGGTTAGGGTTGAAGAACTAGTGGTGGAAGCCGCGCTACAACAAAATAAGAGAAATATGAAGAAGATGATCAACGATCCACATCCTCATAATCTAATATCCATGAGGACACCCTATTTTTTTTAGTTGTTGACTCATCACTAGTTGTAGCACCAGTGAGGGAAGAAGGAGTTGCTCCAAATATAAAAGAAGATGAGAACATTCTAGATGTACAGGAGAACCATACGATTCCAGATGCTTCAAGTAAAATGTAGGCCACAGAATAATCTTCAATTTTTCCCCCACTTCATCTCCTTCAAGCTCCAATGTCAAAGAAGATTTTGAATTTTCAAAATCCATTTTCAAGGATGAGGGGAACCATGGTGAACAAGTTACTGAGATCAGAGAACACCATGGACGAGGTCGAGAACATGCAATAGGATAGCAAGGAGGTATATTATATGTCCAACTTGGAGGATTGCTTCGATAGAGAGGAGCACGTGGAGATCACATCATTTTATCCTCCATCATCCACCTTCCAAGCACATGAACTCATTGTCATGAAGGAGGGCATTCAAGCACAAAGCAGCCTGCATTTCACAGCCTCTCGGAACCAAGTGTTGGTGTCGTTTTGATCTCTCATCTTTTCCCTAATTTTTCCTCGATCTACATGTTATGAAACAATTTTTTTGATGTGGATGTTCTGAAAGTTATTACCTCCATTTAAATGCCTCAAGTTGTTTGCAGAATCCATTTTCATGTCCCTCCTTGAAAAGGTCTTTGAGTGTGCCCTGCTTTTTTCCCTAATTTCTTCAAAATCTGCGGTCTTTGTCATTTTTTCGATTTTCCCGACCATGGAAGCTCGAGAATGATCAATTTATATTTGCATGCCTTTGAAAATCCAAATCCATGGTCAAAAGATGCTTGGAATCATTATTCACTTGTTTTTGTTTAAAAAAAATCGTGCTTAGCAAAAAAATCAAGTTCGGGCATGAATGGTGATTTTACGTATTTTGACAATTTGATTGGTGTCTTTTTCCTATCAAAGGTATTCCTCAAAGATTCAACAGCTATGTGCCTTATTTTTGTTGGTCAAGGGATGGTAGGAAAATGCTTTAACTTATCACTTTTTGCTTTTTTGGCAAAAGGAAAAATTTGGTCCAGTAGCTCTGCTCAAATCTGATTTGTTCTTTTGGTACTTACGTGGCTTCTTCTAACTGGATGGGGTGCGACAGGTTGGTTTTCTAAACTTTTTCTTTTTGGATACTTTGGAAAAAAATTTAACCCTCCCCATGACCCCACCAGGCTTTGATTAAAGAAAATTTAAAGTGGCAGGAAAAAGTCTTACTTTGACCCCGCAAGAGGACACGTGGCAAAGCTAATGGCGGAGATGTGGGCCTTCGGAGGTAAGTTGGATGTTTTTACCTTTTAGAAAAATGGAGTAAAATTCTAAAATGGAAGCGCGCCCCACCAAATAATTTTGAAGCCTTAAGGTTTTTGAAGTTGCGCCATAATGACACGTGGCAAGCCCGCGCTCATTCAAGATCTCAACTTTTGGGATCATCTCAAGATGCACCATAGTGACACATGGCAGTTTGAAAATTCAAAGGGGCGGGGGGAAGCAGACCCTGAGAGGCAAATTGTATTTTTTTCCTCTTTTCATCAAAAGGATTAAAATCTCAAAATGGCCCCCGCAAGCTTGACAAGAAGGAGGTCAAAGTTCACGTTGAAAATGTCGAAAGGCGGGGAGGCGGGCCATCAAGGGCAACTTGGATTTTTGCCCTTGATATTAAAATGACAAAAATCATTAAAATAACCCCAAAGTGCCCAATAGAGATAAATTCAACGGCGGAGGTGTGGACCTTTAGAGGAAAATTGGAAAATTTTCCTTTTGTAGAAAAAGGAGTTAAAAGTGAAAAAGGAAGCATGGTTCTGATGGGACCCACATTGGGACACGTGTCAGGCCCATTTTTCAAGGGTAGACCTACAGGAAACTTTGAAAATTTTCCTTTTAAAAAAAAGAGGTGAAATAGTAGAATTTGTTCGCAGTTCATTTGGGACCCACCTTAGGACACGTGTTAGGCACATTTTTCAAGGGCGGAGTCATGAGCAAAATGTGAAAAATTTACATTTTTCAAAAAAGGTGTAAAAGGTAAAAAGGAACTTGCAAGCTCTGTTTTAAAGTGGATCTCCCACGTTTAAGGTCCAAATTCAAAATAGAAATCAACAAAGAATTGTGCATCTCGTATCTAATTTTTCCACCATTTTCACTCCGGATCTCCTGGAAGGGTAAGTCCTCATGATTTCTTGATATTTCTTGCATGCGAAACAAGAGGGGAGTTAATTTGATGTATGAGTTTGGTAAAGAAGATCTAGGGATGTATTTTTCCATTAATATGAGTTCTGACCTCTGGGCTTGATCTGATCTTCCATTTTTCCTTCCCAAGCATGCAAAGAACCAGATTTGACAGATTAGGGGTAGAAGTGGTTAGCGAGTAGAGGGAAAAGTGATCTACCAAAAGAGGGAGTTGAATGCGGGAGATATTCGAAGAGATCCACCCCTTGAGCACCTGAGAACTTTTTGAGATCTTGTTCTAGGAATTGCGAATGGAATCATGGCCAACACTAGTGCATTCAATGTTTTGATTTTTGTGGGGAAAAGGCCCTATTGTAGAATGTCATAAGTAGGCATGATTTATTGTGAAAAGGGTTAGGAGTTTGTTAAGGTAGAAGTGTTAGGAGTAAGAAATTGACTCCCTAAGAGAAAAGTTTGATACAACCCATATTTTTGAGAAACTATTTGAATAAGCATGTTTATCTCCTTTGTGTTAAATTTAATCATGTCAATGTGGTTGCGAGTGTGCATATATTGACAAACTCTCGATTGTTCGTAAACTTTCCCCCTAACGATAAATTTAACAAAACTTGAGTTAATCTATGTTATTCTTGAGCTAAATTTGTGTTTGCTTCATTTCTAAATGTCTGCAAGTACTTTTTCTTGTTCCCATTGCATTCTTACATTGAAATCTGTGTGAATCACACAAGATCTTATCCTTGTGATAGTTTGGTGGCATTTGTAATTTGATTTATCAGAAGAGATTTCATTTGATAGTGAAATAAACAAATTTAAAATCACTGTGACTCTTAGCATGACTATAAGATTATTTGTTATCCTTTGAGGGTATCTTAGGCGTGATGAAATAGAGATTGATAATGTTTAGTTAAGTTTTCCAATTTGAGCCTTCATTTTGGATCCTTGAAGTTTGTGTGAAAAGTGCTGATCTGGGCCTCCATTGGAGCACATATTCTGGTTAAAGGAACACCATAGATACTCGAATGCACTTTGTTATTCAAGCTTTCCATTTTTGTAAAATTTCATAGAGATTTGGTATAATTAACTTTATCATGCTTCACCTCCCACCAAAATTCATTCAAAAACAATTAATCATACCCATACTACCCCTGTTTGTCATGTATCTATACAAATAAATAATGTTTACTACCAAAACATGTAGAAACAATCAGGTTTTCATTTTCTTTAGTGGCCTGAACCTTGCCTAGAAAATATCTCCATTATCTAGAGTGACAACTCATGAGAGTTAGGTTTTGTTGAATTGATCATATTTTCTTCAAGGTCTTCTTAATACTTCACAAGGAAGGACATTTCCTTATCTTCCATAAACATCGCTACAAAAGGGTCCTCTCACCTGGTTAAAATGCACAACCGTAAATTCATGAGGATATGTCGAATCCTCTCGTGGGTGCTACCCATTTCTCCACATCTGAGTGACAAAGAGAAAGTGCTTTTCATCCCCACTAAAAATGACACATTACATGCTCGCTTGCCTCTAATCTTCGTCGGACCTATGATGTTGCTAAGCTTCTAAGGGAGAATCAATTTGGGTAACCAACACCTTACGGCACCATTACGGGGGGACATAGTGATTATAGTTCATTTTCAGACCTTGGTAAACACTTCTTATATGCTACAAGTGTTGTGTGTAATTCTTTCAGTTTCCACACCTAGTGCACTAGATTTCATTGATAAATCTGGGAAAAGAAAAGTCAAAATCTTTCCATTTCTAGTTTCTAGCATTGACAGACATTTGAGAGATCATATTTTAGTGAATTTACACAACTAGGGTGGAAATCCTTAGCGGTAACTCCTCGTTGATCTTATTCGTAATGAATACCAGTGTCTTAATCTCTATCAAGTGAGATTTGTTACCAATATTTGTAAAGCTAGAAGGAAGAAGATATTTCTTTGCTAGGGATATTGCTAAGAGATTATTTCTAGAGCTAGGAAAAACAAATTCAGAAGGAAGAAAATCCTGGAGAGTTTTGGGGATCAGCAGACAAGAGAAGGGATCTCAATTGATGAAAGTGACCACCTATCATTGAAGACTATAATTCAAGTGCTTTAATCAGTAGCCTCTTTGTGCAATTGAATTCTCCAACTGGAGAGGGACCTTAATTTGATTTTAAAAAGTTTACTTCTCATTCTTCCCGTATTTTCAGAATTTTATAGGTTTTTCCAAGAAATGAGGACTTTAGGGGATATACATTTTGAAAGTTATACTCCTATGTTTCAAAGACCCTTTGCCCCTTATCAATTTGTCTCCCCTCTTAGGTCACCTCCTCAAAACAACATGGCCTTACCCCCACCTGCCTCCCTTTTGTTGTAAACACCTTTGGTCCTATAAATTTTATAGGGATGGTTAGTTATCCAAATCTAGTACCCCGTGATGTGAGAAATATATTACCAAATTTCCAAGGAAAAAATGCTATAAGCGGTGATCAACATTTCAAGCTTTTTATCAATATGATGGAAGACTTTGAGATTGAACATGAAGATGAATATATCAAATTGTTTATCCATACTTTGAAGGAAGATTTCAGGACTAGTACAAAGCTTTTCCTGAGATAATTCCATAGATTCCTAGACCAAGATGAATAATGCATTTAGATTGCAGTATGGTGATAGAATTGACCCTAGGTTTCTTCGTCGAATTTGAAAACATCAAGAAGAATCCTAATGATTCGGTGCATGATTTCAACACAAGGTTTAATAAGACCTTGAGAATATTTCCTATTAGCTTAAGGCCATGTGATGATTCATGTTTGATTAAATATTCAGATGCATTTGATAAAAAATATTATTACTACTTAAGGGACAAAACCCTACTAATTTGAGGCAAGCCTTCACCATGGCTCTACAAATAGAGAATAACATCAAGGAAATTAGAAATTCTCCAAAAAGGGAGGGTGTAAAACTAATCAACTCAGAGTAAAAGACTCAAACAAGTAAGGTTGTTGATTTGGAGGAAGTTGTGAAAAATTTGACAAGGACTATTAAAAAAATATCATACAAATTAGCCCAGGCATAAAAGGGGATTTGGCAGAGTTCACAAGGTCAACACAAGCAACAGGGCCAAGATAGGTTTATAAATCACCAAATATCTGATGATAGAGGCAAGGGACTTGTTGGATTTGGAAATAGGTAGTCCTAGACCAGGGAAAACAGAATGAATGGTACGTTATCCTTGGGCTGCTAGAGTTATTGTCATGGAGGAGACATATGTCATTGATTAGTGTGACAGATGTTTCATACCCCATGCTTCATATGAGGAAGATTAGTAGGAAGAAGAAGAAGCAGATGATGATAATGATGATGATGTTTGCATGATGGGTTACTCCATGAGCTTACAATAGGGGGTAACTTCAATTGAGGTAATAAGTGCTAGAGGCTGCCATTTTTTTGGGATTACATCCACCGAGTACCTATCCTTCCTCCCTCTCATATTTTAGAAGTAGATATTGTACAAGATTTTGAATTTTCCAATAATGACTTTGAATATTTAAGGGATTTAATGATAAATAATTTATGATGGAGTCATCCCATCCGAGGAGGATAATAAGTTGTTGATGAATATTGTTGTGGCTCAAGAAAAGGAACACAACATAAGAATTAGGGTTGTTAAAGGGACAGGGCCTCAGGCCAAGCCAAAAAATCCATTACTTTCAAATGTTCCTAAAGAGGATCCTAAGAAAGATGCATTTACTAAGGGCCTTGTTGTCCCAAACAAAACTCATACCCCACCTCATGCCCAAGATGTCCAAAATCCTGTGCCATCTAATGATTATGTCAAACTTCCTTCCAATGCCACCTTGCCAAAGTCTTTCCCTTATGATATTGCCCAAGTCTTGAGTCAGATCAAGATCTCAGTTCCAATTTTTGAGTTGCTTAGGATCCCTGAGCACAAGAAGAGGGCATTGGAGTATTTTGGACTGAAAGAGGAGAAGACTGCCCTAGGTAGAAACATAAACATTGTGGAGACTCCACCAGTCATTGAAGAACTAGAAGCACCACCAGCATCAAAAGAGCTAGATGAACCACCTGAGGTTTATTTGGGAACATCCTTGGTAGATTCTCAGCTAAATGTGGATCCATTCTTCACCCACTGATCATTAAAGACAGATTGCTACACAACTGTATGTTTGACTCAGGGGCATCATGCAATGTTATGCCTCTAGAAGTCATGAATGAGCTGAACATCAAAGTAACAACAACATATGGGAAGTGTATTGTTATGGACTCTAGAGAGGTGCCAGTGGTGGGATGTGTGAAAGGTCTAGTGTTACAACTTTCAAAATATTCGGGTAGGAACTTGAAGCTTGATGTAGTTATTGTTGACTTCCCAGCCTAAGTGGGGTATATTGTTTTCTATAAAATTGGCTGCAAGTGTTGAGGGAATGTTCAAATGGATATGTCCTATGCCACCATCCCAATTGAGGGTAGCATTGTCAAGTTGTATGGGGAGAAGAAAATGTTGCACCTTATTGAAGATCCCAACAATGCATATTATGAAGTATTTTACACAAGTGTTGATGTTGATAACTTTGTAGGATTTACTGATGGAAAAGAGCACAAGATTGAAGAATGCAAGTTTCTTGAGCAGGTAGGATCTCCTTGGAATTTATTGTTTAATGGAGCTTGCTCCAAGTTCGGAAATGGTGCTCGTGTTGTTCTAATCTCCCCAAGTCAGGAAGAGTTTGTCTTTTCTTTCAAACTCAACTTTGAATGCAATAATAACATTTTTGAATATGAGCCATTGTTGTTAGGTCTGAGGATTTCTTGGAAATATGGTGTCAAAGACATCATTATCAAGGAGATTCAAAATTGATTGTAAAGCAAGTCGAAAACTATATGCCACAAAAAATCAAAGATCTGAAACAATACAAGCATGCAGTCTAGGATTTCATTGAGAAGTTTGTTTCATTCAACATTGTGCATCATGATAGGAAGTTCAATGATTTGGTACAAAAACTTGTAGTATTATGGTCTTAGTTTGATAATTGTACAGTGTCCCCATATTGTGAATATGATGTTGAGGTGTTAACAAGGCCATCTGTACCTAATAATATTAAGCATTGGTAGGTTTTTGATGATGATGCTAAGGTCAGAAGATTTCTACAGAATAAAGGAGAGTTTTCTGATCAAAATATTGATTAGGAGATAATGGTGTGTGTAGCAGAAGGTAAAGAAACCTTTTTGGAAAAGGCATCATCCAACTAAAGACTATTACCATTCCCAGAGGACTGTTTCTCTTGAGGCCAATTTTGATAATGTTGATCGCATTATTAACAGATACATGACAGCCTCAAGGGTTATTGAGGAGCATGACCTGGGCACAAACGAGAAACCAAGGAAGATTTGTTTAGGCAATAATCTCAACAAGGAGGAGAAGCAGTCCTACATCCAAGTGTTGAAAAGGTATCAAGATTGTATGGCTTAGAATTATTTTGAACCGAAGGCATACAGAGAGGATCTTTTTTAACAAGAGATTCCCTTGGAATCCAATATAAAACCATTTAAGAAGAAATAAAGGCCAATCAATCCACTCATGTCTCTTAAGATGCAAGAGGAACTGAAGAAACTGAGGGATGGAGGGATTATTCAGCCCACAAAGTATTCTTCTTGGGTTATAAACCTAGTACCACGATCGAAAGAAGAATGGTGACATCATGCTATCTGTGGATTTTAGAAATCTAAACAGAGCATCAATGAAGGATAGTTATCCTTTACCAAACATGAAAAACATGTTGTAGTTAGTGCTATGTACCTTGGGATATGATAATATAATATATATGGGTTGATGGAGATGCCGACATGTGGCACACATCCCCTTAGTTATATGCATGGGTTCACATAGGATATGATAATATAATGTATATGGGTTGATGGAGATGTTGACATGTGGCACACATCCCCTTAGTTAGTTATATGGGCTCACATAGGAATTAATTATATTGGGTAATGGGTCGGCCTACATTGGGATTAGGTGTTACCCATCCTATTTAAAGGATGTCAGTATCATTATGAGGAGGTAATGTATGTATGAGTTGAGTCTTCTACAAGGTAGAGGTATATTGGAGGTGTCCCCCTTGAAGTGGATTCCCATCTTGGAAGATTGTGGAGTTACTCCTTCCTTAAGGAGCATTGTATGGTGTTTCCCTACCTTAAGGGTATTATTCTAAATATATTTCATATTAGGGTATATAGGCCCCCATATCTCTTGTGTTTTATTATCTTATACAATTTATTGATTTATTATATGCAAGGTTCTTATGAAGTGGTATCAGAGCAGTGATCCAGGTAATTTGTGGGATGAAACCCTAATGTTGGTGATTCGTCTATATCTTGAGATAGAATTGGAATTTTTAATATATTTTTTGTGTGGAGTTGATACATAGTTGAAGTGATCTTGCCTCCGAATTTTAGATTTGTTGTAGCTATTTTGCAAACGTTGTCCATTTGAGGGTTGAAACCCTAATTCTAAGGTTTCATCTATATCTTTCGAAAAATGATGAATTAGGAAATAAATGTTTTTGGGTTATTGGTAATACATTAAATGGTGATACCACTGAAATTTCAGAATTGGTGGATCTATTTTGATAGATTTATTTCAATTTTATTTTGTTAACTATTTTGTTCCACAGGCCGAAATTTGAGGAATTTTCCTAAATTTCTTACATTTTCGGAAATCTCTCAACATTTTAGTAGGGGTTACTTCTTTGTGGTTCCAGATTTGAGTTTTTGAATGATTGATTGAAATCGTGAGGTAAAATATTGGTCAAAGGAGTAAGTTTGTGAAACCCTAATTTTTATGCATAATGGATATACCAATTTTCTATGGTAATGGGGAAATTGATGAAAAAAATGGTGGATACAATTTAAATAAATTCATTTTAAAGAATGTTTAGTCCGGGTTACTTTTTATCTTCATCTTAGTGGGAAAGCGCAAAATTGGTATTCTTATTTGGATATAGATCTATTGGATTGGGATTGGGAGGAAATGGAGGATATTTTCTTAGCTAGATGGGAAACAAAAAATAAACACAATTTTTTTAAAGAAGAATAAGAAAAATAACAAGAAGAAGAAGCGGCATCGAAGAAGAAGAAGAACAAGATGAACAAGAAGAAGAAAATGTTGATGATGAAGGCTACTACATGAGGATAGTGCATCTCAAGGAAGGAAGCTTCAATATTTCAGTTTGAAGGGTGCATTCAAAGAAAAAAGGTAATTGTTTCCATAAACCCTATCAGCAAATATAACTTCATCAATATGGATGTAGCTCAAAATATGGATGGTAAGCATATTCAAGTTTTTGAAGATTTAAAGCTTTCTACATGGATAAATATGTTTTACATTTAGATTTTTATGCTTTAGATATGGATGGTATGGATATTGTTCTTGGATATCCTTGGTTAGAGATAGTGGGAACATGAAGCAGTTAATATTAATGTGCAAAAGAAATTCATGAAATTATGGTACAAGAGAAAGAAAATTACATTGTAAGATATCACACATAAGAAGGAAAAAGTAATGTAAAATGTGATCATGAAGATGAATTGGAAGATGGTGAAGAAGGGAATAAGGATGAATCAGAAGGAGAGGATGAAGAACATGATGAAAAAGTAAAAAATAGTTTCTCTACTCAAGAGAAAAAATAAATAGCAAACAAGTTGAAAGAGGAAAAGAAAGTGGAGGAAAAGATTGATAAGGTTGAGCATACTAAGGTTGCACCATATAGACACCCACATCATCATGAGAGGAAAAAATCATGGAGACATGTTAGGACACACAAGGGCAGAAATCTATATGGATATACAAGGAATTGGAGGAGTAATAATTTTGGCTATACATGGAATCAATGGAACAATAATTATATGTCATGGAATCACATGAATAATAATTATGGATATGCATGGATGCCAAGGAGGAACACATATGGACCAGGATGGAATCAGATGCGCACAATGGAATATGGAATCATGTTTGGAGTAACATCACCCACTAGGATTTCATATGGGTGGTTAGATGATCGAGCATGGCGACAAGTGTGCAATAATTTAAAGCACACTCATTATATGGCTTCTTCTTATGTTTCGGGATGAAACATGTCAAAGAGGGAGGCAATGCTATGTACCTTGGGATATGATAATATAATATATATGGGTTGATGGAGATGCTGACATGTGGCACACATCCCCTTAGTTATATGTATGGGTTCACATGGGATATGATAATATAATGTATATGGGTTGATGGAGATGCCAACATGTGGCACACATCCCCTTAGTTAGTTATATGGGCTCACATAGGAATTAATTATATTGGGTAATGGGTCGACCTACATTGGGATTAGGTTTTACCCATCCTATTTAAAGGATGTCGATATCATTATGAGGAGGTAATGTATGTATGAGTTTATTTTCTACTTAGTAGAGGTATATTGGAGGTGTCCTCGTTGAAGTAGATTCCCATCTTGGGAGATTGTGGAGTTACTCCTTCCTTATGGAGCATTGTATGGTGTTGCCCTACCTTAAGGGTATTATTCTAAATATATTGCATATTAGGGCATTTTGGCCCCCCATATCTCTTGTGTTTTATTATCTTATGTAATTTATTGATCACATTATTAACAGATGCATGAGAGCCTTAAGGGATATTGAGGAGCATGACTTGGGCACAAAGGAGAAACCAAGGAAGATTTGGTTAGGCAGAAAGAATCTCAAAGAAGGAGGAGAAGCAATCCTACATCCAATTGTTGAAAAGGTATCAAGATTGTATGGCTTGGACTTAAAAAGAATCGAAGGCATACAGAGAGGATTTGTTTTAACATGAGATTCCCTTGGAATCCAATGAAAAACCATTCATAAAGAAATAGAGGCTAATCAATCCACTCCTGTCTCTTAAGATGCAAGAGGAACTGAAGAAATTGAGGGATGGAGGTATTATTCAGCCCATAAGGTTTTCTTCTTGGGTTGCAAACCTAGTACCGATCATAAAGAAGAATGGTGACATCATGTTGTGTGTGGATTTTAGAAATATGAACATAGCATCAATGAAGGATATTCATCCTTTTCCAAACATGGAAAACATGTTGTAGCTAGTGACTAGTTCCGAGATGCTTTTCTACACGGTGGTTTCTTTGGTTATAACCAAGTTATGGTGAAGGAATCAGAAAAGGATTAAACCAGCCTTTACGACCCCTTGGGGAACATATGTATATGTTAGGATGCCCTTTGAAATGATGAATGCTGGAGAAACTTTTCAAAGAGCAATGGATGTTGCTTTTGCTGGTTACATTAATGATTTTATTACTTATTACCAAGATGATGTAACTGTGTTCTCCAGAAAGAGAAGTGATCACTTGCTGTACTTAGAAAAGATGTTGATAAGATGCAGAGAATATGACATTTCACTTAATCCAAAGAAGTGCCATTTTGGAGTGCAAAAGGAAAAGTTTCTTGGTCACATTGTGTCACAAGAGGGGGTGATGATTGATCCAGAAAGGGTAGAGGCCATCAGCAAGGTTCCAATCCCAACAACCAAGAAGGGAATTCAATCCTTCTTTGGGAAGATAAACTTCATCAGAAGATTTATATCAAACTTTGCTGAGTTGACCATTCCAATCACTACCATGTTGAAGAAGGACTAGGTTATCAAGTGGGAGGAGGATGCAATTCAATATTTCAATGAGATTAAGGAGACACTAAAGCATGCACCTATTCTAGCAGCTCGAAATTAAAAGAATCCCTTTCAACTGTTCTCTTTTACTTCAGAGAACACTATTGCATTTGTCCTGTTCTAGAAAGATGATGAAGGGGATGAGAGGCCAATTGCATTTTTCAGTAAGGCATTACAGGAAGCTAAGCAGAAATACACTATTATGGAGAAACAAGAATTTTCCTTGGTAAGAGCAACAAAGGTTTTCAGGCCTTACACTTTGAGTTCTAATATTTTTTTTATGTTCTCCACACCATGGTGAAAGACATCTTATCGAGAGATGGAAGTCTCAAGAAAAAAATGCAGATGGGTGAACAAGTTGCAATACTATGAGATGGATATGCAAACCACAAAAGTGGTAAGAGGTTTGGGCTTGGCTAAGCTTATGACTAAGAGCAACTTGCAAAATTGTTGAGGTGAATGAGGTAGGAGAAGGAAAGGTAGATGTCTTTGAAAAACTAATGAATTTCGAGTGGTACAAGGATGTGATTTTTATCTCGAGACATTTATACTTCTCTGAGTATTTGAGTAAGTACTAGAAAAGGGCCCTTAAGTTGGCTTCCCAGAAATATGTCATTACTGATTATGGGTTAGCTTGGAAGAACCCTAAGGGAGTTCTCTTAAGGTGCATCACTGAATATGAAGCCCCCAAGATAATTGTTGATCTTCATGGAGGATTTTGTGGGGGGAATTTTACTAGAAGACTCACAACACACAAGATCTTGAGGGCTGGTTATTGGTGGCCAACTCTCTTCAAGGATACAACTATTTTGGTTAGAAGATGTGAGAGTTTCCAAAACTTCTCTGGAATCTTGAAAGCTTGGGCTCCCTCGCCTTTGCATCCTATATCACTTGAAGCCCCATTCAAGCAATGGGGGATGGATTTCATTGGTGAGATTTCAGACCCTTCAAGTGCTGGCCATAAGTGGATTCTTGTATCCATTGATTACTTCACCAAATGGGTGGAGGAAATCCCCACCAAAATAGTAACACACCAAATTGTCATGGATTTTCTATTGAACCATATCATTTGCAGGTTTGGGGTTCCAATAAAGATTGTTGCTGACAATTCCATTAGCTTTAGAGATAAACCTTTGGTGGTAATGTGCAAAGAATATGGGATTAAATTGACATATGCATCTAGTTATAATCCCCAAGGAAATGGAAAATCTGAGTCCAGTAATAAATATTTTCTAAAGATTATCAAGAACCTTGGAGATAAACAAGAGAAAATGGGGTGAGCTTATGTTGAAGTTTGATCTCTAGGTTGATTCTAAATTACTATTAAAAGAGCCACTGAAAGAGTCCATTTGAGTTAGTATATGGAGCTTAGGCCTTGCTGCCCCTGTATATGCAATTATCCTCATATCAGTTCATTCAATAAGCTGGAAGACCACGAAGTAACTCCATATGATGCCCGCATTAACCATATTGTTGAACTTGATGAAGAAAGGAGGGCATCCCACCAAAGGCATGTAAAGTTCGAGAGAAGCTAAAGAAGTTGTTTAACAAGAAGTTTATCCCAAGAGATTTCAATGTTGGAAATATCATGTTGTTATGGGACAACAGCATGATGATAAGGGAAAGCATGGAAAATTTGATGCTTTACGGATAGGCCCTTACTCCATTGATATTCGAATTGGTGAACATACCTTCTTCACTGAAAGAATTGGATGGGGAATTAATCGAAGTTAATAATGGCAGGCACTTGAAGAACTTATTAGATTGATTCCAAGAATCAACGTGAACATCATATGTACAAAACATATAGTTTGTTGGTTTATTTTTGTCTCTCGTGTTTTTTGTTTGTTCTAGCCCCTGGTAGCTTGTTATTTGTTGGTTTATCTGTTTGTTTTTGGGGCATGGTCCTAGTTTTGTGATCTGTAAGCTAACTCCTTTTCCCAATGGATATTTTTGCACTTAGTCTACCTTTGTTCTTGTTGCACTCGCAAGGAGTGTCTATCCCCGATTCGGAGCCGATGTTGGTGCTTGTTTTGATCTCTCACCATTTAACCCTAATTTTCCTCGATCTACATGTTATCAAACATTTTTTTCTCGATGTGGATATTCTGAAATATTTTACCTCTATTTTAATGCCTTGAGTTGTTTTCATAATCCATTGTCATGTCCCTCCTTGAAAAGGTCCGAGTTTGCCTTGTTTTTCCTAATTTATTCAAAATCGCGTATTTGGCTTTGCCATTTTTCCTATTTTTCCCCAACCATGGAATCTTGAGAATGATTAATTTATATTTATATGCCTTTAAAAATCTAAATCCATGGTCAAAAGATGCTGGAACCATGATTAACTTGTTTTGTTCCAAAAAAATTCATCCTTAGCGAAAAATCAGGTTCTAGGCGTGAATGGTGATTTTCTATATTTTGATGGTCTAATGGGTGTCTTTTTCCTATCAAAGTTATTCCTCAGCACTCAATGATCATGTGCATTCTATTGGTTGGTCAGGAGATGGTGGGAAAATGATTTAACTTATCACTTTTTGCTTTTTGGCAAAATCCAAATTTGGTTCCGTAGCTCTTCTCAAATCTAATTGGTTCTTTTGGTGCTTACGTGGCTTCTTCTAATTTGATGGGGCATGGCGGATTGGTTTCTCAACTTTTTATTTTCTCTACTTTGGAAAAAGTTTGAACCCACCCCACGGTCCCACCAGGCTTTCATTAAAGCAAATTTTAAGTGGCAAGGAAAAAGTCCTACTTTGACCCCGCAAGAGGACATGTGGAAAAACTAATGGCGGAGATACGGGCCTTCAGAGGTAAGTTGGATGCTTTTCCCTTCTGGAAAAATGGAGTAAAATTCTAAAATGCAAGCGTGCCCCCACAAAATCATTTTTTAAGCCTTAACATTTTTGAAGTTGCACCATAACGACACGTGGCGAGCCCACACTCAATTAAAATCTCAACTTTTGGGGATCATCTCAAGATGCGCCATAGTGACATTTGGCAGTTTGAAAATTCAAAAGGGAGGGGAAGCAGACCATCGGAGGAAATTTGGATTTTTTTCCTCTTGTCATCAAAAGGATTAAAATCTCAAAATGGCCCACAAGCCTAACAAGAAGGAGGTCAAAGTTGGCGTTGAAAATGTCAAAAGTTGGGAGGCGAGGCCATCGGGGGCAACTTGGATTTTTTGCCCCATTATATTCAAACAACTAAAATCATCAAACTAACCTGTGGGCCCTATAGAGAAAAATTCAAAGCTTGCTCCAGTCAATGGCAGAGGTGCAGACCTTCGGAGGAAAATTGGAAAATTTTCCTTTTGTGGAAAAAGGAGTTAAAAGTGAAAAAGGAAGCGTGGTTCTGATGGGACCCACATTGGGACACGTTTCAGGTCCCTTTTTCAAGGGCGTAGCTTCGGGGAAAATTTGGAAAAATTTTCCTTTCCAAAAAAGAGGTGAAATAGTAGAATTTGGCCACGATTGCTTTAGGACCCACCTTAAGACACTTGTCGTGCCCATTTTTCAAGGGTGGAGTTGTGGAGCAAAATGTAAAAAATTTTACATTTTTACAAAAATGTGTAAAAGGAAAAAATTAACCCGCATGCCCATTTTAAATTGGAACTCCCACATGTAAGGTCCAAATTCAAAATAGAAACCAATGGCAGCTATGCATCTGTATCTGATTTTTTTGCCATTTTCACTCCAGAGCTCCTGGAAGTGCAAGTCCTCATGATTTCTTGATAATTCTTGCACACCAAATAGGAGGGGAGTTAATTTGATATCTGAGTTTGGTGAGGAAGATCTGGGACGTCTCTTTTCCATTAAGATGAGATCTAACCTTTGGGATTGATCCGATCTTCCATTTTTCCTTCCCGAGAATGAAAGAACCACATTTGACAAATTAGGGGAAGAAGTGGTTGGCGAGTAGCAAAAGGAAAAAGTGATCTACCATAAGAGGGATTTGAATGCGGGAGATATTCGAAGATATTCACCCCTTGAGCACCTGAAAAATTTTACACATCGATTCGGGAATCACAATCGGAATCATGGCGAGCACAGTGCATTTATTGTTTTGATTTTTGGGGGAAAGGGCCTTGTTGTAGAATATCATAAATAGGCATGATTTTTCCATGAAAAGGGTTGGGAGTTTGTGAAGGTAGAAGTGTTAGGAGTCACAAATTGACTCCCTAAGAGAAAAGTTTGATAGAGCCTATCTTTCTAAGAAACTATTTAAATAAGCCTGTTTATCTCCTTTGTGTTAAATTTGATCATGTCAAGGTGGTTGTGAGTGTAAACCCATTGACAAGCTTTGAGATTGTTCGAAAAACTTTCCCCTGCTGATAAATTTAATCAAACTCGAGTTAATCATGTTATTCTTGATAAAAAAATTGTTTTCTTCATTTCTAAATGTCTACAAGTATTTTTTTTCTTGTTCCCATTGCATTCTTACATTAAAATATGTGTGAATCACACAAGATCTTATCCTTGTGATAGCTTGGTGGCATTTGCAATTTCATTTATCAGAAGAGCCTTCATTTGATAGTGAAATAAACAAATTTAAAATCAGTGTGACTCCTAGCATGACTATAAGATTGTTTGTTATCCTTTGAGGGTATATTAGGCATGATAAAATATAGATTGAAAATGTTTAGTTAATTTTTCCATTTTGAGCGTTCATTTTGGATCCTTGAATTTTTGTGAAAAGTGTTGATCTCGGGACCTCCATTAGAGGACATATTCTGGTCAAAGGAACACCCTATCTACTCTAAAAGCATTTTACTATTCGAGCTTTTCATTTTTGTAAAATTTCTCAAAGATTTGGTATAATCAACTTTATCCTGCTTCACCTCCCACTAAAATTCATTCAAAAAAAATTAATCATACCCATACTATCCATTTTTTTCATTTGTGTATACAAATGCATAATTTTTACCACAAAAGCATGCAGAAAAAATTAGGTTTTCATTGTCTTTAGTGGCTTGAACCTTGCCTAGAAAATATCTCCATTATCTAGAGTGATAACTCGTGAGAGTTAGGTTTTGTTGCATTGATCATATTTTCTTCAAGGTCTTCTTAATACTTCACAAGGAAGGACATCTCCATCTCCTCCATAAACAACAAGCTACAAAAGGGTCCTCTCACCCTGGTTGAAAGGCACAACCATAAAGTAGTGAGGATAGGTCAAATCCTCTTGTGGGTGCTACCCATTTCTCCACATCTGAGTGATAAAGAGAAAGCTACATTTCATCCCCGGCTACAAAATGACACATTACATGCTCCTCTTACCTCTAAGAATCCTATCAGTCCCGTGATGCTTGCTCAACTTCGAGGGAGAATCAATTTGGGTACCAACGCCAAGGTTGGAGGACCCTAATATTCCATGTTATTCATAGGAGGAGGAAGTAAATAATGATGACACCTTTTCTACACCAGTCATCAAGGTAGAGGTTAAGGTACTTGCAAAAGAAATGTGAAGGAAAAATCAGCACACATACAACCTTTTTTAGGAATGTCTCGCAAGAAGACTCCATTTTGGAGTTGAATTTCGAGTATTGGGCACATCCATAAGATCATATTGTGCCCAATAAGGTACATAGCCTCATTGGACATGAGGATGAAGCCAAAACTGGTCAAGTCCACTTTAGGGAATGAGGATGAGTATCAAAGCACCGAGGTTCAAAGCATTAACACCTCCAGAATCCAATGCCAATCAGCTTGAGGAGGTATTTTTATTTATGTTGGTAATTTGGTGATTTGGGTAAGGATCGGCCTCTTCTCAATTTTTCACTCATAATAACAGCCATGTTCAGCGCCAAATCATATATATGGCTTCCTATTTTGAGAAAGGGAAACTACTCCTCCCTGTCAGTTACAGGATTTGTTTTTGTTTCCCTTTACCTATGGTTGGCATAGAGTAGCTAGGGGTGTGTATGATTTTCAGTTTTTAACAAAGTGTGTGTTGTGGTGTGCGGTTGCTCATGCACAATCCATTCATTAGAAGCACCATTTCTCATGACATAAATCATATTTTGGGGCAGCTTTCAATGTAAATATTTCAGCCCTAATAGATCATTTATGGGTCTAGAATCCTTTGTGCCCTTTCCTTCGTCAAATTTTCATTTTGGGGGACAATCTATAGGTTTTATCAAAATTCCCAAAATCATCTTCAAGAGAAGGCCAAGGCAATAAGACCATATGATAATTTCATATGAGCCTAGGGGAAAATTTTAGAAGGATCATATTTTCAAGGTTATTCTTGAATCCATGCCCAATGGATACTTCAAGGCAATTGGTCACACATATAGCTAGAAGATGTCCTCGAGAGTTCACCAATTGTTATCTATTTTTACCCCGGTAAAATAGAAAACTTGGGAGGATGGTTTTGAGCACTGGACAGTGATTCATGGAGAAATCTAGAATGATACAGCTGATATTTCAAGTTTGGGAAGCATTGCAAGTGATTCAGGGAAGTTTTGAGGTCTTGGGGCCATCCATCAGAAGTAGGCTTTCGTGCCTTAAGGAGTGTGCAATGTGAAAGAGGACTGAGCCTCAATGAAATATTTTTATAGCTATGTGAGGAATTATAAGTCCAAAAAGTTCCTATAGAATTCATTTTCCATGCCCTACATGGTGGAAAAGACAAGACATCTTGAATCATCATACACTTCCCAAGGTAGTTCATTATTCTAGCACACCATCAGAATATAGAGAAAGAAGGAGCCATTTTAAGGTGATAAATTAAAAATTAGATCTTGATAACACCAAAATTGGATTCAATGGTTTGTTTCAATGTAAAATCATATAAAATTTCACCCCAAAACTCATCCAGGAGCTCAAGATATCACCTTCAGAAGTTGGCCTCTTGAAATTGGTCGGGTAGGTTGGTCAGGTCACATTTTTCGATGCGTATGGATAGTTTTAGATGCCCATCAAACCCCTCTAATTTTCATGACATGTAAGTTAGTCGGGTCACCCAAGTTTGACAAAGACGATGAGGTTGGTCGAGTCACCCAGGTTAGATGGTACGACAAGGTTGTTCGGGTCACCTGTGTGATGGTACGGCGAGGTTGGTCGAGTCATCCAAGTGTGATGGTACATGGTGAGGTTGGTCGTGTCACCCGTGAGTTGGATGGTATGCAGAGGTTGGTTGAGTCACATTTTTGGCATATACATCTAGTTTTAGATGCCCATCACACCCCTCTCATTTGCATGACACACAAGTTGGCCAGTCACCTGAGGTTGGATGATACGGTGAGGTTGGTCGGGTCACCAGGTTGGATGAGTACTGTGGCTAGTTGATGACAACAAAAATGTATGTCCCTGCATAGTTGGAAAATTTCCAAGCCCCTAGGGTTGTGTTGATTCTCAAATTTGTCTCGCCCCATTTTCCATTATTTTCCTTCGATCTACGTGTTGTGAAAATTTTGTCTCTCGATGTGGGTTTTCTGAAAGCTTCTACTTCCATTTGAATGCCTCGAATTGTTTGCAAAATCCATTGTCATGTCCCTCCTTGAAGAAGTCTCTGAGTTTTCCCTATTTTTGCCCTAATTTCTTCAAAATCCATGGGCTCTTTCATTTTTCCTATTTTTCCTCGACCATGGAAGCTTGAGAATGGTTAATCTATATTTTTATGCCTTTGAAAATCCAAATCCATGGTCGAAAAGATGCTCAAAACCATGATTCACTTGTTTTTGTTTTAGAAAATTTTCATCCTTAGCGAAAAATTAGGTTCTAGGTGTGAATGGTGATCTTCTATTTTGTTTACGATTTGATGGATGTTTGTTTCCTGTCAAAGTTATTCCTTAGCATTCAGTGGTCATGTGGCTTCTTTTGGTTTGTCAAGGGACACTGGGAAAATGATTTAACTTATCAATTTTTTTCTATTTTTGGCAAAAAGGCAATTTTCGTCCCGTAGCTCCACTCAAATCTGATTGGTTCTTTAGGTGCTTACGTGGCTTCTTCTAATTGGATGGGGCATGGAGGGTTATTTTTATCAACTTTTTCTTTTTGGCTACTTTGGAAAAAAGTGTAAACCCACCCCATGGACCCTTGCCAGAGCTTTGATTAAAACAAATTTTAAGTGGCAGGAAAAATTCTTGCCTTGACCCCATTGGAGGACACGTGGCAAAGCTAAATGGAAGAGATGCAGCCTTCTCAGGGGATAAGTTGGATGTCTTTCCCTTTTGGAAAAATGAAGTAAAATTCTAAAATGGATGCGTACCCCACTAAATTATTTTGAAACCTTAATGTTTTTGAAGTTGCGCCATAATAACACATGGCGAGCCCGTGCTCATCCAAAGTCTCAAATTTTGGGAACATCTCAAGATACGCCATTGTGACATGCAGTAGTTTGAAAAGTCAAAGGGGCGGGGAAGTGGACCATCAGAGGCAACTTGGATTTTTGCCTCTTGTCATTAAAAGGATTAAAATCTCAAAATGGCCCGCAAGCCCGACAAGAAGGAGGTCAAAGTTGGCATTGAAAATTTCAAAAAGCGGGGAGGCAGGCCATCAGGGGAAACTTGGATTTTTTGCCCCTTGATAGTTAGATGACTAAAATCATCATAATGACCCCCGGGCCTGATAGATAAAAGTCAAAACTTGCTGCAGTCAACGACGGAGGTGCGGACCTTTGGAGGAAAATTGGAAAAATTTCCTTTAATGGAAAAGGAGTTAAAAGTGAAAAGGGAAGCATGGTTATGATGGGATCGACATTGGGACATGTGCCAAGCCCGCTTTTTAAGGGCGGAGCTGGGAAAATTTGAAAAAATTCCCTTTTCCAAAAATAGGTGAAATGGCAGAATTTGGCCATGGTTCTTTTGGGACCCACCTTAGGACACGTGTCGGCCTCATTTCGAAAGGTGGAGGTGCTGGTCAAAATGTGAAAATTTTATATTTTTCCAAAAGTTGTAAAAGAGAAAAAAAAGGAACCGTAGGTCCACTCTAAAATGGATCTCCCACGGGGACAGTCAAAATTCAAAATAGAAATCAATGGCAACTGTGTCTTTATATCTGATTTTTCTGCCATTTTCACTCCAGAGCTCTTGGGGCACGTATTCTTTAGGTTTTTATCATTTCTTGGATTCTCTTACATGCCAAATATAGAGAAACATTAATTTGGAGCCCTGGTTTGGTGGGGAAGGTATGTAAACATCTCTCACCATTAATATGCAATATGACCATGCGATTCGGCTTGATTTTTCTTTCCTTAGACGTGAAAGACCCGTTGATATTTGGGTTTGGTGAGAAAAATCCGGGGTGTCTTCTACCATTAAGGTGAGATCTAACCTTTGGACTCGATCTAATCTTCCATCTCTTCTTCCCGAGCATGAAAAGAACCAGATTGGACAGAATAGGGGTGGAAGTGGTTCGCGAGTAAAGGGAAAATTGATCTAACTGAGAGGAGAAAGTTGAATGCGGGAGATGTTTAAAGAGATCTCGCACCCATAGCACCTAACAACTTTTTAGAGATCTTTTTCTAGGAATCATGATCAAGATCATGGTGAGCACTGGTGAATTCAATGTTTGGATTTTGGGGAGAAAATGCCCTATTGTAAAATGTTATAAATTACATGAATTTTTCATGCAAAGGGTTGGGATTTTGTGAAAATAGAAGTATTAGGAGTCAGAAACTAATTTTCTAAGAGAAAAGCTTGATAGAGCCCGTCTTTCTGAGAAACTATCTAAAAAAGCTTGTTTATCCTCTTTTGTGTTACATTTGATCATGTCAATTTTGTTGCGAGTGTACAACCATTGACAAGCTTTGAGATTGTTCTAGAAACTTTCCCTTGCTGATAAATTTAGCCAAACTGGAGTTAATCTGTGTTATTCTTGGGAAAAATTTGTGTTTGCTTCATTTTTGAATGTCTACAAGTAGTTCTTCTTGTTCCCGTTGCATTCTTACATTGAAATCTATGTGAATCACACAAGATCTTATCCTTGTGATAGTTTGGTGGCATTTTCATTTTTATTAGAAGAGCTTTCATTTGATAGTGAAATAAACAAATTTAAACTCACTGTGACTCCTAGCATGACTATAATATTATTTGTTAGCCTTTGAGGGTATTTTAGGCATGATGAAATAGAGATTGATAATGTTGAGTTAAGTTTTCCAATTTGAGCCTTCATTTTGGATCCTTGTAGTTTGTGTGAAAAGTGTTGATCTAGGCCTCCATTGGAGCACATATTTTGGTCAAAGGAACACCCTAGCTACTCTAAAAGCATTCTGTTTTTTGAGCTTTCCATTTTGTAAAAGTTCTCAAAGATTTGGTATAATCAACTTTATCCTGCTTCACCTCCCACTAAAATTCATTCAAAAACAATTAATCACACCCATACTATCCGTTTTTTTCATTTGTGTATACAAATGCATAATTTTACTACCAAAGCATGCGAAAAAAATTAGGTTTCCATTGTCTTTAGTGGCTTGAACCTTGCCTAGAAAATATCTCCATTATCTAGAGTGATAACTCGTGAGAGTTAGGTTTTGTTGCATTGATCATATTTTCTTTAAGGTCTTCTTAATACTTCACAAGGAAGGACATTTCCATCTCCTCCATAAACAACAAAGGCAAAAGGGTCCTCTCGCCCGGTTGAAAGGAACATCCATAAAGTAGTGAGGATAGGTCAAATCCTCTTGTGGATGCTACCCATTTCTCCACATCCGAGTGAAAAAGAGAAAGATTCATTTCATCTCCAGCTACAAAACGACACACTACATACTCGCTTGCCTATAAGCTTCTTGCAAAAATTGTGATGTTGCTCACCTTCCGAGGGAGAATCAATTTGGGTACCAACAATTTGGACAATTGAAGTTAGGCGATACATGGTTAGATGGGTCATGAAGTTGGATGCCCAGGCGGTTGGACGTGTTACTTGGTTGGGTGGCCCATGAGCCCCAAGCAAGATGAAGGTAGTTGAACGAATGACAACCCAACAATCATATTTAATGTAGTATGGCACCCATGTCTTTTTCCAACAAAATTACCCTTAGGAAGAGAAATTGCAAGGGTGACCATACCACTTTCATGAGGGTGGTGAAAATGGCTATATAATGCAAAATTCACCTCATTTTGAGGAGGAAGATTTTCGAGTAAAAGAAAAAGAACTCTGTCAAATTAGTTCTAGAGCTATTGTGAGCTAAAGGCCTTGAATTTGGGCTTATTGTAAAGGATTTTGTCTTGTGCTTATGGTATGATGGATTGTGCATGTTTCTGAGCAATAAAATTCATGTTTTGTGTCCATTTTTCCCTAACTTGTATGAATTTCATTTTTGCCTTCCATTATATTTATAAGTATATTGTGCATGTATCTATCTCTTTACAGAGTCTATAGTTTTTTGTGCTTTATGAATATAGGGAATCAAATATTGTCTTGGATTGTGGCATTTCTACTAGCCCTCTCCTTCCCATTTTTCTCCCTATCCTTCACTCACTTGGATTGTCTCACCCTTTCTTGGTGCATCACCTTCACTTAGAGTAGTTTTATTTCATGCATATTTCTATCCCTATCTCCTTGAAAAAAATCAAATAGGGTTGGTTTAGCTTGCCATTCTCTGCTCTTTGGAGAATTTGGCACTAGGTTAGAGGAAGAAGTCATCTTTCTCCGGAGGATTATACTACTTGTAAGGTTCCACACTATAGTATATTCCCATGTTGTGCAAGTTACACTGATTGCCTCATACGTAAAAAAATCACAAGAAATTGGGGGTGTTGTAATTTTGAACTAACAAGACCTTAAGTTGGGTTATCATCAATTGAGGATTGCAGAGATTGATATTCATAGAACAATTTTTCACATGAAATATGACCACTACGAGTTCAAATTTGTGCCATTCACCGATGAATGGCCCCACGTTGTTCATGAGTTTGATGAATGGGTATTCAAGAAATTCATAAATCGATTCATGCTCATATTCCTTGATGACAATATTGATATACTCACACATGCATGAGGAACAAAAGGAGAACCTTAAACAAGTTCTACAATGTCTCTAGAGGCAAAAGTAGCTTTATGGAAACACGGAGAAGTTTACATTCTTTTAGTCTAAGGTTCAGTATCTTGGCCACATTATTTCTTGGGAAGGTATCCCTCAATCCTTCCAAGATTAGAGCTATCAAGGATTGTCTAGTACCTACAAGTTTGATGGCGAAAAATGTGAGCAGCCTTTAGAACATCAAGGAATGTCTTATGAAAACACCTATCCTAGCAGTTCCAGATCTACAGAGGGATTTCTTTGTGTGTATAAATGCTTCTTTGATAGGATTAGGAGGTGTTTTGATGTAGGATGGCCATGTAGTTGCCTTTGAGTCTCTCAAACTCAATGATTATGAGCTCAATTATATGCCTCATGACCTTAAGTTTGTTGTAGTTTTGCATGCTTTGGTTGGATGGAGGAATTTTTGTTAGGAAGGAGGTTTATTCTTAGGATATATCACTTGAACCTTCATCACCTCTTCACAAAACCCAATATCAATGCCTATCAATGGCGTTGGATGGAGCAGTAATCTGAATATATATGCAGATAGAGATGGTGAAGGGGAAGGAGAATGTGGTTATAGACGCTTTGAGTCACCGAGAGGCATTTCGTTATGGCTACTGCAGTAGAGATATAGAGTTGAGGAGAAGGATATTTTAGTAGCTTCCACACGACATCTTCTACCTTTCAACTAGAGCAGAGATCGAGTCTCAGAGACCCCTTGAGGGGAATTTTGAGGGATTGGCACTAGAGCCGATGGACTTCTCAAACACAGAGTTCTATGTACCTAGGGATGGAGATTTGAAAAATATATTTTTATAGATGCACATCGTGCACCCTATTCATCCCACCGAGTGGTGAAGGAGATGCACACCACTTTGAGATAGTTGTACCATTGGAGAGGACTTTGGAGAGATATAGCTAGATGTTTGTCTCATTTCTTTGAGTGTCGATGCAGTGAAGGCTAAGCATCAAAGCATCCACCTGGACTTCTTTACCCGCATGTCATACCGGAGTGGAAATGGGACACCATTTCCATGAATTTTATAATAGGGCTACCTATGTAGAGATACCACCATGATGTCATCATGGTCACAATTGATAGATTTTAGAAAGTGGCCCATTTTCTTTGGTGATGAGCACCGGACACCTAATGTAGTGGAACGAGTGTATGTCGATGAGATTGTCGGACTACATGGGATTCTACGGAAGATTATTTGTGACCGCGCTCCCTTATACAACTATCATTTTTGGACTACCATACAACATGCACTTAGGACAAATATCAATTTCACATCTTATCACCCTACGAAAAATGGACAGACATAGCAGATGAATCATATTTTAGAAGACATGATTTGGATGTAATTCATGGATCATCAGTTGAAGTAGTAGGATTTTTTTATTTGGTTGAGTTTGTATATAACAACTTTCATATTTCTATTGGTATGGCTCCATTCCAAGATTTGTATTGCAGAGAGTGCAAGACACCGCTGAGTTGGGACATGTTAGAGGACATGGTCACTCTTGGACCAGCTATGTTAAAGGACATTCAATAACATATTACCTTGATTAGGAAGAGGCTTCATGAGGTGCAAGATAGACAAAAACAATATGAATATTTGAGGAGGACAGACCATAGTTTTGAGGTGGGAATGAAGGTGTTTCTTTTTTTCAGACCTCATAAGAGTACTATCCATTACGTAAAATGCTTTAAGTTAGTGACAATATTCCCTGGTACCTTTGAGATCTTGGAGTGGATCGGTCCCTTAGCCTACCGTCTAGCCTTTCCATCCATCTTGTCTCACATCCATGATGTCTTCCATGTTTTAATTCTTCAAAGATACTTGTCGATCCATCTCATGTATTGATTGGACCGCATTATAGGTATAGGTTCATGGATATGTGATGATAGAGCCCATGTGTATTATGAAGGTAGGACCATGGGCCTTTGAGGTGAGATATTGATCGGTGTGCATCCAAGTGGGATCGTTATGATGAGACATTAGCTACATGGGAGGATGTCACTCTACCGATGCCCAGCTTTCCACACTTATTTCAGTAACTTCCAAGATGAAGTCGAGTCTAAGGGGATGGGGATGTAGTTTCCACTTCCCTTTCACACTTATTACATGTATCTTGATTATTGTTGACTAGAGATGTGGTTTTAGCATATTTTGATTAGCCTATTTGATAGACAGTATGGATGTTAGACTTTTGACATGTTGTGATTTTCTTGATGAATTATACGTAGGGATTGACATTTCGTATTGATGATGATTTAGAGTTACTACTTTATATACATATACCGACACATTGGATTTTGGATGTATAGATTGTTGTTAAAAGATTCAAACTAGTCTTGTGATCAGATTGTTATTCATGAAATGATAAAATTGAAATATTTTGAAATTAGAAATAATTGATGAAATTGTTTGATGTTAGAGATGATCTAGTTATGTTATTTGATTATGTGTATTGATATGTGTATGTGCATTTTATTGTTTTGATGTTATTGATATGGGCACGAGGCTAAAGAGGTATTGTTTCAATTTTGTCAAGAAATTGTAACAAAACAAACAACAAGGGATAGGAGACCAAAAGTGAAAGAATTTTGGGTATTGACAACTTAGGTTTTTTCTATGTTGATAATTTGTTAGAGGTCCCCATTTTCGAGTGGCCTAAAATGTGACATTGGGTAGATGTGTTGTTTTCCCTTTTCATTTAATTATTTTGTGAGTATGTAATTTATTATTGTAATGTGATCTACTTTATTATTGTTAGTTAATGTGCTCTAATTAAGTTGATTAATCTTGTTAGTTATTGTAAATTGGATGTGACCAAAGGGGTATTAAATTGTGGTAGGTTTTCCTTGATTTTATTATGGATTTGAAAGGATTTTTATTGGTTTAAGTGTTGTGTACTCAACCTTGCATGTCAAATTCGGATTTGGGCTTAAGGGCCATTTTTGGAGGCTTGTGGGACAAGTTAAGCTTGTCCCACACCTCTTAATTTCACCTACCAACTATACCTATGGGTTAAGGGGTCAAAAATATACCCCATTATGTGATTTGTAAGACAAAAGGTGATATTTATTACACTTTCTTACATGAGATTTAATTTTGTCCTCTAGAGGTGTGGGTTTGAGTTTGTGTGTAAGAGGCTTGTCATTCCTCAACCACCAATTTATTGAGCTTTGGGTTTGGGGTTTGACCTTGTGATGTGGAGTGTAGGAGGAAGGATGTGGCATCCTACATGGAGCCACATCACCACTCTCTCCTCTCTTTTCTATTTATACAAGTTTATTTGATGGTTTTGGGGTTAGATGTTTTATTTTCTCTTTTGCATTTTTGGAGGAGCTTGTTTTTGGAGTTCATGTTAGAAGCTTGGGAGATTTTTGTGTTTGATTTTGGACTTGGAAAAATTTGGAGCTTGTGCTTAGGATTTGGAGGCTTCTTGAAATGGCAAGGTAGGGACTTCACCCATGTATTTATACTTTTATTGTTGTGCAAATGGTTCCAAATGTCTATATGTTGTGTTTTTTGGTTTTGGGAATATAATGGCCTTAAGGTGGTGGAGGAGGATGAAAATGGGGAAATATTGAGGGAGGGATAATATTTCGTTTTATGCATTTTGAGGCAGTTTTGGGGTTGGGTGTTCCACCTTTGATAATCAGAAAGAATTCTTATTTATCCTTATATGTTTATTGAGGGAGAGATAAGAATTGAGGGAGACATAAGAGAAATTGAGGGAGGGATAAGAGTTTGGTTTTGGTTGTGTGAATGTAGTATGGAGGCTTTTAAGGTGGAAACCTAAACCCTTTGAGAGGAATAATTGATTCCCCATGTTTCTTCTCTCCTTTGGCTTGAATTTGAGCCTTTGTGCTTGGGATAAATTATATGTTTGTTATTATTTTTGTATTGTGCTTGTGTGTGTAAATTTTTGTGTGAATGGTTATTGTGGAAGCCTTGTAAATGTTTCCTTGGTTTCTTGATACCCTCTATTTCTTCATTGTTGGGGCTTCGGGCCAATGAGGAGGATGGCTTCTCCTTCTCATTGGATTATAGGTTGGGTGGACAACATTGCCTACTCCCCTCTTTTTTTATCATGCTTGGAGTTGAAGATTGGTGGAGTCTTGCTATGTTTGAGCCAAATGATTACCTTTGTAATGTTGTTTCAATGTGGGAAAAGAGAATGTTGTAACATCTAAATTATTCTTTCACATGGTTGGAAAGAAGATCACTTGTATTGAAGAAAAATGAATTATGCTCATTGAGAAAAAGATAGTGCATTGTTTCCTTGTTGAAATTTATATTATTATAAAAGTAGAAGTTTCTTGTAAATTTTATTATAAAGTTTGGTTGTATTGAAAAAGGTGAAAGAATTTTTTTGAAAGTTTCAATTTATTGAAAATGTATTTCGCAACTGACACTGGAAATTAAATTATAGTTTCTTATGCTTTCATTTGGTAAAATGGTTATGCTTATGTTGGAAGAATGTATGAAAATTATACTTGATTTGCCTTGTTGAAAAGGGTTATCAATCTTATTGTTAAAAGAAAATAAATGACCATTAGTAATTGGTTGAATTTCATTTCTCTCTTTTAGATTTTAAAATCAAGTTTATTGGAAAGGAAATCTTGTAGTTGTTTCTTATACACTATTGCAATGGAAAATCTATGTACTTGGTAATTAAGTCATGAAATGAAGAACCGACATCAACCTAGAAACTAATGGATTGTAGGAACCATAACATGAATTAATATTACCTTAGGAACCAACCCTGTAGAAAATAATTTGGAAAATGCTTGAATTTGAGGTTTTATTTTCAGGAAATGTAACCGTTGCCTTGTGCGGGGTGGTATTTTTAGGACCGCTACCCGCCCAAAGTGGAAGTTTCAAAATCATCACCTAGACAGGGCTGCGGACGTGCTTTGGGTGGCGTTTTCCTCACTTTCAATTGAAAAAATAAAAATAATGACTGTCAAGCATAAATAAGGAACGGATTTAATTAAAATCTGAGTTTTAAAACTTCAAAATGAAACTACCAAAACTAGTAAACGAACAAAATCATTTGTTTAAGAATATAAATCCTCTTATGGACATTAAAAAGTGAAAAATCTCATAGATCTAATGAAATGGGGTTTTCCCCAAATAAGGAACTCAATTAATGTATATATTATAGCAAAACTAGATTCATGGTGGAATCTCTACAATAAATAAATAGAGAACCTTGTAATAGCAACCCATGACTAAAATAAACTATGAAAGGAAGGATGGAGGAATATTTTCTCCAATTTACAAACTAGATCTAAAGAAATTTCTCCAGAGCTTCACTTCCTGCTTCCATGGATTCCACTCCTCCAACCAGCAAATTAAAATGGAACAAATGAATGAGTTAGAGTAAAATAATGAATAAGAAAACCTCATGTGAAAATACCTAGATCTAAGGGTGCATATCCATTTAATCTAAGGGTTGAGGATCAACCCTACACTTTTCAAGTTGTGGCACTTTTGGGTTTGGTAATTTTAAACATATGGGTATTTGAGTTGAATGGGTCCAATTAATTATTTGGGAAAGTTGAAACTTTAGCCTTGCAAAGTTAAGTAAATATATGGCTTGGGTCCCTTGGGGACAAATAAAATATTTGTAAAAAGGGTAACTTAGGTAATGATTTATAAAGGTTAATTAAGTGGAATTTAAAATGTTTAGATAGATAACCTCATGAAGAAAAATATTGTTATTTTTTGTGAGAAGTAAGAAGTAAACTTAGGAATTATTGATCCCATTGGTATTTTAAATAAGATGAATTATTAGAAACCCTAGAAAGGAATTTAACCCAAAGTGGACTTAGTGTAAATTAATAATGTTAATTATTAATTTAATATTTGACAACCCTTCAGATGTGTGAATGTATTAAAATAAGGAATAATTAAACCTAGTTGTTAGTACTTTGTTACAACCCTTTTAAACAAAAAACAATTATTTTGTAGTTTCTTAATTAAGTATTAAGATTTGTCTTGGGTTTTATGCATTAAAAATGTGGGCATTACAAGAATAAGTGATGTGGCATCTTATATGGAGTCACATCACCCTCCTCTCATCTTTTTCTGTTTAGACAAGTTGGTTTGATAGTTTGGGGTTACTTGATTTAGTTGTGAACTTGTTTTTGGGAGATTTTGGACTTGAGTGGCTTTCTTGGAGTCTTGGAGCTTGTTTGGATTTGGATTGAGATTGGAAGGTGCTTGGAGTTGTGATTTTGGGATCAAGTTCTCACAATGGCAAGCTATGAACCACACCCATGTAATTTTATATATATGTGTGTGTGTTGTATGTAAATGAATGGTTGTGTGTGCTTGTTTTGGGACCTTGGGTAGAATGGCCTTAAGTATGGTGTAGGAGAAGTTTTATGGGGATATTTTGAGGGAGGCATAAGAGTATTGTTGCATATTTTTGAGGTCTTTTGGGTTGGGTGTCCCACCATTTAGATAAGAGAAATTCTTACTTATCTTGCATGTTTCATTTGAGGGAGGCACAAGAGATAAAGAGAGGCATAAGAGTCTTGTATGGGTGTGTTTTGTGTTTTTGAGGATTTAAGGTGGGAAATTAACCCATTGGGAGGCATAAGTGATTTCCCCATATTTCCTTGCTCCCTTGGCTTAGAGTTTTCAAGCCTTGTTTTGGAAAAGTTACATTGTATCGATTTTTTTTTTTGTGCTTGTATGTGTGTAAAAATATTGTTTGCATGTGTGTTATAAGTGGAAGCATTTTTGAAAGTTAAAATTGGTTGAATTCATTCCTTACTGCTCTATGGTTGGGGCTCAAGGATGAATGAGGAGGATAGCTTCTTCTCCTCATTGGAATATTGGTTTGGCGGAGATCATTGCTTACTCCCCCTTCCTTTTGTTGTGTTTTAAGTGAATATTATGATGGATCTCAAGTGAAACCTTGCATGGATTTGTTGTAGGAAACCAAGAAAGAGAAAGTGTTGCAAAATTGTAATATTGTTTCCTCCATGTGCGGAATGCTTGGAATTATATTGTAAAAAAATCATGTGAATGTATTATCCTATACTTTTTTTGTCAAGAGAGTTGGAAATAGGTATAGTTAAAATAAGAACTCATTTTTCGTAAACTTTCCATGTTGTTTCCACTTAGAGTGGAAGGCTTGTAGTGCTTGCATTTTAAAGAGAATTTCTTGTAAAATTTATTTATCAAACTATATATTGTTATAGTTGAAAGAAGAAACTTGAAATTGTATTGAAATGGAAATGTAGTTACTTTAAATCTGAAATTTAATAAGAGTTTGCAATTGTAAATTCATTTTCAAAAAATAAAAGAAATAGATCTTCTTTCTTGTGCGGGATATGTTGTCTTCCTTTTTAGGTAACTTTGTTGAACTTGGTTAAAAAAATTGGTGTAAAGGGTGTTACTTGTTGATCCTTATATCTCCTTTAAGCCTTGTAAATTTTATCAAATTTACATTTGAACTATCAATGTAAAATTATTTTAATGAGATGGAACTACAAAAGAGGTTGTATTTGATTGAGTTTTCCCTTCTTACTCTCCTTAGAAAATGGATTAAATGGAATTTTTTTATCAATTTGTTGTTAATTATTAACAATATATATATTAATGTTTTACAACCATATCACCTATTTAAATATATGATTTTATATAAATTCAAATACCTTATAATTGTTATATTCCTAAACTTGAATCAATGAATTTTCTAAAACAAATAAAACAAATGAAACAAATATATATATATGGGTAGTAAAATTGTAATCGTGGAAAAGTTAAATAAAACATAGTTTAGTGGTTTTAAAGTCAAGGGGAATGTGTATATAGGCCATGCTTCCACCCCAAAACATTAACCATTGTGGTGTGGGGTGGGGGTACCGCCCCCACCCATTCATTTAAACTCTAAAATCTGCACAAATGGTCGTGGCCCCTCTATTATTTACTTTGCATATTTTTAACATAGTTTGGTCGAGCCTATATATATATCCAAGTCGTTTGTGGTAATCCGGTCACATTATATTAAAACCTATTCTTTCACGGGTATTTTAAAATAAATTATAAAACAAATTATATATATACAAACCTAGATCGTGTATTCACCCTTTTGTAACAAAGAATAAAATGGGCAAATAAAGCCCATAACCCGATTTGGGTAAGCTCTCAAAAAATATATATACAAATAAAAAATTAATACTCTTGAAAAACCCTAGGAGAGGGATAAAAATAAAAATAAGCAACCAAAAATGTGTGTATATCCTTCTAAACAAAGCCAATCCTCCACAATCTCTCCTTGGATCCATGGCCTCCATTCTTCCATAACCTGCAAAACAAAATAGTGAAAATGATAAGAATAAGGTAAGAAAATAATAATAGGAGAGATCATAATGATTTATAGGGTTTTTAGTCTAACCTAAGATCCAATGGCCAAGATAGATCTAATCCAATGGTTTAGAATGAATCCTACATCACTTAAGTGATGTTATATTTTGTGGGAATGGGTATGTGCAAAATGTTATAAATCTAATTAACTAATAAGGCCCTAGGGTACCTACACTTATGGATTAGACTATGTTGTGACCCCCTCCCCTTCTACTTTGAATTAATAAATAAGTAAATGATGTTGTGCTAGCTAGTAAAACCCAAGTAGCTAAATGGGGAATTTTTAAATAAATTAATTAAGGTGTTAAAAGGAAAAGTGTTTATAAAAATTAATTGATTAGATAAAGGGTGTAATAAGGGTGTAAACGACATAGGTAAATGTGACCGCTTAACTTAAGAAGTATTTATAACATTTATTTGGGACCCAAGTGGTCAAATGAGATAACTAATTAATCGGATATTAATTAAATTGTGACCCATGTTCCTCTCTTACAACATTTTAAACAAAACTAAAATCTTGCAAATTTTCCCCAATAAATTAATAGGTTTTAGTATGGTTTTGAACATCAAATTTGTGGGTGTTACAGAAATACACAAGCAAGCTCAATTCTATTTCCTTGTTATTCTCTTGCCTACGTTGCTACCAGATTTGTTGCAAGCCATTCCTGCTCCATCTTTTCTTCATCATTTCTTCCACACAAGCCAACACAGTTCCTTGGACTTGTTTGAAAACCAAATTGGAAAATAAGTTGAGGGGATAACAAATCAAAAACAACACCTAAACAGTCACAGTTCTATGTTTCCAATTTGGGGAAGCATTTGGATTCTTAAAGTTTTCTTTGTTTTAATAAATCTTATTCCATATTCTATTAGAGTATATTAGTTCAAGGAAATAAAAATACTGTAGTTTTCTATATTTACAGAAAGATTCTATTGAAAAATACTTCCTACCAATCCCTGTGGATTTGCATGGGAATTTTTTTCTGGAAAATGATTTTACATTTGTTTAGTTTTAGTTGTAATTTCCCTTCATTTTTGTAATCTTCTGTAGATCATGTTGTTTCTACCCGAGAGATTTCATGGGAAGAATTGCTTCTGACAAGATTTTTCTTCTTCCCGTGACTCTGAGGTAATAACAAAGTAAGTTTTATATCCACAAGTACAAATTGGAAATTTTTTGTTTAATTAGAATACATTATATCCACTCTGCACAAGGAAATAGCTAGATTTGGTTTTTTTTTGTTTAGTTATGTCAATTTTAGTGTAGAAGCAATTTATATTAATTAGAAGAAGTTTAATTATCTTTATGTATTTCTTTTGTTTTCCAGTAAACATAAAATACAAAAATATTAGATTAGATTAATTATTATTTTTATTTGTTTTATCCCCTTTCTTTAATTAATTTCATTTCAAGCAAGTACATTAAATCGTTCATTTTATTTTGGTCAATTAATCGGGAATGAATCTAGTTAGTTAAGATCTTTAAAAAAACATCTTTTATTTAAGTTAGATTTTCTCTACTTATTTAATTAGCATAGATTAATTTTCATATCATATCAAACTATTAAACAATAGGAAACTTACATTACCCATACATAGCCTCTAATTCCCCTTTGTCAATTCAACTAGTAGGAACTCACACTATCTGATCTTAGTCACTGATTCTCCTATAGTTTCTCATCAGCATTCCCACAATCTTGCGCATTCCAATTGTCCCGGCATGACCTCGGGAGGTCGAGTGTATTCTTGAGTCACGTGTTGATTCTCGGACGTCACAGAACCCTTAACCAAGCTTGGCTTTGCACAAAATTTTCTAAAGAATACTAATTTATTGTAATTTGGATAAAATAATTTTAGTTTCTAATTTTTCATCATCACGATATACATAGTTCCTTTTTCTAGTACACTACATATATTTTTGTGTACTATAATCAACATATATATTATTTCAATATTTCATTGTAATGTGTCAAAATCAAAGCATTTATTACATGCAAATGAATTTATAAAATGAAATAATATTTTTCTTAAGAATAAAATAAGGTATCTATTCAAGACTATGATAATCTCCAATCTTTAATTTTTGGTTCAGTATTTCATTTATTGAACAAAAAAACTCAAAAAGTTAAATGGACTTGATCATATTATTTGATGAAAAATTGTGCACAATGTAACAAAATCTTGATGTTTCAACAAAGGGTTGAAACACATTCAATACTCCAATGTATATAGAGGTATATCATATAATAAATAGATTTAAACCAAATAATCAATTAGAACAATAACTATATGACCATAAGATTATTTTTATTACCATATTAAACGTACTACATTGGGGAAATGCATGTCAACCTTCCATCTACCAAATCTATTCACATTCTACTCCCCGACATTTGGTCTTCTATACTCTTCCGTGATTTATATATTCACATCTTGTGAATTGGTAATTGCATAAAATAAAATAGTGTTTAGTCTTCTCTGCCATTTACATACATTAGTATCATATTGTAGTTCGAGGTTAGAGGTGCACTGTGGAGAAAACATGGTTGTTTCTATTTGGAGAGTGGCATGTTTGCATGGAAGGACGAGATCCATTCATTTGCAATTCTCTGTCACGAAACATCTCCTCATAACTATGATTTGTTGTCTAGAGGATCCTCCATAGACTTGTGTTTGTTGTTTTCTCCCGCCTTATTATATGGCACTTTGTTTCTAATGCAAAATATGGAGGATCGACATATAAACGTTTATGCATCAATACTTTCATTTTCCAAGTTTTCTTTGTCTAGCGACAATATATGATCATTCGTACATAAATAGTATGTAAGATGACCCTTTTGAGGTGGTGTAAGTTTTCATACGAATGATACCCACCTCAAAATAATATTGGAACACATATTCATCATGTCAAAAGATATGCATGATTGTAAAAAATAAACTTGGGTATCATGCTATTAATGTAGCAAGTGTTTTATTTTATGGAATAGTAGATTTAAATTATAGTTTTATGATTAAAATAAATCAAGCTCATATTCAGGATCTTTTTCAACAGATTAACCAATGTCAAGAAACATATAGAATCCATATAGCATATAGCATGTGTGAAATATTGTGTTGTAAGCATGTATTACATAATCATGTTCTAAGTGTATATGATCTTATTTACCTTGTGTGATGATTTATCATAGAATAGTCATTGTAATAATGGCTATATGCCCATAAGCTAAATTGGAAGAATAGTTTACTTACCTCCCATGTGTGGGCCGGGGTATGTAGATATTATGTTTGAATGATTTTTTAAGTGAGGATATGTGTAAGATTTTGGAGAAACACAATGTCCCCCCAATCACGTGAGGAAATTGATAAGAGTAGGATTTAATATTGATCTATTTTAATAAGTAGCTAGATGCGTGTATGTTAATAGAAAGTGATTAGTGTATCTAAAAACAATAACCTTATGGGTCTAGGGACAATTCGAGATTGATCACATGAGCGATGACCATTGAGTAAATGTTGACATTGTAATGTTAAATATATAATATAATCATATAGGTGTGGGAAGAACATCGGGCACAAGGCTAAAAATAGAATTTTATAGAGCCAAGGGCTTGAATAAATAAATTGTGGTTATGTAAATTTGAAAACCTTGTAATGATGTCCGAGGGTGGATGGAAACATTTGTGGCCCACTTAGTGACATCCAAAACAGATTCATGATGGTTGGTGGGAACCACTTAGGTTATGATTGTAACCTTGATTACAAGTTGGCATGGTTATATGTGGAAACCATGTTTATGGAAATAACCCTCATGTATGTAAATTTTATTGTCGTAAGGGTTATGTACATAAGGGTTATGCATGTGTGGGTTACAACCGTAAGGGTTACTACCAAAATGTTTGTTCCATTCACCATTATCGACGGACTATTGGGACTATGGCGTGTGAGGGAAATTTTTGATGACTTTGGTGATAATGAGTGTAGTGTTAGAGATAACAAGTGTAATGTTGTTAATGGAAAGTGTAGTGTTGGCAATAATGAGTGAAGTGTTAGCAGTGACAAGTGATGTTGGCAAGCAAAGATTAGAAATTACATTACTAAATTTGAATTTCAACTATTTTTTAAATTTTTGTAGGTGATTATTAGCATGTAAAGATTAGAAATCATATATCAACATTTGAACTTCAATTATTTTAAATCTAATAAGTTTTCTTATCATTTTAATTTTCTAAAAATAGGTCAAATAATGAGTCTTGTTAAAATCAATAGTTTAGAAAAAATAAATTAATATTTGTTTGAAATTTTGTGTGAATTTTGTTTGTTAAATTCCACTTTCATTTTAAGTTTAATGGGTGGGATAAGTGGCATGACATTTGTATGCATTTAACAAAGTTGTGTGGTGGTTTGCATTTCACCTTGGAACAAGGTTATTCTTTGGATTCTACATACTCTACAACTATCACTTGTATTACTTACCGATTGTCATAGTCCTCATATAGGCAATATGAAGCAAATCTAGGCCATTTTCTTTATCGAATATTTATGTTTCTACACTTAAATATTTTTAAATTTAATATGAAATCAAATCAATACATATTTGAAAAGAAATTGATCCATACACACATTTGAATTGAAATTAGTTCTCTAATTTCAATTTTCTCTCAATCCATTGTATTCCATTCATATCTATAATTATTACAAGCAATAGTAGTTGCACTACATTGAGAACAAAACTTAAAATTGAATTTATGAGATTTTCATAATTCATCATTGAGAGATATTATTTGGAATATTGTGTGATAATTTAAAAATCCGACATTCTATGTCAAATAACTAGACCCATTATCAAGGAGGAAAGAACTTAAAATTTTAATGTGTATACACAATCACTTTATTAAAACATATAAAAGGTTTCTTTTGTTTCGGATCAAAGTAGTTCAGAATCGGGTAGAATGTATGTGTATGGAGGATGACTCGAACATAGATAATAATCCTTGGATATATAAAAATAATTGATGGTTGGGATCTCAAAATTGAGTGTCTCCTCCATTTTGTAAATATTGGGTTTCTTATGACAAACTTTGGGTTGATTTGGGTTTGACTATCGTAATTCTGTCAAAATCTCTAGATAACAATGAAGGCACATGTAGTTGTACAAATATCGAAATCACTACCAAGTAGAAGGAATATGAAAATAGTCTAATAAAACACATGAATATTGTTAAAAATGGAGCAGTTCTCAATAACTCAAATATGATGTGTACAAATAAGAGAGTGATGAGTAACTCTTCCGTGAGAATAGCGGTCAAGAGTCTAAGAATAGGAAGGGGAGTTACATACTTGGCATAGCTAGTCAAATGTAATCGCTACGACACACTATGACATGTATGACAAGTCAAGTAACTCCTATGACTCAAATAACACCTAAACAAGATTAATCACCGTATGTGTAGGAAATATTCCAAGTAATAAACAAATACAACAAAAATATATGCCTACAACAACACTAACTTCCTCATGATTTGTTTAAATGTAACTTTCCTAAGTTATATACATGCAACAACCCATTTTCTCTCATGAAAAATCTCACGATTGTTTGTAGATTTGAGTCGAGAGATTTTATGCTTTTGAGTCCATAAGATAAAATTGCAACAATTATGATATTAAATTGTGTTCTAGTGTTTGTAGATTTGACACAAAGCCCATGATTGTTGATGTTCGTGGCTTTCATCTTCAAAATCTGCAGTTGTATAATACAAGTTGTAAGCAATCCAAAATATGCTCCTATCTAGTATCTGTCACTCATGGTAGTGGAAAACAACTTCGCTTTGAAATGGAATTTAAGCTCTAAAATATTACAAGGTTAACATCACATAGTAAAACAATTGACATCGGTGACATTGATGAACAAGATTTAACTTTTACTACACAATAGCAATAATTCAATCATTAAAGGATCTTTTTAGATTTCACTTAGGTTGTCTATCATTCCATTATTGTAAAAAAATCAAGAGAGTATATATTTTTAGATTATAAAACTATAGGAAAATGACTATGTTCTATATTATTACCAACAAATGTCTTCATGTCCCTTTCAACCAATTTTTAAATGTAAAAGTATCTTGTTCTTACATAATACATTTTTGCCTCACAAAATGCAACAAAACCATATATTCGATCCCATTCACCTGTCAAACTCGGCAGTTGGCCTTCTTCAATCTCATTTATCACATATTCTCAAATAATACTTACTTTCCTGTCTTATAATTCAATGTACTCCACTTTTTTTTCCTCCTATCTATATTTGTCCATTTCCTGCCATCTATATATTCATTTATGTCCTTCCATCCCCATTACACCTTCGGGTGCAATTCCTAGTGGACAATACAGTTCAGTTAAATGTTGGGACGCACAATACAACGTGGGCGTATTAGCAACTGACCACCCTCGGCAGCTCATCCTCCGTAGTTAATGAACCTGCTAAATGTTCTAACCCAACAGCCTTTGTTTATAACAAACACATCTTGTAATGAATAAATGATACATTCAAAGTAATAAAATGTGACGGCCCTCCCAAAGTAACCAACAAGTTTCAAGTATCTGCTGATGAGACGTCTCCATCGCCATTAACACTCTAACTTAAAAACTTCAGTACACGAAAAAATCGTAGCCAAGTTTGCTACATAAACTCATAAATGACATGCTTCTTGGTCATTGGCACGCAAGGAATTCGAGCAAACATAATTCAATGGCAGGCCGGTCAGATATCTCAGCAAGATTAAATGAGTCGGAGGCATCTTTCATACCAAAAAGATTATCGAGGACAGGGGTGGTGGTAGAGAAATCAGGGGCAGGCGTTGCAAATCTTGTAAAACTTCTTCCCACCACCACTGTGTTGGCCTTCCAAATATTGTCTCCTATTTCTACCGAGGGAGGCCACTGCTACACAGCCAATCTATATCTGACGGGAGTTCTGTTGGGCTTCTGTGGGATTTCGTGCTTTCTTTCTTCCTTCACCGACAGCTACCGATCAGAAGACGGGAAGCTTTGCCACGGCTTTGCTACCAGAAGCGGTTTGCTTGTGTTGAATGGAGAAATTAATGGGACAGTGGATTTGTCTTCGTACAGGCTGAGATTTATGGACTTTGTTCATGCTGTGCTGTCGGTTCTGGTGTTTGCTTCTGTGGCGTTGATGGACACCAACGTTATGAACTGTTATTATCCAGAAGCTCGTGAAAATGTAGAGCAGTTGTTGAAGAATCTTCCTCTTGGAGTGGGTTTTGTATGCAGCTTGTTTTTCATGGCGTTTCCCACTACCCGCCATGGAATCGGATACGCTTCTCAAGACTGAATTCTGTGTTTATGGGAAGGTTCTCTGATCTAATACGCTAAAATTACTCGCACACCCACTGAAGAGTGCATTGTAATCGGTCACTCGGAACATACATAATATTCTTATTGTTTTTTAAATATTATAAAAATAAAGAATAGATGTATTTTATCTAATGTTTGACTCAATGGTGAAAGATGCTTGGCTCTTAAAGAGCCCACCAGGTTTCAAACAAAAAAATAAAAATAGATATATTTTTATCTAATTGTGATTCCTTTGTTAAGATGTGCTTCTCGTCATAAATGTTTATTTTTAGCCTCGTATGATGATGGGAAATTAACGAATATTTTTGAATAGTGGTGTTTATCAAATATATTCTTTGAAACATGGAGGCGTTAAGCGAGCTATTAGGGCTTGTATTGCATCAGATCGCACTAATAAGTAGAAATTGTATCCAAATAGTCCAATGGAGACGTTGAAGGGGATGAGTCAAAGAAGTTAAACTTGAGGGAGTGAAACATTGTAGGTGGAAAAAGGGTTATTAAGAAGGGTTTTGAGGAAGGATAAATCGAGGGGTGAGGAAAATGTTTAGGGGAACCTATTCGAAAATATCTTACGAAAATGCACAAATGAATCGCATACCATTTTTGTCAATATTTTGAAGGAGAAATTGGGTGTGGTACACAAATCATTGGGTGACATACTTTGGAGATTGTTGAACCAATTTACTTGTACTTATTTTGATTATTGAAATTGTAACAAAGAAAATGAATACCACCAAATATGAGAGGATTTAAGGTACCTCGCATGGGATTATAATGGATACGGGTGTAAAACGTAACTCCTTCTCATAGTAAGCTAAATGACCTACACAACAAAGAGAACTTGCAGAAAGAGATTAGTAGATAGGTGGATGGGATGCGTGACAATGTTAGTCCCAAGAAGTGAAAACTTCCTATGATGGATGTCAACCCACGTTTTGATAAAGATAAGTAATGCAAATGATGGATTTGATATAATGCAATAGAATCTGAAACATGGAGGGGTTAACTGAGTTGTTAGGGCTTGTGTTGCATAAGATTATACTATTAAGAAGAAAATGTATCCAAATAGTGCAATGGAGACATTGTGTAATGCCCACATTTTTTACGTTCTAAAACCACATTAATCCTTAAATAAGTATCCGAAAAGTTGTGGAATTTTTTATTTATTTTAAACAAGTTGCAAGGTGTCAAACCCTATAAACATTTAATTAATTTCCACCAGCAATTGCTACTTTATAAAGGATAGATCAGGTCTAGATTATTAATTGATTACTCTTAATCCAGTCCAAAGGTCAATTTCATTATCATTACTAGATAAGTGTCTATTAATTTCTCTTACTAGGTTAGATAGTTTACCTCTTCGGAATTGACATTCAACCCATGTTTAATAAACCCTTATCCTTAGTCACCTTAGTTATTTTAAGTTATTTTCTTTAATGTCCATAGAATCATTTACTAAAGCACACTAAAAGAGTTACATAATTTATTGTATCTTTCCATTCCAACTACAACCATTTACTCAAAGAAAACCCAACAACTATTATATACTTAGGATTTACTAAGAATACATTCTCAATGATTCGCAACTTCTAATATTTCCCTTCATTTTTTACAATAATGCAACTTTTATCACCGAATCACAACACCCTTATTTTTAAAGACGTGCATTTAATTGAGCTCACAGTGTGAATGGATAACATGCATACTATCTCCAAGTTGTGGGACTTGCTACTTGAGATAGACCTACAGAGAAAGCTAGTTCTTGCTCCTAAACTACTGTCCTGTCACAACCTATTCTAATGCGGGAAAAACAAACTGTCCTAATCTATCTTTCCAAGGGAAAAAGGAGAGAGAATGCATAAAAATGAAACCCTACACTACAACGGTGATACACCGAGAAGAGGAGGGGGTGAGGGTCGTATTTCAATGTGTGAGATACAAATGCAAAGTGCACACTAGAAGGGGTGATAACAATTCTCCACAATCTAGAAAAAATGCATTTACAACAACATCTCAAACTTACACAATGATAATGGATCCTTGCAAGAGCATAAAAATAGACATAATATTCTTGTAATGAAGGTTAAAAGGGAAAGAAGAGTGCAAACAAACACAACAAGGAAGATGCATCCACAAACTTGTATTGTATTGCTTCATGATATGCACAGATTCAATCTATTACAAGATAAGGACACGGATCACCATGCAAGGAGTCAATACAAGGGTCTCGTAGCACATTGGCATCACAAAGCAATTTTGACAGAGCTTTGCTACAGCAGAACTACCTCCCTCTTTACAATAATCCTAACACTCCAATTTATAGAAGAATGAGAAGAGAGAGAGAAGGGGGAAATGGAAATCCCAAAATCTGTCCTTCAACCACTTATAAGAAGAATTAAATGGAGTGAAATGATTATATGTTACTTGAAAAAGGCTCCCCATATTGTCCCAGGTGCTACAACAGAGAAAGAATGATGACCATGCCTCTTAATTGCACTCACAACTACCAAATTAAAGATTTTCATGAACACGACCACGTTTTATGTAAAATATCCATCTATTTCTCATCAAATCCCAAATTTATTGATTTTTTTTGCGTTGGTCTTGGCAGCTATTTTGAGTTTTCCAAGTGTTTTCTGTCATTTGATGGGAATGAGCATTAATTGACAGGAGATGAATATGTTTATTTTATTTTAATAAATTTTCCCTCATCAAAATTAATAAATCCAATATTTGTGATGTAGAGGATGTCGTGCTCATTCCAGAAAGTCCAATTTTATGAAAATTGGAGCTTGGAGTCAAAAGTTATGGCCATTTGAAGTTTGGGAGGTCAAACATTGACTTTTCTCTTCATTACGGATATTTCGGCAAAATCAGTCTGCGTGTCCCGACTGTCCCAGAAAAAAATCTCCGCATCGCCCAATTTGGGTTTTCCTTGTCCCGCGCATTTTCCATTGACAAGGAAGTGAGGGCTATTTACCTCCACATTTGCCGCAATGTATGGTTCCTTTTGTGGCTTTTTCACCTTTGCACGTCCCGCGCATACTTTTGTCCCAACCATCCCAGACACATTTCTCCATGCCATCTACAATATAATAACTTGCGGAAAAATTAGATCTTCGCGTCCCACGCGTACCTATGTTCTGGATGTCCCGCGGACCACACAGACAAAAACTTCAATTTTTTTATTTTTACTTCCTGCGGCCATTTCGGCTTTGCGCATCCCGCACGTACTTTTGTCCCTGTTGAACTTGTGTGGTCTGGGACATAGAAAGCCAATTTAGCTGATTCCTTTATATTTCAGCTCCAAACTGGTATGACGAACCTCGTACGATTTGACCAGTACAATCAATCCGTAGCCTCAAAACCCGCAATACATTAAAACAAGCCTGTGACTTCAATTTTTAGATTTTTTCAATTTTTTCTAACTTGTTGGATTTTTTTTCTAGATGGGGAAGTTAGAGAGAAGCCAAGGGAACCCCCAAAACATGATTTTGGGCCTCGAATCAATTCTACTTGCTCGGGACTGAAGAATTTGATGTATGTTATCAAAATTACCTCGAGGGGTGAATTCGGATAACAACTTCTATAAATACAATGAACTTTATCTTTCTTTAAGCACAACTCATTTCTTTCAATAAAAATCCTTCCTTTCCACAATACATTACAACTTAATAAACAAAATATACAATAATACTTTTCTTCAAAATACAATGCTACTAGTCTTCCACCCAAGTGGGAATTACAAGAAAGGTTCCTCACAAAGAAAGATTTATTAGTCTTCTACAAGTGCTCCAAGTGCCAATTCTTCAACAAGATCTCCACCATTTATTCACTTTAATCACAACAACAAAAATGGGGGAGAGGCAACACTCTCCACCCAACCAATAATCCAATGAGAAGAAAAATATTTCCTCCTCATTGGCCCCGAGCCCCAACCAAAGAGCAATAAAGGATAGATCCAACTCATGGAAACTATCACAAATCTTCCACATCACAATACAAAATTTCAAAACCATTTCAAACCACATTCAACACAAGATGCAATCACAAGAAGGAAACTAAAAAAATACACAAGGCTTGAAAATGTAAATCCAATGGAGCAAGGATCTATGGGGAGATAACTTATGCCTCCCAATGGGATAAGGTTCCCACCTTAAAACCCTCCAATATACATCTCAAAACCCTACACAAATCTAATTTCTCCCTCAAGATCCTCTTATGCCTCCCACAATCTCTTATGCCTCCCTACTGATTGTTATCTCAATTTTTTCCTGGAAAAAATTGATCAAACATGACCCTACACAAAAAGAAATCCAAGGACATTTCTGTCAAATGAGCCTATGTTTCAAATCTGACAGTCGGGGTTACATGCAAGCTCAACAATGGAGTAGTAGGGTTGGGGAAGGAGGAAAACAATGTCAAAGAAACAGGAGGCTCTCAAGAGCAAAGTGGGAAAGGCTCAAAGTCTTTGGGCTTCACAAACGATTCAGAACGGGATCAAATTGGCTAAGTATGGAAGAGATGGTGGAAGATGCCATGTGTATCAACAACGCACCTTCAAGGGTCAAGGCCAAGGGTGGTTTCCCCAAACAAGTGCAAAGTCTCCATCTATCCTGGGCCCAAAAGGGACAAAGTAGGCCGTTGAAAAGTCCAAATGAGCGGAAGGAACCACATGTCAGTTCGACGCAATTTCAAAAATGAGAACCCAAGGTAGAGACTCAAACTAGCACCATCTCTCAACATGGTTAGGGTCCAACAGAAGTTAAATTACACGCGGGCTTAAATTGGTTAAGTATAGAGAATCGGCAGAAGTCTCCACGTGTCTCAACGATGAAAATTCAAAAGGCATAACCTAAACTAGAGACTCAAATGAGTGCGAGGCTTCCACATGTCTAGGGTTCGAGAAAGGCATCAGTTCGAATTGGCTAAGTATCTAAAACTCATGGAAGGTACCACGTGTCAGCTCGGCACATCTTCAAAAAACAAAATCTAAAAGAGGCTCTGCAAAACTAGCGCTAGCCTTCCACGTGTCTCGAGTCCCAAAAGGGACAGAGTAGGCCGTTAAAAATTCCAAATGAGCAGAAGGAACCACATGTCATCTTGACATAATTTCAAAAATGAGAACCCAAGGTGGAGACTCAAACTAGCGCCGAGTCTCCACGTGGTCGTGGTCAAAAGTAAATTAAATTACATGCGGGCCCAAATCTATTAAGTATAGAGAATTGGTGGAATTCTCCATGTGTCTTAATGGCACAAATTTGAGAGGGGCAGCCCAATGGCCAATCTCAAGTGAGCGTGGAGCTTCCACATGTCCAAAATTTAGAAAGGGGATAGAGTTGACCGTTTAAATCGGCTAAGTACGTGAAGGTTTAGTGGAAGGCACCACACGTCGGCCGGTGCAACTCCAAAGGGTAAAACTCAAGGGGCAGACTCAAATGTGCGTTGAGCCTCCATGTGTCCGGGTCAGGCATATGGCCCCGCCAAACAAAAATACTTAGCCAAAACATAAAGAAACATAGCAAATCCGTGGAGGGTGCCACATGTCTCTTTGGCACAACTTCAAAAAATAAAATATAAAATCGGTTCCCAAATGCATGTTAGCTATACATGTGGCCATGCTTCAAGTCAAGGCGAGTTGTTGGAGGCAATTCAAACATTTTGGCTCGAAAGGTGTAAAGTATAAAAATGAGCCGCACGTCTGCTAACGCCCAAGGAGCCACGTGTCAAGCCTAAATTACATGTGGGTCGGCGGGCCTGGGGAGGACTTTTCGCCCAAATGGAAAATGCAGACCGGCGGGCCCAAGGATGGTTTTTTGACAAAAGTGAATTGTGGGGCTGCGGGGCATTTTGTGTATTTTTGTATTTTTTTGCAAAGGGTGTAAAGTGAATTTCGGGCACGCGGACCCATTCTGCTAACTGGTTTACACCAATTTTTGTATGAATCCAACTCAAACACTCAAATGGACATATCTTTCGATCCGAGGTCCAAAATCCACCAAATTTGTCACCATTTGAGAGATCTCGCCTCGCATAAATCTATGCCATGGAGATCTAAAACTTTAATTTCAATGAGGTTAGGTGAGTAAAAAAGTGGAAAACGTCTTCATGCCGTTAGTATCGGATCGATTGCTCCAACAACCAGATCGGATTTGATTTGTTTCTTTGTTCTCCCTTCTCTGACACACCAAGCGCAGACATAAAATGGCGGACTCAACATATTTTGGGTGGATTTGTAGGGGGCATTGATGGCCAGTAGCTGATCTCCAAAATTGAGTCTCCCACCTCTTTTCTTTCTCTTTCTTCACTCCATCTATAAAATAAGGATCTTATCTCTTTCTAAAGGGTTAGACATGTATGTTTTGCACCCTCCCTTCTTCCCTTATCTACAATTGAATTTTTGGAGTTTTCCTAACCTCTCATTCAAGTTGTAATATAGAGTTTTTCCTTTTTGCTACTATAATGTACTGTATCAATTTTGGAGCAATAATATATGTCCATTGATGATCCTCAACCCTCTCATGTGCTCATTGTTGTCTTCTGATCTCTCATTGCAGTTTGGTTATTTGTGTATGGTGGTTGTGTTGCATTTTTATGGTCTCGTGTTTAATTGACAAATGAGTGTTTAGAATTCCTTTGGTGCATCACCTTATTAGCTTAGGTTTATTTTCTCATATATTCTCAACCCTGTCTCCTTGATAAGATAGAGTAGGTTTTAGAATAGATCCTCTGTAATTTATTTCTATGCACCTGAATAGAGGAATAGGAACCGGCCTTCATCTGAATAGCTCTCTCGATTTCAAATTCACACACTTTGAGGGGTGCTCCATGTTATGCAATCACATGAAGAGTATCAATTCATCTAGTGGCACTCATGGGTGTTGTGATTTTGTACTAACAATTTTGGCACACCCGGTGGGACCAAGAGGTCTCCATCTTTATTGCAGCAGGATTGATGTGCACTTGTTGCAAGTTTTCATATTTTAAGAAGCTCTGAATTTGCTCATATGGCAACTCCAAAAGAGACGGAATTCATTGGTTTCAATAGTCCAATCTTTTCAAGTTCATGATAAGAATAAAAACAAGGTCAAGAACTAGAGAGGAGGGACTATTTGTCTATCTACACTTGTCCCCAGATAGAGCGAGAAGGGGAGAAGAGCCCAGAGGTATCCATCTCCACCAAATAGAACCTTGTCAACACCTCCTCCTAGTAGGTCGTTCATTTAATCAACAAGGGTTCTCAGGCCAATCATAATGGCACAACCACCCAACCCTTATGTTGACTTCACTGGCAACAACCCACTCACTCTAAATGCACAAAATCTATTCCTAATTGTAGCATTAAAGAGCATCCCATATTTCATTGGAGAGAACCAAAATTCTCCTAGTGATCACATTCAAGACATTGGAAATGTCTTCGTAATTCATGAGATCACTGAGATGGACATTGAATTCAAATTGTTATCCTCTTCACTCAAGGGTAAAGCTTTGCAATGGTTTAGTAGTCTAATAGTAGTCTCTATTCGAAGTGGGACCATCTGTTTAGAGATCTCCAAAATCAATTTGGAGAGAAGGGAGATAATCTATCCCTATTGGAGAATTTAACAACCATCGAGAGGGCTACTAATGAGCAGGTGATAGATTTTAATTTCAGATTTCAAAGGACATGGGATAGGATTCCATTGGGTGTGAGGCCCATGATGAAGGTTTTTCTTATACTTTTTAGATCTTTAAATTATGATATTACCTTAATGATTCAATCAATCGGAGGAACAACCTTACCCTGCACCTATAACATTTCCATTAGAGCTGAAAATTGTTTAATTCAGGCTAGTAAACTTGCTCCTAGGCCACCTATGCCTTTGTATCTGTGAACTAGGAGCTCTAAGCACTAGTCAAACACCCACATTAGCTCCCATACCTACTCCAAGGAATCGAGTTCAGTTGAAGCTTCCACCTCATCCTCTAGCACTTCAAAAGAGCTACAAGAGGTTATGAAACAAGCTGCATAACCTAGGGAATGATCTAGTGACTATTAAAAGGTAGCAAGCTCAGAGTTCTAGGCCATATCAGCCTCAAACTCAGTACTAGGATAGACCCCCATATCAGCAAAATAGACCACCAGCTCAGGCTGCAGGTCAAAACCAAAACCAAGGACAACCCCAAGCTACTAGGCCTTTCTGACCTTATGATCCAAACATAGCTTTAACATCAAAGGCCTTTGTTCTAACACAAAATAATATGGCGTGAGAATATGATTGGTTTTTCCCATGAAATCAGCCTCACAACCAGTCAATGTTTCAATGGTGCACCGAACAGACCTTGATAGTACGGATCATTAGTGTGTCCCAAGAGTCTAGTCAAGGAGAAAATGAACAAGTAAGAAACCCGAAAGGGGCACCTCCAAGTGATACCATGCTTGTCAATTGGCGGGTGGAAGATTTATGTGCTATGAACCAAGCCCCTTCTCGAGTGTAGCTACCAATAAATGGTCCAAGGAATATTGGAGAGGGATGGTAATCAAACTCAGGTAATCCTCAACCTTCTATTATTCCATAAGGTATTATCACTCAAAGTGCAACTCCCAATATGCAAAGTCAGCCCAAGCCACCTCTCAAACCCACTCGGACACCGGTTGTAATGACCCATGTGCAAGAGAAAATGTACGGGAAAGGGGCAACAAAAAGATAGCTCACCCCCATTTAACATCATTGAACAAATGAAGAAAGCAAATGTGAAAATTTAAATGTGGGAATCATTGGCTATCCTAGCAAAAGAGATCTATTACAGGTTGTTATAGCCAATTAGTCAACTTCAAATGTAGTGCCCACTTCCCTTTGACACCTTTTTTGTTATTAATTATGAAATTGTTGATTATACTTATGGACATTATTGTAGCTTTTAGTTTTATATGATGTTAGATGTTAGAGATCATGGATCATGTGGTTGATTTGAATTCATATATGATGCATTTGAATTATTAGAGACATTTTATATTGATGTTGATACACTACTTGGCATGGTTATGTGTGTGTGTGTTTCGTACATGTGATAGTTTTTCATATTGAGTAAACCTATAAATTTGAACTAATTTTATGATCATATGGTTATTGAGGAAATTGTATGACATTGTTATTTTCCTTGATGATGCTTGATTTATATATAGATACTTTTAGAGCCATACTCGATATTTATTTTAGATGTTTTGATGCGGCCATGAGGTTGAAGGAGGCATTGTGTTTTATAGGAAAACATGTCACAACAAACATCGTGGGATTGGAGACTGACCACATTGGAATTCTAGGTGAATTCAAAAAGGGTCACCATGGCAACGTGTATTTATTTGTGTGTTTTTGTGTGCTTGTTGTTAGGAGTTCCCATGGGGGAGTCACCTTTAAATGTGACCAAGGGGTTGTGTGTATTCTTTTATTTATTTTCTTTTGTTTAAAGTTTAGTATGTGATTTTAGTGATGTATTTTCCCCTTTATTATTTAGTTAATTTTTTTTTAGATTTGTGAGTAATCATGTTGTTAAATTTATTAATTGGGTCAAAAGAATGCATTTATTAGAGTTTATGGCTCTTGGATTAAGTGTTGTAAGTAATGTGCAAGTAATTTTGAGTGTGAAACACTCCACCTTCCTTTTGAAATTCGGTTTTGTCCTTAGGGGCTGATTTTGGAGGCTTTTGGGACAAGTTAAACTTGTCCTACACCTCTTAAATTTGTATACCAACCCTACCTATGGGTTAGGGAGTCACAATTAGGCCTCATTATGTATTTTGGGAAGGCAATTTGTAAGTTTTTATTGCACTATATTACAAGAAATTAATTTTTGTCCTTGGGGTGTGGACTTGGATTGTGTGCGTAAGTAATCTATCATTTTATTCACCCACCTTTTTAATTGTTGCTTGGAGTTTGAATTTGATTTGGGAGGTGGAGTTGAGGATGAGTGATGTGGCATCCTACATGGAGCCACCTCCTCCTCCTCTCTCCCTTTTCTATTTATTCGAATTCTTTTGTTGTTTTGGGGGTTACTTCATTTGGTGACTTCATTTTTGTTACTCTTTTGGTTTGGAGCTCGGTAATTTTCAAGAGAGTTGGATATTTTGTGGAATGCTTGTGGATTGTTGGATATTTTGGACTGTTTGGATTGGAAAAAGCTTGTTGTTGAACTTTTGGAGCAAACTCTACCATGGAGAGGTAGGATCTTGGCTCTTTAAAATGTTCTTATTTTATTTATGTATATATGAATGCTTTGAATATTTTGGTATGTTGTTGGCTAGTTTGGTAGATTGCCTAGGTATGGTGTAAGATAATTCTATGGGAATCTCTTGTGGGGAGGTATAAGAGTTTTGGGAGGTATAAGTGTTATTGTGGAGGGAGTTTGGGATTGGGTTCCACCTTGTACAAGAAATAACTTGCATTTATTTACTCATTATGGGGTGCCATAAGAGAGTGTGTGGATCCATAAGAGAATGGGAGGTGTAATGGGTACTTGGGGAGGCATAAGGGAAGTAGCTTACCTCATAGGTATTTCTCCTTTGGCTTGTGCATGATGAAGCCTAAGTATTGTTTGTTGTTCTTGTTGTGGTTGCAAACTGTAGTATGTATTTAGACTATGTTATGTATGTGAAAATTGTTTTTGGTTTTGAATCCTATTTTTTGCCATGAATTGAAATACATCTCTTATTGCTTTGTGGTTAGGGCTTGGGGGCTAATGAGGAGGACGGCTTCTCCTCTTCATTGGAATTCTTGGTTGGGTGGAGAGAATTTCCTCTCCTCCTTTTTGTTGTGATCAAAGGATATATGGTGGATCTTCTTTTTGTTGTTCTTGAGCTGAGGATGAAGACAAATTTTGCAGTTCCTTCCTAGGTTCCCTATTGTGAAATTCTCTCACTTCAAGTGCATGACATTGTAATAATATTTGTGATGGAAAGTTTCTCTGTTTTGGAAATGGAACCTACATTTGAACGTGAGATATGCATATTCTCGTATGTTGTATTTGATGAATGAAAAAGGAAGTTGTAAAAGAATCATTGGAGTTCAATAGAATTTTCTTTATTTACCACAAATGATATGGTTTTCATTTGAAATATGTGTTTGAAATGTATTATGAAATCTCTGTTCGAAAATTGGAAAAAGAAATACGTACGAAGAAATATTACATTTCTCGGTTTCATTTGAAGTGCATGATTTGAAAGTAGAACTACATTTTGGGTTTTCACTCATGGATTCAAGTAAAGTTAAACATTATAAAATTGGAATAGAATGAACTTAAATATTTAAAGTATGGTAAATGAAAATAGATCAATTCGGGTTTAACTATGATTTCTATTTTTGATTCACTATAAACTGCAAATAAATATCGGAAAAACATACAGTACCCTACAACAATGAAACACAAGATAAAATATTAAAACAAAATAAGGATGATCGAAACACATTCTCGAGATAGTTTGTATTGGCCTTGTAATTTACACGGTTCATCTTTAATTGGGCAAGAGATAAAATAATGAAAATTCACGAGAAAAGAAAAGAAATTCGTTTTGAATACTCAACCATTGATACTTTATCCTTTCAATTCATTTGAAATCCTTCAAGTGCAACTCTCCATGTTTGTTTGGAAAGTTGAAGAAGAAATAATGGCGGACCAAATCACGTCTGGTTTTTGAGAAGGTTTAATTCACGTTTTAATGGAAAGAAAGACGTTTTTTGTCAAATTCACCCACTTAAGTTTGTAAAAAAGGAATTGTAATGTTTCCTATGTAAAGTGGAGTTCAGTCCTTTCCAAAAATTCCATATTTTTCCAAATCCGAGCTTCAAGTCGAAAGTTATGGCCTTATGAAGTTTTTACTTCACTTAGTTGAAAAAAAAAAGGAAATTTTTGTAAATCGGACCCACGGGCCTGAAAATTACTTAGGCACTTTTTTTTAAAAATAAAAAGTCACAAATTCCTCCACGGCCCCACAGCCCCACCTATTTCATTTTTGTAAAAACATCTCCATGTGTTCGCAGCCCACACTTTCAAACTTTACCTTTTAGAAAAGGGCAAAAAATCTTAAGTCTCCCCGCTAGTCTGCTCCCCCGCTGGAAATATTGGGCATCACACGTGGCATGCCTGGGCGTCGCTGAAGGCACAAGGGTTTTTGAACCTTTTTTCCCTTTAAAAAAAAAAATTTAAAATCCAAATTACCTCTGACGACCTGCCTTCTCGCGTGGGCTTAACAACGTGCCAAGTGTCCCTTGTGCCTTTAAGGAAAATTTTCTTCCCAGGGCCGAAGGCCCGCCTTTAGAGAAAATTTTCTTCTTGGGGCCCGCAAGCCCGATTTTAGGGAAAATTTTCTTCTCGAGGTCTACGAGACCCGCTTTTAGGGAAAAATTTCTTCCCGAGGCCCTGCAGCCGCCTTTGTAAACATTTTCCTCCCGGGCCTATCGGCTGTAACTTAAGAAATATGAGGAGTTAGGAGGACTTCTTTATATCATTAAAAAGGGGAAGAAATTTCCTATCTAATGGAGATTTTTTTAGGAAAACCTAATTACATAAAATATGCTAAAATATCAGGTTGAAGTGCAAATATGAGTCTGAGAGTGGGTAAGTGGGAAATCACCCCTTTTTAACTTACATGTTTAACTCTAAAGCATGGGTTGACCTTTATTAAGGGTCACGTTAGGGGATAAGAGAATTTTTCTAGCCCATGAAAATAATAACCTTGTTTATTGTTTATACTGGTAGAATTAAATACCTTGGTATTTAATTGTTTTGGCCCCTTTGACCCTCTAAACTTAAATAAGAAATATTTAACTATAGTATAAATTTAATGGTTTATTAGATTAACACTCGGGAGAAATTTAACTATATCGGTTTAATTACACTCATTAATTTTGTAATGTGGATCTAATGTTTGCTATAGTGGGAAAATTTCATTTTATTAAATTATAATGGACTTTGAATCTTTGCTATTGAAGTTGTTGCTTGAAGCAAGTTGTGGTCATGCTTTTCAAAAGAAAATTTATTCCATAATTTTTATATCCAAACCTAGGTTGTTATTGGGTCTCAAGTGGTTGTTTTAGTGGGTGTTACATGAAATCAGCCCCTAACTAACAAGAGAAAGTGCTTACCAATGCAGCTCGGCCCAAAAGAAAATCATGGAGGACAACAAGGTAAGAATTTGAAGCCCCCTCCATTCTATGTTTCATTGATCATTGGAGACAAATTGGTACATAATTGCATGATTGATTTGGGAGAAAGTAGCTCTATAATGCCAAAACAAATAGCCGATTAGCTAGGTCTTTAATACAAATTCATCTCCAAGGGCATAGTGCAATTAGATGGGACAGTGGTAACAATGGTTGGAGTCATCAAGGATTTGACCCTCACATTGCACGCATGCCCTAATGTGATTGTATTGCAAAATGTATCAGTCATAGACTTTCCACCACATTTTGCATTATGTTTGTCAAGAGACTTCACTACTAAAATTGGAGGCTATTTATCTGTTGATTGGTCACACATGATTTTTAGAACAAGGTATGGAGCTAAGGCTACGATCAGATTTGATCCCATTATGGATTACCATATTGAGCCTTATGTACCCAAAGCCCAATCAATGCCAATTGTTCATCCTTTGATCAGGAGGACCTCCCAAATATTTGTGAGGCAGATACCAAGGTTGGGTGTATTCTAGACTTGACCCTCAACGAGTGGGTGAACAAGAAGCATGCTTTTGACCCCTATAAGGAGATGGAGGAATTTGAGATAGGATTCTATTGTTTGCATGAGGAGAACCATCCTCTTCCTGACATCATTGAGCTAGACCACAAATATTGTAACGAGGTATAGCATTTATTCTTTGATGGCTCAAAAAGTAGACAAGGAGCCAGAGGAGGAGCTATACTTGATTTTATCTCAAGGTATGAAATATTACTCGGCTTTTCATTTCCAATTTTCTTGCTCAAATAACACAGTAGAGTATGAAGCCTTGGTCCATGGACTACATTGGGCAAGGAAAAGAGGGATTAAAAACTTGCAAGTGTTTGGCGACAGTGAGCTAGTTACAAATCAATTCGAGGACAAAATGCTACCAAGAACGATCTGTTAAGAAACTACAAGAACGGGTATGGGACCTCATCAAATATTTCGAGGCATTTGACATCAATTCCATCCCAAGGAAGAAGAATGAAGTAGCAGATAGACTGGCAATGATTGGGGCAGCATTTGATGTTGTAGAGAGTATCAAGAGTGATAAATATCAGCCCCATATCAAAGTGGTTGTAAGACCAGTTGTCCCTGATAATAACACAAGTTGGTAGGTCTTCAAGAATGATCAGAAAATTTTCAAATTTCTACAAGAAGAAGCTGATTTCTCCTCCAGAAACCAAGATAAATTGGAACAACAATATGGCGACCAAGTGGTGCAGCTGAGAACCAACAAACTACCAAAGGGTCTTGTAACTTTGGAGTCAATCTTCAACCCAAATGATCAATTCCGAAAGGAGAAAGAAAGTGTTCAGGTAAAGGGTGAAGATTCAGAGCCCATTTCCATAGAAGAAGGAAAAACGTTGTGAATCGGAAAGGTAAGTACTCAACAAGAAAAATCTTAATTCATTCAACTTTTTTAAGAATTCCTAGATGTCTTTTCTTGGACTTATAAAGATTTAAGAGGCTTCAACCAAAATTTTGCACAACACACTATCAAGATAGATCCAAGTGTCAAGCCTTTCAGACATAAGAAAAGGCCAATAAATCCTCACATTGAGCCTCTCATGAGGAAAGAGTTGAACAAGCTAATTGAGGCTAGCATCATCTTCCCTATCAAGCACTCAAGTTGGGTTGCAAACTTGGTGCCTGTAAGGAAAAGAAATGGAGAAATCAGACTATGTGTGGACTTTCATGATCTAAACAGAGCATCACTGAAGGATCATTATCCACTTCCATCAATGGAACAGATCCTACAAGTTGTAGCTAGCTCTGAGAGGTTTTCATTGCTAGATGGATACTCAGGATATAATCAGATAATGGTGAAAGAGGAAGATCAGTTTAAGACAACCTTCACCACCAAATGGGGCACATATGCTTATAAGAAGATTCCATTTGGACTATCAAATTTCAGAGCAACATTTCAGTGAGCTATGGACATGGCATTCAAAGGCTTAATCAACAATATTGTCCTAGTGTATCTAGATGATATCACCGTCTTCTCAAAGAATGTTGCAAACCATCTCTTCCACCTCAGACAGGTATTCCAAAGATGTAGAAGATTCAAAGTGTCATTAAACCCAAAGAAGTGTGTGTTCTTGGCACATGAGGGAAAATTTTTGGGCCACATTGTCTCAAGAGAAGGGTTAACAATTGATCCTAAAAGGGTTGAAGCCATTCGAACACTTCCATTGCCACAACACAAGAAATCTCTCCAAATCTTCTTGGGGAGAATAAATTTTTTTCACAGGTTTGTGTGTGATTTTTCCACTCTGTGGAGCCTTTAAAATGATGTTGAAGAATATTCTTGCATTTAAATGGACAAAAGAAGGAAAAGAGAGTTTTGAGGCCATCAAGCTCGCAATATCACAAGCCCCAACTCTTATTAACCCATATTTTTCAAAGGACTTCATGCTATATGCTTTTGGAGGGTCAGACACAATCTCAACTATCTTGGTTCAGCCCAACAAGGAAGGTTCAGAATAGCCCATAGCCTTCTTCAGTCAGATCTTGGAGGATTACGAGGTAAAGTACTCTTTCATTGAGAAGCATGTCCTTTCTATCATTAGGAGTTTGAAGAAGTTTAGACACTTAGTCTCGAATAATAAGATTCAACTGCTGGTGTCTCATGTTGGTGTCAAGGATTTTCTCCTAAACAAGGAATTGAATGAGAAGAGAGTCGGTTAGATCACTTGGGTAATGGAGTATGACATTGAAATTAAGGTAATGTTGGTGTCAAACGCATGGCACCCACAGGACTTTCGCAACACGATAGGTTGAAAGTCTCAGTGCGATTGCACAACATGGAGCTTTTCCCAAGTGTGGGACCTCGTGAAATCAGAAAATCTCTCCGGATGAAGGCCGGCTCCTATTCCTCTGCTCAGATGCACCAATAAAACGCAGAGGTTTACCCAAAAAACTTAATCTAACTACCAAGGAGACAGGGAGAGAGAAATGCATAAAAATAAACCTAAGCTAAGGAGGTGATGCACCGAGGAATGTTGGACACCCATTTTACAAGATAAACATAGACCACACAGATGTAATACAACACCATGCACAGGCAACCAAAATACAATGAGAGATAAAAATAATAGCAATGAATACATGAGAGGGTTTAGAATCAATCACAGATGTATATTCATTGCTCAAAGGTCGATACAAGATATTGCGGTGGCCAAGAGGCAAAAAATGGCATTACAATCCATGTGGGAGGCTTGAAAACTCCACAAAATCTCTTGCGAGCATGAGAGAAGGGAGGATGCAAAGTAGAAAATGTCGACAACGAGAAAAAGCCCCTCCTTTACAATTTATATGAGGAAAAAATGAGGGAGAAGAATGATTTGAATTCTGCCCCCAACCACCTCCAAGACCGCACCTAACCCATCATATTATGGTGGTGGTGGGATCCCCAACAACTCAAAACATGGCGAACTATATTTTGCATTTTAATAACTTGTTCTCACCCAATTAAAGATATCCATCGTGAGTTACGTAGAGGGCCGAGATATTTCCGAAAAGTCCAACCTTGCATGAATCGAGCTTCTGTCAAAAGTTATGGCGATCTCGAATATTTCCCGCATCGTGGTCTGTTTCGATCGGGTTGGGTTTCTCCTTTGCATCTGTGACTGGACTCGGAGGATGGCTCGACATGTGTTTGATGCTTGTGTTTTCCCGAAACCCGCTTCGCCGCTATTTCCAAGTTTTTCCTTTGTTTGAGTTCGGAGATGTAACTCGCATATGCATCGGGTTTGGGAGGTGGCACAACATGTTTTCCCCCGTGTTTTTGCACCGTGTTTTCCCAACTCGAGACCCAATTTCCTTTGTTGTTGGGTTTGCGGAACCCTCAAGCATCGGGACATCCTTTGCGATCTGCATGCTTTATGTTTCGTGTTTCCTGAAACCTGAAACCCGATTTGCCTTTGAGTCGGGTTTTCCAACCCCTGCGACATGTTCTTTCTTTGTCGGGTTTATCCTCCTCCAACATGCTTCGCGCCATGTTTCTCCGACTCCAAGACCCGATTTTTCATTGGAAGCGTTTTGCCAGTTTGCAGAACCCTCGAGCATCGGGACATCCTTTGTGATCTGCATGCTTCATGTTTCGTTTCTCGAAACCCGAAACCTGATTTGCCTTTGAGCCGGGTTTTCCAACCCCGCGACATGTTCTTTGTTGTCGGGTTTATCCACCCCTCCAACATGCCTTCGCATGACCGTGTTTCCCGACTTGGAAACCTGATTTGCCTTGTATGTCGAGTTACGACCCCTCCGACATGTGTTTTCCTTTGCGTTCGTGTCGGATTTCCCAAGTCTTCCGACATGCCTTCTTTTGACTTGTTAATATTTACCCGGGGGGGGAAAATATACAACAATTTGGTGACTCAATGGGGTTACCTGCCTGCTAGGTAGAAAATCAGTGGCCTTTTAGCAATCCATTGGGCATGGAGTCATAAGCAACCCGAAAACCGATCTGAACTTTGAAAACTCCCTTCTGAGTCACTTGAAACCCATTGAACTTAGAGTTGTTCTCACCAAAATGCCACCGAAATGAACTGTGCCAGAGCAAAACCAGCAACACCAAAAACTATGTACAAAACTGAAAATCATACATGCCCCAAGTGGAACATGCAAAGTGTGCACAAGCACTTCTTCTACTGAAAGCAAACCTACCTACTCTACTCTAACTGGAAGCAAAGGCAAGCTAAACAAACCCTGTAATTGGTTGTGAGAAATAACTTCCCTTTCTCAAAAGTGGCAGCCATGCAATTGATTTGGAGTTGATCATGGCTATTTGGATGAGTGAAAAATCAACAAGAAGCTAGTCTTCTACCCAAATCATCAAGGTGTCAACTGAAAACAAATCCAATACCTCTTTTAGTTGCTCTGCATTTGGATTGGAGAGGTATGGCAGCTGATCCTTGGTACTTTGTAGCTCACCCTCATGCTTAGAAGCAAGCATGACTGGTTGTGGCTTCTCCTTTGGCTCCAATGAAGCCAAATACCTGATTGGGCAAGGTCTGATCCGTTGGGTATGCCCATTGCTCGATTTTCAACTCCAAGAATGGAGTTCTCTTGTAGACCCTCCTGAATGGATGGTGTGGAAGAAATGGTGAAATTCCTTTGTCCTTTCTCTTCCTCCAATGAAGAACATGAAAGATTAAAACCTTCCAATTTTGATTCCAAAGAGCTGTTATAAGATGCAGGCTGCTGCAAATGAATGTTCTCCTTCATGACAGTAGGCTCTGGTGTTCGGGATGTGGATGATGAAAGAGAGAATGGTAGAAACTCAACCGGTTCTTCTCCATCAAAACAGATCCTCCAAATCGGCGAGGTAAACCGCCTCATTTCTGTCCCGTTGTTCGCTTTTAACTTCCTCCATGGTGTCCTCTTGATCTACAACTTGACCACCATGGTGTCCTCTTGATCTACAACTTGACCACCATGGTTTCCTTCACTATCCAATATTGAGTTTGAGAGATCAAACTCCTTTTCAGTACTAGAACTTGGGAGAGGTGAAGTAGAAAGAAGAACTGAAGGTTCTCCTGTAGCCTGCTTTGTGCTCAAAGCCCTTGGATCTGCACTTTTCTCCTCCACAACTAGGATGTGCTCCTCTTCTTTTGCCTTTGGAGCAGCTTCTCCCGCCTCTACTACTTGAAGGCAATCTTGCTCTTGATATAACTCTTCCTCTAGCACGAAGTTTGTCAAGTCAAACTCTTCAGTCTGCTGCTCTAGAGGAAAAGTTGGGGCTGCAAGATCTCCTTCAGATTTTTCTTCCTCCATGGCTGATTGCGCAACTTGAATTACATCAGCATTCCCTTCAAATAGAGTGTCAACATGGACACTACATTTTGAGCAAGCTGATTGCTGATTCGCTCCTTCATTTTGCTCTTCTTCTGCCGCAACAAAATCAGTCCTGGCCACCATGGTTTCTACCTTAGCCTCTTCTGTAGGCTTTACCAGCAGAGGGATCTTCTCAATTCCAAATTTAAGAGCCAAACTTACTAAGCTCTTAATCATTTCTTCTTTTCTTGGCTCTTCCTCTTGCTGTCCTTGATGACTGATTTTTGCAATTTCTTCTTCCCCACATGGAATTGGGAATGCAAGAGGAGAAATGGGTTGAAACTCAACTAATTTTACAATTTTTTGTGGTGGTGGAGGAGGTGAAACCTCTTGTTTCTTTGGAGTGGAAGGTATTTCATTTAGCTCTTGTGGAGGGGATGACTGTTTGGAAGGGAAAAGGAAAGAAGAATTGAGATGGGGTGGAAGACTAGGGGATGGAGGGATGGATTTCACACTTGGGGCAACGTATGCTGGGCTTAAAACTTGGTACTGCTGCAATGATATAGATTGAGAAGGAGGAAAAGAAAGAGTATGAGATGGTGTGCCCATCCATTGACAAGGTTGCTGAATACTTCTCTCATATACCTCTATTCCTTCAATCCACCTTGTAAGCGATGGCAGTGTTGCAATCATGAAGTCAAGTTTCTCCTGAGGGCTATAATGCCTTGGAAAAGGTCCCACCCATGGACAGGGTGCTCCAAAACCGATTCCAAAAGCTTTCATTTGTGCTTGAGCCCTAGACCACACCATCCCCTCCTCCATTTTTTGGATTTTCTCTAATGGATTAGCATCTTGCATTTGATGGTCTTCATTATATGCATACTCTTGCTCTTGGAAAGCTCCATTGCCAAAATGACTTTGGCACTGCTGTTCATATAAGTATGCATGCTGATATGGAGGATTTGTAAAATATGTTGGAGGTGTGATATACTGCTGTTGTTGGAAATATGAATTCCATGATGGAAATGAAGTCATGGTTGCACAACTTCATGGAATGGAAAAGAATGAAAGAGATGGAAAGAAAGATGGATGGAAATGGATGGAAACGGGTCTGCAACTTAGAGAAATGGGTTGCTGATCAGATGGAGTCGCCAGATGTGTTTTTGAATATGCCTCTAAAAGGCTGGATTTTGCCAAGTTACACACCAAACTTGGCAATATTGAAAATTGGAATTAAAAATTTGAAGGGTCCGGAGGATGAAGTCTTCAATTCGGAACTCAGGTCATGCAATGCAAGTCACAAAACCCAAAATGACTACTTTCGGGAATAGGACCATGCAACGCATCCCCAAAACCCGAAATGACTGCTGGGTCTGCTTTGATGTTCTCGGACCCCGAAAACCCGAAATCCAAAAAACATGAAATTTTGAAAATCAAAATCTCAAAAAACCAAAGATACCCTTTTGAAGATTACCCTCAGATCTACCAACTGTTAAAATTTTGACTGTTTTGAGCAATTTAAGCCCTTGAAAAATGATTTCGGAGTTCAGGCTAGGAGGTGCAAAATCCGAAATTTGTAAAAACTATAATTTTTAGTGCAAATTTCATGAAAACTCCTTCAAATTTTGATGGAATGACCTCTTGGTCCCACCGGGCGTGCCAAAAATGTTGGTGTCGAAACGCAGCACCCCTGGGACTCTGCAACATGATGGGTTGAAAGTCTCAGTGCGATTGCACAACATGGAGCTTTTCCCAAGTGTGGGACCTCGCGAAATCGGAAAAGCTCTCCGGATGAAGGCCGGCTCCTATTCCTCTGTTCAGATGCACCAATAAAACGTAGAGGTTTACCCAAAAACTTAATCTAACTACCAAGGAGACAGGGAGAGAGAAATGCATAAAAATAAACCTAAGCTAAGGAGGTGATGCACCGAGGAATGTTGGACACCCGTTTTGCAAGATAAACATAGACCACACAGATGTAATACAACACCATGCACAGGCAACCGAAATACAATGACAGATCAAAATAACAGCAATGAATACATGAGAGGGTTTAGAATCAATCACAGACATATATTCACTGCTCAAAGGTCGATACAGTACATTGCAGTGGCCAAGAGGCAAAAAATGGCATTACAATCCATGTGGGAGGCTTGAAAACTCCACAAAATATCTTGCGAGCATGAGAGGAGGGAGGATGCAAAGTAGAAAATGTCCAACCCGAGAAAAAGCCCCTCCTTTACAATTTATATGAGGAAAAATGAGGGAGAAGAGAATGATTCGACTCCGCCCCAACCACCTCCAAGACTGCACCTAACCCATCATATTATGGCGGTAGGTGGGATCCCCAACAACTCAAAACATGGTGAACTATATTTTGCATTTTAAGAACTTGTTCTCACCCAATTAAAGATATCCAGTCGTAGTTACGTAGAGGTCGCCGAGAGCTTTCCGAAAAGTCCAACCTTGCATGAATCCGAGCTCCCTGTCAAAAGTTATGGCGATCTGAATATTTCCCGCACGCATCGAAGTCTGTTTCCGGTCAGGTTCGGGTTTCTCCTTTGCATCCGCACCGAACTCGGAGGATGGCTCGACATGTGTTTGATGCTTGTGTTTTCCCAAAACCCGCTTCCGCTGCTATTTCCAAGTTTTTCCTTTGTTTCGGGTTCGGAGATGTAACTTGCATATGCATCGGGTTTGGGAGGTGGCGCAACATGTTTTCCCCCGTGTTTCTACGCCGTGTTTTCCCGACTCTGAGACCCGATTTCCTTTGTTGTCGGGTTTGCGGAACCCTCGAGCATCGGGACATCCTTTGCGATCTGCATGCTTCATGTTTCGTGTTTCCCGAAACCCGAAACCCGATTTGCCTTTGAGTCGGGTTTTCCAACCCCTGCGACATGTTCTTTGCTGTCGGGTTTATCCGCCCCTCCGACATGCTTCGCGCCATGTTTCTCTGACTCCAAGACCCGATTTGCCTTGGAAGCGTTTTTGGGTTTGCGGAACCCTCGAGCATCGGGACATCCTTTGTGATCTGCATGCTTCATGTTTCATGTTTCCCGAAACCCGAAACCCGATTTGCCTTTAAGTCGGGTTTTCCAACCCCTCGCGACATGTTCTTTGCTATCGGGTTTATCCGCCTCCAACATGCCCTTCGCACCGTGTTTCCCGACTTGGAAACCCGATTTACCTTGTGTCGAGTTTACGACCCCTCCGACATGTGTTTTTCTTTGCGTTCGTGTCGGATTTCCCAAGTCTTCCGACATGCCTTCTTTTGACTTGTTAATATTTACCCTGGGGAAAATATACAACAAGAACCAAACCGGTTCGTGGCAAGTGCGTGTGAGCAGCTCGCTTCTAACTAACAAGTTGAGTCAGTGGATGAAAATGAGGCCATCCTATTACTTTAGAATGATCAAGAATAACCATCTAATGATACACCTATTCCATGTTGGACTCAAGCCTTGGTGCATTATCTCCAAATAGGTTTGTGCCCTCCAGAATGGAACAAAGTAAAAGGAGATACTTCAGACTACAAGCCATCCCATATGTGCTTGTTGGCAGAGTCTTGTTCAAGAAGGATATCAATAGTGTCCTATTGAGGTGCATTGGGACATGCCAAATTGAGAGAGTGTTGCATGAGTTCTATGATGGAGAAGCAAGAGGCCACTTTTCCCCTCGAGTAATAGCTCTTAAAATCATGAAATCTAGTTATTACTAGCCTACGGTGTTTAGGGACTGCTACTCATGGATCAAGAAGTGCAAGAAGTGTGCATTCTTCACAGGGAAGGAGAAGTTAGCAGCCCTACCCCTTCGCCCAATTTCAATCGATCAGCCATTCACACAATGGGGATTAGACTTCATCGAGTGATTAATTGAAACTCAAGCTAGAGCCACAAGTTGATACTTACATGAGCAGACTATTTCACCAAGTGGTGAGGGTGGCACTTAAGGAAGTAAATGAATCCAAAATATTGGATTTCTATTAAGGAATAGCCACCGGAGTTTAGAGTCCCTACCATTATTATATCATATAATGCATTGGTATTCCCTGGTACAAGGATCACTAAATGGGATGTCAAAATGGTGTATACCTCAGGACTTCATCAAACTATTACCCTCAAGGTAATGGCCAAGCAGAGTCCACAAACAAGAACCTATTAAGAATTATCAAAAGGACTCTTGATGAAAATTAGAGAACTTGGCATACAAAGCTCAAATCAGCTCTATGGGCTAATAGGATCACATCCAAAAGGTCTACAGGAAGCTCCCCATACAAGCTTGTATATGGAAAAGAGGTAGTATTGCCCATATCATTGGAGTTTCCCACTTTGGAGCTCATGAAACAATTGGAACTAGCCTGAGTTTGAACCTATGGAAATCAGGTATACAGAGTTGATGGAAGTAGGAGAGGCAAGAGAGCATGTAATGTAGGTCATGGAGAAGGATCAAGCATTGATCAAGAAGAGTTTTGATAAGAAAGAAAGAACAAGGACCTTTCAAGAAGGGGACTTAGTTGTAAAATGAGATGCAGATTGGGAAAAGCTAGGAAGGCATTCGAAGTTTGATGCCATTTGGAGTGGCCCCTACATGATCACAAGGTGTAAAAGTAGCAACGCTTTCCAAGCTGGCTAAATTGGATGGAAAAGAATTATAGATTCTGGTCAATGAGATCCATCTCAAACATTTCTACTGAAAAGGAAGGTTCCACCCTTGTAAATATTAGCATAGGACTTTAATTTCCCTAAGGGCATATGCACATTGTCTTGTTGTAGCATAGGTTTTATTTCCCTAAGTGTTCTGTCATGGGTTTTGTTGATGGCGAATCACAGCACCTCTGAATGTCTACGACTCGATGGGTTGAGACTCTTAGTGCGATTGCATAACATGGAGCTTTTCCCAAGTGTGGGACCTTGCAAAATCGGAAAAGCTCTCCGGATGGAGGCCAGTTCCTATTCCTATCTGTTCAGATGCACACGTAAAAAATGTAGAGTGTTTACTCAAAACCTAAACTAACTTTCCAAGGAGACAGGGTAAGAAGATGCATAAAATAAAACCTAAACTAACAAAGGTGATGCACCGAGGAATGAAGAACACCTGTCTTGCCAATAAACACAAACCATTAAAATGCAATGCAAGATCATGCACAGATAACAAAAATTGCAGTGAAATATTAGGAGGATGCAAATGAACATAGAGAGGGTTGAGAATCATCCATAGACATGCATTATTTTCTCCAAATATTGATACAATACACTACAAAATGCCAAGAGGCAAAGTTGCATTACAGTTTTAAATGGGAGGTTTGAACTCCACAAACTCACCTGCCAAAGAGAAGAAGGGAGGGGCAAAACAAGAATGTCCAACCTTTAGAAAGAAGCCCCTCCTTACAATTTATAGGAAGAATGAGAGAGAAAAGAGAGAGGAATTCCAAATCTACCCCAACCACCTCCAAGTTGCATTTAATTCATCTCATTATGGTGGTAGGTGAGGACCTTAGCAAACCCAAAAAGTGGCAAATTGTATTTTACTTTTTAAAGAATTTTTTCCCTCTGAATTAAAGATATCCAGTCGTAGTTGGATAGAGGACCTCCTAGGCTTAATCCGAGCTCCCCTGTGAAAATTTATGGCCATCGAATATCTCGGGCAGTGCGGCTCTTGTCAGTGCTCAAAATGTTGCGCCTCCTGAAGGTGTGCCTTGGCGCATCCATCCCTATGTCAACATACTCTTACATGCACCATAGGTGCATCCATATTTTTGTCAACATCTTTTTATGTGCGCCATAGGCATGAATTTCTTCATGTTGACACCTCTTGTTGTGCACCTCTTACCTGCGCCTTGGCGTGACTTTTTACAATTCGACACCTCTTGTTGTGTACCTCAAACACGTGCTGCCAAGGGCGTGATTTTTGCATGTCGACACCTCTTGTTATGCGCCTCAAACCTATGCCAAGGGCACGAATTTTTACGTGTCAACATCCTTTGTTGTGCGCCTCAAACCTGTGCCAAGGGCGCGACTTTTTACATGTTGACATCCTTTGTTGTGCGCCTCAAACCTACGTTAAGGGCATGACTTTTGCATGTCGAAACCTCTTGTTGTGCGCCTCTTACCTACACCTTGGCACGAATTTTTACATGTCGACATCCTTTGCTATGTGCCAACACAATAAATGTCGGGAGTGCGAGTTTCTTTGATTCCATATTCTTTCGTTTGTCTATATCTACCCAGGGGGAGATATATACAACAGGTTGTTTATTTCTCCATGTTTGTATCGTTATGTAGTTCAATGCACCTCAAGGTGAATGTGCCACGCTCTTCAAAGCATTTGTAGTAGGGAGACCCATAACTGCTATAAAAATTGCTCATTTTAAAATATAACAAATACAGAGTACCTAAAATCAGATCTCAAAGGGTCTATTTCCAAGAGAACATGACCAACGCCAGGCCACCACCCATGACTCTGTGCCTAATGGATATAACAAGGCAACTGATCTCTTCATCTAGCAGGAAGATGACCCTACGAGTCACCAAATTTTTATCTCAAATTTTTTCCCCGAAAAAATTGATCAAACACGACCTTGTGTAGACAGAAATCCAAGGGACATTTCCGTCGAATGATCCTATGTTTCAAATCCGACATCGGGTTACAAGTAGGCTCTACAATGTAGTAGCAAGGTCGAGGCAAGGAGGTAAACAACGTCAAAGAAACCAAAGGCTCTCGGGAGTAAAGTGGGGAAAGGCTCAAAGTCTTCGAGATCAACAAACAATTTAACGTGATCAAATTGGCTGAGTATGGAAGAGACTACATAAGTTACCATGTGTCTCAATGACGCACCTTCAAGGATCAAGGCCAAAGGTGCTTTCCCAAACAAGCGCAAAGTCTCCATGTGTTACGGGCCCAAAGGGATAGACTAGGCCATTAAAAAGTCCAAACAGGTGCAAGGAACCATGTGTCATCTCGATGTAATTTCAAAAATGATAACCCAAGGCAGAGACTCAAACTAGCGCTAGCTCTCCATGTGGTTAGGGTCTAACAAAAGTTAAATGGCAGCGGGCCCAAATCGGTTAAGTATAGAAAATTGGTGGAAGTCTCCACGTGTCTCAATGACACAAATTCAAAAGGCACAACCAAAAGTGGAGACTCAGATGAGCGTGAGGCTTCCATGTGTCTAGGGTTCGAGAAAGGCATCAGCCTAAATTGGCTAAGTATCACAGACTCGCGAAAGGTGCCACGTGTCAACCCGACGCATCTTCAAAACCAAAATCCAAAAGTAGGTCTCAAAACTAGAGCTGGCCTTCCACGTGTCCTAGGTCCCAAAAGGAACAAAGTAGGCCGTTGAAAATTCCAAATGAGTGGAAGTAACCACGTGTCAGCTCAGTGTAATTTAAAAAATGAGAACCCAAGGCGGAGACTCAAACTAGCACCATCTCTCCATGTGGTCGTGGTCCAATGTGAAGTTAAATTACATGTGGGCCCAAATAGGTTAAGTATAGAGAATCAGTGGAAGCCTCCACATGTCTCAATGGTGAAAATTCAAGAGGGGCAGCCCAAGGGCCAGTCTCAATCGAGTGCAGAGCTTCCATGTTTCCAAAATCTATAAAGGGGATAGAGACAACTATTTAAATCGACTAAGTACAAAAGGGTTAGTCGAAGGCACCACAAGCCATCCCGACACACTCCAAAGCGTAAAACTCAAGGGGCAGACTGAAATATGCATTGAGCCTCCACGCATCTTGGGTCAAGAATATGGTCCCACCAAATAAATAGACTTAGCCAAAACATAAAGAAATAGAGAAAATCCATAGAAGGTGCCCGTGTCTCTTTGGCGCAACATCAAAAACAAAAACAAAAAGTGGTCTCCAGGACACGCGCCAGCTCTACATGTGGCCATGCTTCAAGTCAAGGAGGTTCATCGAAGGTAATTCAAAAATTTTGGCTCAAAAAGGCGTAAAGTATAAAAATGAGCCGCACGTCCACTGATGCCCTAGGAGCCACGTGTCAGGCATAAATTACATGTGGGCCAGCGGGCCTGGGGAGGACTTTTTTCCCATATGGGAAATGCAAACACATGGGCCTGAGGATGGTTTTTTGACAAAAATGAATTACGGGGCTGTGGGGCATTTTGTGTATTTTTGTATGTTTAAGCAAAGCGCGTAAAGTGAATTTCAGACCCACGGACCCATTCTACTAACTGGTTTTTGCCAATTTTTGTACGGACCCTACTCAAACACTCAAATGGACATATCTTTCAATCCAGACTCAAAATCTAACAAATTTGGCACCATTCGAGATATCTCGACCTCATTTATGCCATGGAGATCTAAAAATTTAATTTCAACGAGGTAAGGTGGGAAAAAAGTGGAAAATGTCTTTGTTCCATTAATACAAGATCCGATTGCTCCAACAAACAGATCGGATTTGATTTGGTCCACCAGTCTCCCTTCTTTGACACACCGACAAGGAATAGAGTGGAGGACTTGAAAAATTGTGGGCAGATTTGCAGGGGGCATTGATGGCCGAACTAAGCTCCGAAATTGAGTTTCCCCCTTTTTTCTTCTCTCTCTTTGCTCCATCTATAAATGAAGGATCTTATCTCTTTCTAGAGGTTTGCACATTTCTTTTTGTACCCTCCTTCTTCCCTTATCTCCAAGTGAATTTGTGGACTTTTCCTAACCTCCCATTCAAGTTATAATACAAAGTTTTGCCTTTTGGCTATTGTAATGTATTGTATCAACTCGGATGAATAATATATGTTTTGGATGATCCTCAACCCTCTCGTGTTTTCATTGTTGTCTTTTGATCTCTCATTTAAGTTTGGTTATTTGTGCATGGTGGTTGTGTTGAATTTTTATGGTCCGTGTTTAATCGCAAAATGCATGCTTAACATTCCTTTGGTGCATCACCTTGTTAGCTAAGGTTTATTTTCTCATATCTTCGCAACCATTTCTCCATGGTAAGATAGAGTAGGTTTTAGAATAGATCCTCTGTAATTTATTTGTATGCACCTGAACAGAGGAATAGGAACCGGCCTTCATCCAGAGAGCTCTCTCAATTTCAAAGTCCCACACTTTGAGAGATGCTCCATGTTGTGCAATCACACTAAGAGTCTCAACTCATCTAGTCACAAGAACTCACTGTGTGTTGTGATTCGCACTAACAACAATCTATTATGTCCCCCTCAAAAAACAAGTAATAAAGTAATAAATGCAAAACATTTTCTTATCCTAAAAGGAAAAATGGGGCACCCTACACCCAGGCACTCCTAAGATCCCACAAACATGAAATAAACTCATTAATGCCTATATAAAAAAAATGGAAAAATACCTTTCCATAGTAAGAACTGTCACACTTCAAGATCGTCTACACTCATCCAACTTAGGCATTTTACCCCAAAACTCTCTAACTCCCAACAAGAACACATAAATCATAACCCCTAAACAAACAAATAAACTTTCATAAATATAAAAAGAGAGGATAATCACTTATCCTCAACTCCACATAACAAAAAGACCTATAATTACGCCTAAGCACTTTAAATACTTAAATTGTGCTAATTATCCCATTTCTACAGGTCGCAAATCAACCCCATATCGTCAAAGGCACTCATTTTCCTCATATCATAATTAATTAATTACACTAAGCTAATTAATTAAGTTTTAACGACCTTCCGTTAATAAATCACCCTTCTACCTAGACTAATTAATTATTATTAATTAATTAGCTTTCCTTCCATTTAACCAATAAATCAATATTTAATTGATTTAATCCCCTTATAATAGCCTAAATCACACTAATATTCCTCTAATTGGCTTCTATAAGCTTACATCTACCTATTAATTAATCACCTTTGATTAATTAAAATACCCCCAACTCCCATGACTTGCTAAACATGTATTAAACCCTTCTAAAGTAAGGTTACCTTTAATAAAGCAACCTTATCCATTCCTAATCATGTTTTACCTTTATCCCACATTCATGAGAATGTGTTGAATCCTTTATCCTTTGGGCTATATAAAGAGCCCTCCACCTACCTTTTTACTTACACCTAAACTTTCTAAGAGAGTAAATGCAAAGCATATAGCAAAGAGACTAAGAGCTTGCACCTTGCCCTTTTGAGAGTTCATCATCTTGAAGAGTTAAGCCTCTTTCTTAAAGTGCTTGGGTCATATGGGAGGTGTCAAAAGGGTCTTATAGCCCAACTTTGATTAGCCCCCATTCCTAGGTTCTTGGAGCATTAAGGACAACTATTTTGATAGCCATGGAGCTTACTTAGGTCCATTCATTTATTTGTTGTTAGAGAATAGAGGAGTTTAGATATTTAGCATTGTTAGTTTCAAAGTTTGTATTGATGAATGCTAGCATCTAACCCTTGTTTAATTCTTATCATGATGGTGTTTATGCTTTGTTTTAGCTAAATTGTAGAACTATTTTAGGTGGTAGTTCTTGCTTCATTTGATTTAGCATTAAGCAAAGTATACATGCACACATTTGGCATGCCTGGTGGGACTTACTCCATTGTCCTTTGCACTTAATTTCAAGTTTTTGTAGTTAAGTTTTATTTTTGGTTACTAACCCTCTTTTACACATGTTGATCTAACTTGTTTTTTTAACATGTTTTGTTGAGTTTGCATGTGTGGGTCTTCCTCTTGTAGGTATGAAGGAGGTGAAGTGCTGTCAAAATTGGAATTGAGGGGAAAATTTCAAGATTTCTCCATGTTTTCATTTTTAGAGCTTACTTTTTCAACATTCTACATGCTAGTTTTGTCAATTTCTTGAAGATTTTAAATTCTTGAGCATGTAGGTTAGTGTTTGATAGTGCTGAGTCTTCTATTTACATATTAATGTGGTGGGTTGCTGTCAAAATTTAATCTTGGTGAGAAAATTTCAAGATTTCATCATGTTTTCATTTTTAGAGCTTACTTTTTCAACATTTTACATGCTAGTTTTGTCAATTTCTTGAAAATTTTCAATTCTTGAGCATGTAGGTTAGTGTTTGATAGTGCTGAGTCTTATATTTACATATTAATGTGGTGGGTTGCTGTCAAAATTTAATGTTGGTGAGAAAATTTCAAGATTTCATCATGTTTTCATTTTTAGAGCTTACTTTTTCATCATTCTACATGCTAGTTTTGTCAATTTCTTGAAAATCTTAAATTCTTGAGCATGTATGTTAATGTTTGATAGCGTTGAGTCTTCTATTCATATATTAATGTGATGGGTTGTTGTCAAAATTGAATCTTGGTTGGAAAAATTTGCCCATTTTGCATATTAAGGGACGTTTTTTTGACATTTTTTAAGTGCATGTCAAGTGCATACCCATGAGCATAAGAGCATATGCGTAACCCATCTTCCGAAGGCCATAACTTTTGCTCCCGACCTCGAAATGACTCCATTTTTTTTGCGTTGGAAAGGTATTGAAGTTAATATGCAATGAAAACATAAATTTGGGATTTACACTTACAGAAGTTGCAGGTTTTTCTGTTATTTTAAAACTGGTCATTTTCTAACATGTCTAATGTTTTGATGAATGTTATATTTCCATGCTTACTCGATTTAGATCAAAGCGTGTGTATGCTCTTCTCTTGCACCTTTTGGTGATCTTGAGAATCAAAAACAACTTTGATCTATATCTTTTTAACATTGGGATTAAACTTGGAAATTTAATTATTCATTTTGCTTAAGGGAATGAACCTTTTACAAAGCATTTTTCAACGGTCCTTTGATTTGAAGTTTTCCATTTCTATATAGTTGGGCTAAAGTTTGTGTATGCTCTTCTCTTGCACCTTAGGGTGATCTTGAGAATCAAAAGCAACTTTAGTCTTCATTTTATAACATTTGGTAAATTGGAAACTTCATCTTTCACTTTTGGTTTAAGGGAATGAACATTTATCAAAAAATTTGTATGGTTCATTGATGAAAAGATTTTATTTACTTTTTAGTTGGATTATTTGTTGTGTATGCTCTTCTCTTGCATCCTTGGATGATCTTGAGAATCAAAAGCAACTCTTAATCCTCTTTTAAATAATGTGATTTTCTTGGAGAACTACTAACGCTTGAGTGCAGGACCTAAAAACGCTTGTCAAAGAAAGGAGGAATCAAAACGAAATCAAAAACTACTAATACAGTTGTTATACAGGTTGCCAAAAGGTGTTCAAGCAAACCACACCTAATTAAACAAGATAAAAAGAACAACATATTCAAAACACTGTATTGCAGGTTTCGGAAAAGGGTACGTCCCTCTCCGCTCAACTGGAACATAACCCCTTTGGCATAACGCCTTAAGCTACAACAATGGGGGTGGTTCCAGGAACCCCAAAGTAGTCCACGCAAGAGGGAACCTTGTGGACGAAACGGGAAGTGCTCCGCACTACCTACTTGACTAGTGATTCCTTTGTGAGATAGAGTTACAGGTTGTCCGTTGTGGCGACCCCAGTGATAGTACACGTAGACGCACTAGTTGCCTACTATTCTTGAAGGGGGTAAAGTAAAGCCGAGATACTCCCAAACTAGTCAAGGCGACTTTTTGGGTAAATCGCGCGTCGTCGGCAACTTTGTAACACCTAGGCGAGAGAACCACCTAGAGAATATACTTTGGCCAGAGCCCACTTTGACCACTTTAAAACAAAGTGTTGAGTGTGAACCTTCTTTTGAGAAACGTGTGACGTATTACTTTCGCCTAGTTTTTACTTGCCTTAGGCGAGGCGAAAAACTCGCCAAGTAAGACTAGCATTTTTGTCATTTTTTCTTGATTTATTTCTTCATATTCTTTTGACACTTTGTTGATCAAAAGAGGTGTGATTACCTTTGTGTTGCCATTCGATCGCTTTCTCTCACTTTTATGTCCGTTTACGCCCATCCATGTTTCATGGGTCAAGTTAGTTAAACGCCTAAAGTGAGTGGAGGCGTTTTCACGTCATTTGGTAGCCATTGTGATCTTGATACCCACGCCAAGATCGCTCATCAGTAGTTAGGCGTGGTTCATCACCATGGACTTCCATAGAGGAGTTAGTTTGTTTGTCTCGTATCATTACAATTTCGATATTTACGTCTTGTTTCTTGTAAACTCGACATAAATACCTATATTGTATTAAGTTACGCACACATTCTTAACTATTCCTAGCTATACTTTGAGCTTTTTTTGTTCGGTTTTATTATTACCTCGATTTCAAAAGGTGTTAGAACTACCATTTGTGCGTGTTATATCAATAACACCTCGATATCAATACTCCACTTTCTTGCAAAGTGGGTTAACATATCTTGGTGATATTGTTGTGTCATTCGCAAATCGTAATTGACACTTTTTGAGATATAGGTCTTAATCGACTTGAGCTTGCTCATCGTATATCTTGATTGGGAGATCGCATTTAACTTCATGTATTTACTTACGCCTTGTTCATTCCTTTGAACTTGGCATAAGTGGAGACATCTTGTTAATCATCCGTATCACAAATTACTTTAAAACGTAATCTAGAGGTACTTCATTTGATTAAGTTTTGATACCAAATGATTGTTTCATTGGTGACTTTATCACTCTATCACATTGGTATTCTCACACTGTTAATTTACTCTTAACACGTACATCTTGTGTTTTACTTAGGGGTAGTCATTGAATTTTGAACAAATCTACAACTTACCTTAGTGAAATTTATCACGAAAACATGGCTCCCAAGACGCGTCTAGGGTTAAAGAAACAAACATATGAGGAACAACAAAGCAAGCTTGGGAAACCTCTAATGCACAAGGGTCAAACCCATTTATCGGACACGATCTAGGACCACTATTTTCTACAGAAAAGGAAATAGAAGAGATGGTCGATCATAGTGGAAATGAATTAGAATCACCACACGCAGACTTTGATTTTGACCCCACTCTACTAGATGAGTTTCTCCTTAGAAACAAAGATAGAGTTTTGGCACGGGTCATGGAATTAGGGGCCAAATTGCCCATTGAGAAGGAACCAATACTACAAACAAATGACACTACTAAGGAGGAACACCCCCTTATCAATATGGAAGATATTTTAACAGGTGGACATGCTTCCACTTCTTATGTAGAAAATGATAAAGTGGTAGGGCATAGAATACCCCTCATCAAAGTGCCACGAAGAAACAAGATAGAACATGAGACAGGGGAAGAACCTCCACAATACGAAGAGGAGGAACCTTTAGAAGAAGAAGACACAAACCAAGTCACAATCCAACAACAACTCAGTAACTTAAGCCGACAACTAGCTTTGCTTACTTTCCAAGTACAGAAAGACACAAACAAGAATGTTCAAAAGTCAAAGCCTAAGTTTAGGATCCACGAACTCCATCGAGAAAACCAAGGAGAAGAAGACATGGGGTATCATCATGTACACATCCCCGCTTCTCCCACTAAAGAACAATTGCTCGCACAAGAAGTACAATCTATGAAAGCAACGCTTGCGAGCATACAAGAAAGCAATATAGGGAGTATTAGGAAATACCAATACGAAGAACTATGCCCCTATCCTTTTGACAAGACAATGACCCTTCAACCCTTTCCAAAGAAATTTGATATGCCAAAGTTCGACAAATACAAAGGAAAGGGAGACCCAAGGGATCATGTTAAAGATTTCTACATGGCATGTCAAGAGGTGTCTTATAGTGATAATTACCTCATCAAACTTTTTCCTAAGAGTCTCGGAGGTCAAGCATTAGAATGGTTTACGCGCTTGCCACGAGGATCAATTTTCACCTGGCCAGAATTGGCGGAAAGATTCATGCATCATTTCTCATATAACATAGAGAGTGACGTCACCATGGCAGACTTGTGTGGCACAAAACAACGCCCAAATGAGACCTTCGCCAGCTTCCTCCAACGATGGAGAGGGATAGCTAGTCGCTTCCCTTGCGCTTTCCCTGAGAAGCAGCTAGTCAGTATTTTCGTCCCTAATCTCAACCTAGATATAGCTTTCCACCTCCAAATGCATTGTGTCCGCACCTTTGAGGAGGTTATCGAGAAAGGGATTCAAATAGAAAAGGCTCTCATTGCCAAAGGCACCCTCAAAACCCAATCTAAAGACAACCAAAGTGTCAAACCCACTGAAAAGCCAAAGATCTTTAACAAAAACAAAAACGTGGTGGGAGACGGAATCACTGATTCCAAACGTGTTCAAACGGTCCAAACCAACCAACCTTTAAACCGACCAAGGGCCCAATTCAACCACCACCAAAGCGAAGAACATTCACCTCCTCAATGAGCCGTTGTTGTCTGTCATACTAAAACAGCTTGGATGCGCCCACATGATGACCTATCCTACAACACAACCGATTCGATGACAACGCTCCTAAACCTTCATGGTATAAGGAGCATGAATACTGTGAAATGCATCGCGTTAAAGGTCATAAAACAGACAAATGTTTGCGACTTCGCCACTATATTCAAGACCTCATTGACAACGGGGAGATAGAGGTGGATAACCCTAGCCACATGCAAACACCTAACGAGAAAATGGGGATTTATAAGGAACCATTCCCAAGCATGATAAGTCGGAAAAGGAAAACCGGATCGGGGAGAGTCATCCCAAACCTATAAAGCCACGAATTACTTGTATACCAAGAGAGATAACAATCATTACGATTCACTTATCGGATGTATTCGCTCCCCTACTGACCGTGTCAATACCATCCGGATCAAGGGAAAGGACTACGCTGCGGTAACAAGGCGTGCCCGCCTCGTGATTCCGTAACCCTCTCTCGTTGACCCCGCAAACCGGTAAATATAACCTTTAGAACAACTTGAGAAGACACCGCTAAGATCTCGATCTTAGATCTTCTCAAGATATCCAATGTGCATAAGGAAATTTTGTATCAAACTCTTCGTGGGTCGGGAGTGCCTTTAGAAGTCGATCCTGCACACCTTCAAGCCGCGGTGGCAAATATCGCACCAAAGTGAACATCTCACTTTCAACCATAGGGAGGTCCCTACCGAGAATCCTACACATAATCTTCCCTTATACATTGAGGTAGTTGTCACCCGCAGGAAAATCAAACGGGTGCTTGTGGACAATGGATCGATTGAATATCTCGCACGCTTAAATTAGTCAAACAATTGGGACATATAGAAGAAGATCTTGAGTCCCATATCATCACTATCACCGCATACGACAACGCGGAAAGAGAGTCAACAGGCACCATTACGCTGCCAATGGAGGTGGGCCCCACTTGCCATCAGACAAAGTTTCACGTCTTAGACTTGGAACTTCCATATAATATGCTTCTAGGCCGACCATGGATCCATGCCATGCAAGCAGTGCCATCAACATTTCATCAATGCATCAAGCTGAAGCATGAGGGACATACAGTAACAATACCAGGAGACTCAGAGCCCTTTGCTCATTGTAGAGCTCTTAATAGCTTTGCACGAAAGGGTACATATGCATGTCCCTCCACAGATATAGCTGTCCCTCTTCATTCTGAGGCCATGGAATCTCGAGTAGATTCAAATTCTCTTAGTTCTTGCACTCATGGGGCATCTACTTCAACATCTCCATTTAATTCATGGGAGATGAAAATTCTGGAATATGGCTGTGGGGAGTATAATGTACAACAAGCGCTCTTGGTTTCTGACCTCTCCTTGTCGCCCAAGACTAGAGGTCGACCCAACTACCGCTTCAGGAGACCTAGAGAGGAACATACTATTGGGTCATTCCTACCTGGAGGCTTGTTAGCTGAGGAAAAATTACTTGATCCACCTACTACTTGGGTCCCTGAGGACACTCAGCCATCTTGTTATCAAACCCCAGAATATGAAAAATCTAGCAGAATGATGTACTCCATGGGCTACAAAGGCCTAGGATGTGGGAGGAATGAACAAGGACAAAGAGAACCAGTCCCTCTTCCACATTTCAAAACAGAAAGATATGGCATTGGGATTCGCCCTTATGGAGCACACCCCAACGATCAAGATGCGACTTGTTCTGAGCATGAGGATAGCTCCGATTATCTAGACAACGATACGGATTCTTGTTGTAGCCAATATGAGGATCTGGCCTCCACGAACCTTTTCATGAATAATGTTGTCCTAACCATCACCCCCAATGAACCAACCCTTGACCTCAGATACCCCTCCCTTGTTGAATGGGACCAACAACGTCACGTGCCACTAGATTTATTCGAGAATGACGAGGCTATTGCAGAGTTCATGGGCATAAGGGATACAATTCCCATTGGAGATCACAAGAAGGGTTTCTTTATCGACTTAGACACCCGCGCCTACTTTCGCGAGGAGGTGAACTTCGTGGTCAAGCAAAATTTAAAGAAAAGCGAGGGCAAGAGTTCTAAAGAAAAGCCTCGGCAAAAATCAAAGTCCAAGTCACACATGCTGAAAACCTTTGAGGCATTGGCCGACAAACAAATAAGAAAATCAAAGGACAAACAAAGTGACCACGCCAAGGATGAAAATCTCGTGAGAGACATCCTGGATGAAGATCTCAACCTACCTCCCGATCCCACGCGTATGGAGGATTTATCAAAATTGTTAGTTGAAGAAACCATTGATGTTAATATTGGTACTGAAGAAGATCCCAAGATAGTAAAATTGGGAGCATCACTCTCACCGAGAACAAAAGACGCTCACTATGCTACCGCGAGAGTTTATTGATGTGTTCGCATGGTCTTACAAAGACATGCCCGGCTTAGATCCAACTTTGGTCGTGCATAACTTGGTTGTGCACGCAGACGCTAAGCCTATCAAACAGAAGCTTTGAAAGATGCACCCAAGAGTGGCCTTGTTAGTTAAAGAAGAGTTGGAAAGGTTGCTTGCAGCAGGATTCATCAGGCCAATTGATTATTCTGAATGGATATCGAACATTGTTCCTATCCAGAAGAAACCTATTGGTATCCGAATTTGCACAGATTTTAGGGACATCAATAAAGCTTGCCCTAAAGATGACTTTCCGTTGCCCAACATTGACATGATTGTTGACTCAACCGCAGGGTATGAAATGCTATCACTTATGGATGGCTTTTGGGTTATAATCAAATTAAGATCGCTGAGGAAGACCAACACAAAACAGCTTTCACAACTCCTTGGGGCACCTTCTGTTATCAGGTGATGCCATTCGGCCTTAAGAATGCGGGAGCAACTTATCAGCGGGCCATGACAGTAATATTTCACGATATGATTCATGACATCATGGAAGACTATGTAGACGACATCCTGGGAAAGTCCAAAACAAGAGAGGAACATCCTATCATTTTGCGGCGTATCTTTGAACGCCTACGTGAATACAAAGTCAGGCTAAATCCAAAGAAGTGTGTCTTTGGTGTGCTATCTGGGAAACTATTAGGCTTCATCGTGTCAAGACGAGGTATTGAGGTAGACCCTGCTAAAGTATCTGCCATCACAGAAATGCCTCCACCTGAGAATATCAAGCAACTGCGTAGCTTGCAAGGGAAAATTCAAGCCATTCGCCGCTTTATCTCCCAGCTTGCAGATAAATGTCACTCATTCACTCATTTGCTTAAGAAGGACATCACTTTCATTTGGGGACCTGAGCAACAACAAGCCTTTGCTTTGCTTAAACAGTACCTGGCTAATCCACCTGTCCTCATGCCTCCCACTCCGGGAGAACCACTTTTGCTCTATATTTCCGCTACGCAATATGCTATTGGTGCACTGCTCACCCAATATGACCTTAGCCATAAAGAGAAAGCAGTGTACTATCTGAGTCGCACCCTCATCGCCTATGAATGTAATTATCCTCAGATTGAGAAGGCTTGCTTGGCTGTTGTTTTTACCTTTCAGAAACTTCGCCATTACCTGCTAAATACTAAGACCAAGCTCATATCCAAGGTCGACCCACTCAAGTATTTGTTGTCCAAACCCGCCCTCACAGGTAGAATGGCTAATTGGATCATTCTACTCAGTGAGTTTGATATAGAATTTGTCCATCAAAAATCAATTAAAGGACAAGTACTTGCACGACCAGCCTAGCAAGCGGAAGCACCTTTGCAAAGCATAGTAACCTTTGAGTCCGGATCTCGCCAGATGCATCTTTGCTCTACATTGAAGAATCTATCGATATGGCGTATACATTTTGATGGATCTTTTACGTTTCATGGTTCAAAGTGCAGGAGTGGTCCTTATTACTCCTTCAGTGATCCTATACCACAAAGCTTTCCACCCGGCCTTCCTCGCACAAACAACATCATGGAATATGAAGCACTCATCAGGATGAAGCTAGCCATCAAGTGGAATATTCAACATGTGAAGGTTGTAGGTGATTCACAAACTAATCATCAAACAAAGTTAATGATGAGTATAAAGTTAAGGATGACAAGCTCATACCTTATAAGAAGTTGGTGGAAACTCTGAAGGAGTATTTTGTGCGCATTACCTTTGAGCAAATCCCAAGAGCGCAGAATAGATCGGCAGATGCTATGGCAACGGTGGGATCTATGCTTCGTATTCCGCCAGGGAACAATGATATGCCATTCTTCGTAGAAAATCTACGCCAGCCCGCGTATGACATGCCAGAATCTTGCTTGGCTTGTGAGGTTGTTGGTCCCCATTCACCATGGTATGAACCCATTTTCACCTATCTTAAGGACAATACATTCCCTCCCGAAATCTCCCGCTCTGAAAAGCAGAGCCTAATTCGCCAGATAGCCCGTTACACCCTGTTAGGAGGTACACTTTATCGTCGTGGCTACGATGGGAATCTGTTACGTTGTCTGGATGTGCCGGAGTCAATCCAGGCAATTAAAGAAGTACACGAAGGAGTATGCGGAGCACATACAAACGGAATGGTCTTGGCTAAGAAACTGTTAAGAGTAGGTTACTATTGGCCCACCATGGAAACTGATTGTTGTAATTATGTTAGAAAATGTGTGCTATGCCAAAAGTATGGAAATTTCATCCATGCTCCATCGCAACCATTGCAACCAATCACTACCCCGTGGCCATTCTCCAAGTGGGGACTTGATCTAATAGGGAAGCTTACTCCTACCTCATCTGATGGTCATACACATATCATCACAGCTACATAATACTTTACAAAATGGGTGGAGGCTGTCCCTTTAACCTATGTCACAGGAGCACAGATTTCTAAATTCATCATGAATCACATTATTTGCCGATATGGTATCCCTGCAGCCATTGTCACAGATAATGGGAAGTCATTTAAGAACAAAACTGTGAAAGGTCTTTGCCAACGGTTCCAAATCAGATTGAAATGGTCCACGCCATATTACCCTCAGGGTAATGGACAAGCTGAGGCAACAAACAAGACTTTGGTAAGGATAATGGAGAAGATGGTTAGCAAAACCGGTCGAAACTGGCACCTACAAATCCACCCAGCCCTCTGGGCCTACCGAACATCAATTCGCACTCCTACGGGTGCGACGCCATATTCCCTCGTGTTCGGGACAGAATCTATCATCCCTTTAGAGATTGAACTCCCATCCCTGCGAATTTCTCTTCGGGACTATTTGGATAAGGATGAAGATTACCGAGTGGCAAGATTGGCTGAGTTAGAGCTCCTGGATGAGAGGCGCATTCGCGCTCTTAATCACCTGAAAGTATATCAACACAGAATCTCCCGCAACTACAACAAGAGAATCATCCCTCGCCAGTTTGAGGTGGGTGATTTAGTTATGAAGGAGAACCAGTTCAACACCAGAGCAGAGCGAGAAAAGAAAGGGAAGTTCGAACCACACTGGTTAGGACCCTATGTCATAGTTGCCAAGTATGGCACAGGGGCATACAAGTTGGCTCACCCCAATGGTGATGAGCTCCGGGAGCCCATGAATTCCATGCATCTTAAGAGGTTTTATGCCTAAACATGGCACAAGAAAGTCATAAAATCACAAAAAAAAAAAAAAAAAAAAAAAAAAAAAAAAAAAAAAAAAAAGAAAAAGAGAAAACAGGTCGTCCACTAGTGAAAACCACGCAATCAGTGGGTGGCACTTTGGACAAGTCCTTGGGTGAAACCGGTTTCCGCCTCGGGAGGATTCGTTGTTCACAAGCATTTCAGTATTAGAAGGGTAGTTGTCTTTGTCCCGACCTCGGTTCTACCTTCGAGTTTCCTTGTGCACACCATCTAGTCCAGCCTTGATCCGGCTTTGCCTTCTTCTATTCATCTCTGTAAGGGACGTGGTCTTTCGTTATTTCCCATCTTACGCTGGGGCAACTCAACGACTTCACCTTTCTTGTTCATAAGCGCGTGGCTTCGCTCTTGTATATTCCCCACCTAACGCTCGGGGCATCCATGCTTTCTTGGTTACCTGCACATAGCTTTGGAAAACTATTAAAAACACAAAAACAATAGAAAATTGTTTCACAAAACACAAAAACAATAGAAAATTGTTTCACAAAACACAAAAACAATAGAAAATTGTTTGAGAAAAACAAAAACAAAAAATTGTTTGTTTCACAAAACAAAAAAAACAATAGAACATTGTTTGAGAAAACACAAAAACAAAACAAAACAAAAACAATAAAAACAATAGAAAATTGTTTTGAGAAAACACAAAAACAATAGAAAATTGTTTTCACAAAACACAAAAACAATAGAAAATTGTTTTGAGAAAACAAAAACAATAGAAAATTGTTTCACAAACACAAAAACAATAGAACATTGTTTGAGAAAACACAAAAACAATAGAAAATTGTTTCACCAAACACAAAAACAATAGAAAATTGTTTGAGAAAAACAAAAAAAAACAATAGAACATTGTTTCGAGAAAACAACAAAAACAATATATATATATATATATATATATAAAAAAATCTAAAAACAAGGCAAAATTTTTCAAAAAATTCCTAAAAAGTAAAACACCCTACAAAATGGTAACTTGCTTCTTACGGCTGAAACTTGTGTCTTGCGCATGGTATTTTCTCCATATCCTGTTGGTTTGTCTCACATCTTCCCGATTAATACGACTCGCGGATCACCGGATTCACAACCATTCACAAAAGCTAGCTGCTTGCTTCGTCTGTACTCTGGGGCACTTTTGGTTGCCTGGTGCTGTTTCGTTGCGCACAAATGCTTTTCATGGACCCCGTGTCCATTTTCATTTCCCCTTGCATGTATCCTTGCTTGGGGCATCATTTTTAACCCTTGTCGTCAATCACGAACTTGTGGATCTCTTCAGCACTGATAACAAAACATTTGTACAACTGTCTTGACCGTTGTTGGGTTAGATATGTGTGTTCGTACTTGTTTTCCCTGTTATATGAGCTTGTTTCCTTCTCGTATTGCATTGCATTATTGTATGTTGCATGGAGTTGGTACTTTCAGCAATGGACAATTGTTCGTAGTATGGCTTTTCATGTCATTCTACCTTTGTCGTATGCTTATATTTTTCATAAGGACCGATGATGTAGTTCCTATGGCAATATGATGACATCAAATTTGTTCCAAACAAATAAGCGGCTAGAGGTTAAGCTTCTCTCTCCCTCATCCATATTTCTTCTACACCACTTCCCTTTCACCCCTAATTCTCCCTCTCCTGGGCATCCCGCCTCGTCCCCATTCTTTCGCTACTTCTCATATTTTTCGATCGTCGATCGAGTTCTTCTATCACCCCATCGACACTCGAGGGGCATCTCTCCTCCTACTAATTTTTCTTCCATCTCTTCAAAATCTTTTTGTCTACTATCTTTGAAGTGGCATCACTTACGCCACCCCAAAGAGGGGCAAATGTAGACACCTATAATTACGCCCAAGCAATTTAAATACTTAAATTGTGCTAATTATCCCTTTCTCGCAAATCAACGACATATCGTCAAAAGCACTCATTTTCCCTCATATCATCATTAATTAATTACACTAAGCTAATTAATTAAGTTGCCTATCCAACAAATACCCTAATTAACGACCTTCCGTTAATAAATCACCCCTTCTACCTAGACTAATTAATTATTATTAATTAATTAGCTTTCCCTTCCATTTAACCAATAAATCAATATTTAATTGATTTAATCCCCTTATAATAGCCTAAATCACACTAATATTCCTCTAATTGGCTTCTATAAGCTTACATCTACCTATTAATTAATCACCTTTGATTAATTAAAATACCCCCAACTCCCATGACTTGCTAAACATGTATTAAACCCTTCTAAAGTAAGGTTACCTTTAATAAAGCAACCTTATCCATTCCTAATCATGTTTTACCTTTATCCCACATTCATGAGAATGTGTTGAATCCTTTATCCTTTGGGCTATATAAAGAGCCCTCCACCTACCTTTTACTTACACCTAAACTTTCTAAGAGAGTAAATGCAAAGCATATAGCAAAGAGACTAAGAGCTTGCACCTTGCCCTTTTGAGAGTTCATCATCTTCAAGAGTTAAGCCTCTTTCTTAAAGTGCTTGGGTCATATGGGAGGTGTCAAAAGGGTCTTCAGAGCCCAACTTTGATTAGCCCCCATTCCTAGGTTCTGGAGCATTAAGGACAACTATTTTGATAGCCATGGAGCTTACTTAGGTCCATTCATTTATTTGTTGTTAGAGAATAGAGGAGTTTAGATATTTAGCATTGTTAGTTTCAAAGTTTGTAGTTTAGCATCAACCCTTGTTTAATTCTTATCATGATGGTGTTTATGCTTTGTTTTGCTAAATGAATGCTGAAAGAATTGTACACATAGCTCAAGGTCACAATTGGAGGTCATCCCCCTAATAAATTAAAATAAACAAAACAACAACATTACACAAGTTGCCATGGTGACCTTCGTTGTATCCATATAGTATTCCGTTGTCGTTGGTATCTAATCCCCCTTTTGATTGTTGTGATATAATCACCTGAAAAATCACACAATACCTCCTTTAGCCTCATGGATGCATCAAAACATCAAAGATAAAATTTACACACATAAATCAATAACCATTCACATATAGCTAAATCATCATCTCTACTAAACAATGTTGTCATTTGTCTAAAATTCCAACAACATCTCAATTATATATTTTTATCAATATCCAGTCATTTGTCTAAAGAGTGAGGTGTATAAGGGATCATAGTTGCAAATGATCTTCCATAGAATCCCATGCATTCTAACAATATCATCCAAGTACATTATCACTACTGCACTAGCTATATAGGTGGTCTTCACTAGAGAAAAATGAGCCACTTTCGTCAATCTATCCATCATGACCATGATGGCATCGTGGTGGTATCCCTACTATGAAATCCATGGAAATCGTGTGTCATTTCCACTGGGATAACATGGGGTAAAGAAGGCTAGCTAGATGCTGATGTTCAACCTTCACCCTCTGACACTCTAAACAACATGACACAACCGAGCTACATATCTCCGAAGGCCTCTCCGATGGTAAAGTTGTCTCAAGGTGGTGTGCATCTTCTTCATCCATTAATGGGATGAATATAGTGCACGATGAGCCTCTACCAAGATATCACGGCTTAAACCTCCATCCCTAGGTACATATATCTAGCCTCTCGTGTCAGAATATTCCATATGATTCTAATAGAAAACCATCAAACTTTCCCTCAAGGGATCTTTGAGACTCAATCTCGATCCGGGTTTGTAAGGTAGAAAGCTGTCATGAGGAAGTTATCGTAAAATCCCTGCTCCATAAATCTATACCCACTAAAGTAGCCATAACCAAATATCTTCATCTACTCGAGCATCGAAAACAACATTCTCTTTCCCTTTCACATGCTTGATCACCATTTCATACTCACATAACAACTCCATCCAATGGTGCTTAACGAGTGTTGAGATTGGGTTTCATGAAGAGGTGACGACGCTCAAATGGTCTATCCCGAGAATAAATCTTCTCGCAAATAAGGAAATGTCTCCATTGAACCAAAGCATGCATAACTACGCAAGCTTAAATTCATGAGTAGGATAATCAAGCTCATGATATTTAAGTTTGTGAGACTCAAAGGAAATCACACGGCCCTCCGGATCAATACACCACCTAGTCCCGCTAAAGAAGCAACTGTACAAATGAAGAACTCCTTGTGTGGATCTCGCACTACAAGAATCAGTGTTTTCATAAGGCATCCCTTCAATGTATTGAAGGCCTTATTGCATCCATATGGGACGAAACAAAATTCTTCCCTTTTCGCTGAAGGGAAGTGATGGGGTGCACAATCCAAGAAAATTCTTGAACAAATCTCCTGTAGTAACCTACCAAACCCATGAAACTACACACTTCAGTCACACTAGTTGGCACGGGCCAATCCATAATAGCTCTAATCTTAGAAGGATCGATGGCGATACCTTCCCTAGAAATTATGTGACCCAAGTACTACACCTCTGACTAAAAGAATGCACACTTCTCTAGGTTCCCGTAAAGTTGCTACTCACAAAGACACTACAGAACCTATTAAAGGTGCTCCTCATGCTCCTCACGTGTGCATGAGTAAATCAAAATTTCATCAAGAAATATGAGCATGAAGCGATCTAAGAATGTCCGGAATACCCCATTCATCTAACTAGTCTCAGTAAACTCTTCAACTTTGGAATTATTCACAAAATCACAATTAATCATTGTTGTTTACTTTCTATTAGAAAATAATAGAGATAGCTAGTGAATGAATTATTATTGTGCTTAGAATCAACAATTGTAGTAAAGGAAAGAATATAAGCTCATAACACCAACAATTTTATCTTGGAAAACCTCCAATGGAGGAAAAACTAGTTGGGAAGGGAAATTGCTCTTTCTTCCCACTTCTATTATCCAATTCGAACAACAAGTACAAAATTACAATAAGTATGAAAGGAAAGTAGATAATATCTCAAAACTTCATTTCAATTACTTGCTTGATCTGTCTCACCACTCCTTTCTTCTACAAAATACAATTTCCAGCACTCAGTCTTCTTGCTCACTTGCTCTCATGCTTCTAATGCCCTTCTACACTTCTACAATCATGTATTTATAGCCTTTCTCATGTCCTCCCGTGCACTAGAGAATGGGAAAGGTCATGAAGGAGAAGAGAAACGAACATCCTTTCAAATTCGAGAGGTTTTTCATTTTGAATTTTGTTTTTGTCCGTAATGGCCAAGACCACCACCCGTGTGATCGGTGATCCTGGGACCGCCACCCTACTTGGCGAAAGTTCTGTAGCCACCGCCTTGCATAGGGTGGCGGTCCTATTACTTAAAAGATAGAACCTCTGTTTCATTATTTTTCTTCTTTGTGCTAACTATTTCGATGAAGTAGAGTTATTTTGGATCCCTATGGATCACACCTCCCCTTCTTAGGAGGCTTTTGGTCCCACAAAATCTTAGCGAGAGGAGTAGATGAGGAAACAACTCCTCGCTTATTCCTTCAAGTACCACCGGGAATGCCTTGGTGTCTTTCCTTTTAGTCCAATCTTTCAAGACTCTGTGGACCTCTTTTAGTCTCTTTGACCTTCTACTGTAGTACTACATCCTCCTCCAATTCACCTTGTGAGTCCAAGACACAATCCTCAATGGAAGGTAACAACTACAGCTTCTTCATCTTCATCCGGCATGGATGGCTCATATAGGTGCAAGTTTTCACATTTTACTACAGAGTACATCCTTATAAATGATGGAAAATCAAGTCAAAAAGCATTTTCTCCAACTTGTTCTAATATGGTGAAGGGTCCATATCATAGTGGCTTGAGCTTCATGCTTGACCTTGTAGTCTCTTCTTACTCAAGTACAACAAAATTTTATCTCCAACATATGCTGATCGTGCCTAGATTTGTACTTTGTTTGAGATTTCTCTAGTTGTTCTTTGACCTTGAGATGGATTTGTTGTATCCTCTCAATGAACTTGTTGGCTTTAGTCACCTCTATGTCACATGTATCCTCCTCATATTGTTTTTTGATTTCTATGCCTAGTGGATTTGTAGGTAGATATCCCAAACATGCTTCAAACAGTGACTTCATAGTGGATGTGTGTACTACCTGGTTATAGGAATGTTGAATATAGGCTAAGGACTCATCCCAAGTCCTTGGGTACTTATTGTTATACCCTCTGATCAACTGTACCAAAGTCCTGTTTACCACCTCTATTTTTCCATCTATCTGTGGATGGAAAGTTGTGCTCCTCTGTAACTTGGTATCCATCTTGTCCCACAAAGTAGTCCAAAACTTCCCCAAGAACCTAGAATCTCTGTCAGAAATAATAGACTTTAGCAAACCAAAATGCACCCATACATTAGCAAAGAAAAGATCTTCTACCTCATATTCTTTTACTATCTTTTTACATGCCATAAGAATACACATTTTACTAAATCTATTAAGAACAACATAGAGATAGTCATGGCCATGTTTAGACATAGGTAACCCTCCTACAAAATCCATAGAAATTTCCTTCCATAGACGAGTAGGTACTGGTAATGGCATATACAAACCTTCCTTCCTAGTTTTAGGCTTTGCTAGTACAACAAAGTTTACATCCACGAATAAATTTTGGTACTTCCTCTTGCATGTTGGCCCAATATGCATACCTTTGTAAGTGGGCTAGGGTCTTACCGACACCGTAATGTCCTAGTACTTTCAAGGTATGTGTTTCCCTCATCAATAGAAGTCTTTCTTCTTTAGGTACATAAATTTCCCGCATCAATAGAGCAGCCCGTCCTTGAGATAACAATCTTCAATCCTCGTCTTTTCAGCCCCTTAGGACTGCAACTTCTGAAATGTCACCCCAAATTCTTTGTCTTGGGCATATGCCTCCATGTAAGCTTCCTTTGTGAAGGGCTCAATCTCGAGAGATGGTGGCCAAACAGGAGAACTTTTCTTGTGTGGGTGGCCTAGATAACATGTCTACCACTAAGTTTGTATTACCCTTCTTGTATTTAATCTTTAGATGGAAGTGCTAAAGAAACCCTATCCATTTGTAGTGCCTTTCCTGCTGCAATTTAGACTTTTCTTGCAAATACTGGAGAGATTTGTGGTCAATGTGCACAATAGTTTCTTTACTGAACAAATAATTTTTCCAATTTTTAATTTCTGAACTAATGCATACATTTCGTATCATATATGAATATCCTTTAACTACTGAAGTGAAGGTTTTAAAATGATAACATACGGGTTTAGCTCCTTGAGGAAATACTACACCCATAGCGTAATCACTGACATTTATCTCTACTTCAAAAGGCTATTGCAAACTAGGAAGAGCAAGTACTGGAGCATGACTAATCTTGTATTTCAATAACTCAAAGGATTTGTCTTGTTCCTTACCCTAGTCAAAACCCTTACTCTTTGCGGCCACTGTGTGTAGAGGTGTTGCAATCGCTGAGAAACCCGGAATGAATTTCCACATGTACTGTACTGCTCCCACAAAACTTCTAGTCTATGTGGCTCCTATTGGTGTTGGCCAATTTGTGATGGATTCCACCTTCTTTGGATCCACTCGTAGCTCTCCTCCTCCAACCACGTGCCTAAGATAGACAAGTGATTGTTTGGAAAATTCACATTTCTTCATATTACAAAGTAGTTGTTTCTCCCTAAGAACTTGCAAGACTTGTTGCAAATGCGTTAGATGTTCTTCCCATGTGGCACTAAAAATCAAGATATCATCTAGATATACAATGACACATGAATCTATGAAATCCCGTAATACATCATTCATCAATCTCATAAATGTAGTGGGTGCATTGCATAATCCAAAAGGAAGTACTAACCATTCATACAAACCTTGTTTTGTTTTGAAGGTAGTCTTCCATATATCCTCCTCCTTCATCCTGACTTGGTGATAACTTGACTTGAGATCCAACTTCATGAAAAATTTGGCATGCTGAAGCTGGTCCAAGAGATCATCTATGTGGGGAAGTGGATATATTTTCTTTATGGTGATCTTGTTCAAAGCATGGTAGTCAATGCACATTCTCCAAGAACCATCCTTCTTTGGCACCATCATAATAGGTGAACACAGCATGGTGAGGTGCTTGGGACGTATCACCTTGGTCTAATAGTTTTCGGAGTTGTTTTTTTACTTCAAGACTACTCAAGCAAGGATTGCCTATAAAACCTGATGTTCGGTAGAGGTGACTCTGGAAATAGTTTGATCTCATGCTCTACTTCTTGTTTTGGTGGTAATCCACTAGAGCCTAAAATAATTCCCTGAAAAGGCTGAATAATACTATCCAAATCTGGTTTTCCTTGGTTAGAAATCTACGAAACTTCTACCCATCTTGTTTATCTTTTTAACAAAAGTAAACAAAACTGATTATGATTTTCCTGAATAAGTTGTTTGGCTTGGTTAGCACTTACCATAGTAACGTGTGTCTTATGTTGGTGTGTCCGGATGTTGTATTTGATCCCATCCTTGACGCATCTGTACTGCCGCTTTTCCTTCTCATAAATATAGCATCCCTAACATAAAAGAAAGGACTTCTAAATACAACATCAAAAGCATCAAGTGGAATAATATCATCTTCAAAAACATCTATATATTAGGAATTTATCCCAAACTTGACCTTACATCTTCTTGTTACCGAATTTCAATGCCCATCTTCACCAACCCAAAGGATAAGGGTGCATATGCTTGTAAGTCTTAAGAGAAATCTTCTTTACAACTACCTTAGAAATCAAGTTATATTGAGAACCAGTATCAACCAAAGCATTTACCTTAGTTCTCTTGATCTGAATTTTGATCCGGAATAGTCTACTTATCTCCTCTTCACGTTTGTCCATGTTGGTGGTGCATCCAAGCCTTTCATCTACATCAGATTCATCTTTGATTTCCACCTTCCTTCTATCTTTATAGCTATCATGGACTTCTTGGAGTCCTTGGTTTGGTTCTTTAGATGTAACTCTGGATGTAACTTCCAACATGTAGCGTCAATATGACCATTGATATCACAATTCTTGCAAAAATTCTTGGGATCTTTACAAGTATTTAAAGTAGTGACATCTTGTTTACCTTTTCCTTTCCACTTACCCTTGTTACTTGTTTTCCCATAATCCTTTTTCTATTGATTTGTCAACTGTTTTACCCTCGGCTCTACTTCTCCTTGCTTTTTCTCATCATCTATGTAGTATGCATGTACACATGCTTCATTGAGATCCTTGGGATTTGTGGATATTACTTTTCTTTGAAGGTGAGTGTTAATTCCTCCCAAGTATTTGATCATAATATCCTCATCCTCCAAATCAATGTTTAGCAACATGTCTTACCTCTGAAACTCCATGGTATAGTCCTACACACTTTGACCACTACCTTGTCTAAAATACTGCCATTTAATAATTTGGTCAATTTTATGGCCAATAGGATATAAGTTAGCTCTAAGTAATTCCTTAAATTATTGCCAAGACTTCACAATAGGATGCTTCTTCTTTTCACAAATAGTTAGATGATTTTCCTACCAAACTAGAGCATGTCCCTCCATTTTGAGATGTGCAAAGGTGATCCTTTGTGCCTCAGTGACATTATGGACGCTAAAATAGACTTCTAACTGTTTCAACCATTTATCAAGTAACTCTACATCTACTTGTCCTTCAAAGATTTTGATTTTGACTTTAGTCTCAACTTTAAAAGGAGCATGTTCATATTTTACCTTTTCTCTTGTGTTAGAAGTCTCTTCTTCATGCTCTTCCCCATAATCTTCCTCATGGTGGCTCTTGCCTATACCAAAATTTTTGGCTAAGCCTCGAACCACCGAGTCCATGGAGTCTTGCTTGACGAAAGTTGTCTTCTACACATCTGCAAGTTCCTCTTGCCTCCTAAACATCCTATCCATCATTGTCTCTAGCATCTCGATTCTATGGACCAAGTTCTCTTCCTCCATTTCTCCCCGAATTCTCTATTTCCACTTCTTCGTAGAAATGTCCTGGATTACAAGGTAAATCTTCTTTTCCTTTAGATTGTGTCACTATCATACAAATTCAAGAATGAAATACCAAAGTCCTGGATACTTAGTAGCTCGATACCAAAATGATCTCAGTAAACTTTTCAACTTTCGAATTATTCACAAAATCATAATTAATCATTGTTGTTTACTTCCTATTAGAAAATAACGAGAGATAGCTAGTGAATGAATTATTATTGTGCTTAGAATCAACAATTGTAGTAAAGGAAAAATATAAGCTCATAACACCAACAATTTTATCCTAGAAAACCTCCAATGGAGGAAAAACTAGTCAGAAGGGAAATTGCTCTTTCTTCCCACTTCTATTGGCCGCAAAAAAAAAAACAAGTACAAAATTAAAATAAGTATGAAAGGAAGGTAGATAATATCTCAACACTTCCTTTCAATTACTTGTTTGCTCTATCTCGCCACTCCTTTCTTCTACAAAATACAATTTCTAGAACTCAGTCTTCTTGCTCACTTGCTCTCATGCTTCCAATGCCCTTGTACACTTCTACAATCATGTATTTATAGCCTTTCTCATGTCCTCCCATGCACTAGAGAATGGGAAAGGTCATGAAGGAGAAGAGAAATGAACATCCTTTCAAATTCTAAGGCTATTCATTTCAAATTTTATTTTTTTTCGTAATGGCCAAGACCATCGCCCTATGCAGACCTGGCATCTTGGGACCGCCGCCCTACTTGGTGGCAAGCCAGTAAGTGCCACCCTACATAGGGCGGTGGTATTATTACTTAAAATACGTAACCTTTATTTTATTGTTTTCTTCTTTTTGCTAATGAATCTAATGAAGCAGAGTTATTTTTGGATCCCTATGGATCACAAACTCATGAATATTGTGGGGGCATTCGTTAGACCAAAAGGCACTACTGTGAACTCGTAGTGGCCATATCTCGTATGAAAGGTTGTCTTATGAATATTTTCCTCCATGATCCTTAGCTAATGGTATCTAAACTTAAGATCTATCTTGGAAAATATTGTGGTCCCCTTTATCTGATCAAACAAATCATCAATATGTGGAGCGGGGTAACAATTCTTGATCATTAATTTTTTTAGCTAACAATAATCAATACACAATCACATAGATGCATCCTTCTTCTCTATGAAATCACTAGCGAACCCCAAGGAGATATACTAGGATGGATTAGGCCTTTCTCTAGAATGCCCTCAAGCTGCAACTTGAGCTCACAGAGCTCGGGGGGGTAGTCATCCTATAAGGAACTCATGAGATAGGCTCTACTCTAGGATATCTCACATGGGGATGTAACCCAAGCAGCTCTCCCCTGGAAAGATATCAAAAACCTCTCAAGATATGATGATCATCAAGCAATGGCCCACTAGACATCCTTAGATCTCATTACTAACCATGACAACAAACAACTAGAAACCTTGTCACACACACTATTTAAGCTGTGTATAGCGGATATGGTGTGAATAGAGGGGGTCTCCCGAGTCCAACTATCACCGACCCCACTCCCAAATCATCTACACATGATATTACGTTATCGTAACAATCAACCCTAGCCTTGTGTGCAAATAGCCAATCCATTCCCGCAGAATAATCTCATAGGAAACCAATGAAAGGATATGAAGATTCAAGGTCATTGAAAAGGGTCATGGTCCACTATGCACTCCTGACTAAGGAGTCCACTACGATCTTGGCTCTAAAATCCATCTCAACATCCCAACTAAAGATCTTACTAATGTCACTAGCACTCGCATTACTCTACTACAAATGGGGAAATAAAATAATCTGAGGAGCTCGAATCAAACAAAACAAGAATAGAAATACCATCAATTATACCTATCATCTCAATCACTGTGCTCTGGTGCTATGCCTGGTGATTTTCAGCCACTACATATATCATGTGGCTCCTAGCCATATCACCTATTATAGGCTCTAAAACCAGTGCCTTGCCCTAATTATTAGGGTTCTGAGGGCACTCTCTCCAATGATGCCCAAGTACACCAAACTTATAGCAACTACTAGGTCCCCTCCAATGAGAAGCGGCTCCTATAGGTACTCTAGTGGTCTGTACCATGGATCTTGATGATCCTGCTATGAACTGTTGAGGTTGATGATATCATGTTGGATGAGCTTTAGGCGGTGCTCGAGTCTTGATTGGTCCTCAGGAGGAGGCCCCATAGTGCATCCTCTCTCGAAAATAGAATCTCTGTGGAGGCCTAAATGGAGGGTGAGTCTACTACTGAGGTGGTTGTTTTGGTGGTCTAAATGAAGACTATGTAGAACCATGTCCACCACAAGAAGGAGGATTTGACCCCCTTGATCTCGTTATCGTGCATTTGCTAGATACGACTCTGCACTCTATCTCTCGGCTCATTTCATCTTCCCCTGGTCTCCTCCGCAATGTAGGCCTTCTCAATGGCCTCTCTACTAGAGTATGCAGATAATGAAGTTACACCGCCCTCTAATGTCTAGGTTCAAGCCCCTGATGAACCTGTGGATCCTCACCTGCTCATCCTACATGTAGTCCATGTACTGAGCAATTCCAGAAAGTTACACTCATACTCTTCCATTGTCATGGATTCTTGATGTAGGTTATTGAACTCATCTATCCTCTCTTTGAATGAACCTCATTGATAAATATCTCCTCCTTATTTTCTCCTCAAAGAGCTCCTAGGTGATTGTCTCGGAATCCACATGGAAATTATTCTCCTTTGTCCTCCACAAATCCTTGGCTCCATCTCTCAAAATGTGGATGGCAACATGAGCCTTCATTTTCGGTACACGTACATATCTTGAAGCATCCGTTTAAGTTGACCAACCAGGTTATGCTGGAAATCCCCTAGTGTCCCCAAAGAAAAGATATGGATGGAGTTTTAGGATCTCTCTCGATGTGATTTTCTGATATAGATTCTCTAGCTCTAGGTCTGTCAACACACTCATCACGTTGCCTAGGGCTCCTAGATTTGTCTCTCGCATCATGTAGCCCTATCTCCATGACCTCTCTATGGTGAATCTCATCTGTCTGACTCCACGTGGGAGTTCTCTTACCTATGCTCATCACTATATTGGGAAGGTGTATGAGACTCTACTAATGGTTTTATGTCCTATATGTTGTGTCTCCCATCTAAAGACCCTCTGCGTATAACATCATTAACATGTTGTAATGTCTTAATTATCTAAGGCAACTGGGCTACTACTACCTGATCTAGGGGTGGTAAGTCTAGGTCCACATCCAAGAATGCTTCGTCTGTCCGTGCCTCCTGCATAGACCAAGATGAGATTTATTTTATTGTTCTATATTTTGTTTCATTTTTCTAGATTCTCTACATCTTAAACCATCATGCAATGTTGTGTGATCTAGGTTTAGAGTTACATTAATGTTTTCTTGTTATGTGTTATGTCTCCAAGTGTGCCTAGGGTCTATTCGTTGAACCCATGGCTCAAAACCAAGTGTAACACCCACAATTTTGATGTTCTAAAACCACATTAATCTTTAAATAATTATCTCGGGAAATTGCAGAATTTTTTTTTGTTTTAAACAAGTTGCAAGGTGTCAAACCCTATAAACATTTAATTAATTTCCCCAGAATTGATACATTACAAAGGATAGTTCAAGTCTATATTATTAATTGATTACTTTTTATCCAAATTCAAATGTCAATTTAATTATCTGTTATCACCGAATCACAAAGCACTTCGGATGTTGATCGATTTCTAGTTTGATCACTCTAAGCATCCAGTGTGATTGGATAACATGGGTACTATCTCCAAGTTGTGGGACTTGCTACTTGAGATAGACCTCCAGAGAAAGCTGGTTCTTGCTCCTAAACTACCTGCCACAATCTACTCTAATGCAGGAGAAACTAGCTATTCTAACCTAAAATTCCAAGGGACCAGAGAGAGAGAATGCATAAAATGAAAGCCTACACTAAAGCGGTGATACACCAGAAAAAGAGGGTGTGAGAGTAATCTCCAAATGTGTGAAATACAGAGGCAAAGTGCACACTAGAAGAGGTGATGACAGTTCACCATAATCCAGCAAAATGCATTCACAGCAATATTCCAAGCACACACAATAATAATGAATTCCTGCAAGAACATAATAAATAGACACAATATACTTGTAGAAAGATTAAAGGGGCAAGAAGAATGCAAGGAAACACAGCAGGGGAAGATATATCCACAAACTGATATTTTATTGCTTCATGATATGCACAGTTCAATCTATTACAAGATAAGGGCCTGGATCACCATGCAAGGAGTCCACTACAAGGGCCTGCAACACACTGGCTTCACAAAGCAATTTTGACAGAGCTTTGTTACCCAAAAACTCTCTCCCTCTACAATGAGCCCAACACTTCATTTTATAGAAAAATGAGAAGGAAAAGAGAAGGGAAAATGGAAATCCCGAAATCTGTCCTTCAACCACCTGTAAGAGGCATTAAATTGAGTGGAATGGGTATACATTACTTGGAAAAGGCTCCCCATACTGTCCCATGTGCTGCAGCAGAGAATGAATGATGACCATGCCTCTTAATTGCACTCCCAGCTACCAAATAAAACACTGTTCTGAACCCGGCCACGTTTTCTTAAAAATCTCAATCAATTTATGATCAAATCTGGAATTTCTTGATTGTTGTGCGTCGGGCTCGGAACCAAAATTCCAACGGTACCAATTTTGTGCGATTTCGTTGAGAAATGCAAAAGTTATGGCCTTCTGAGTGCGGGCATTTGTTTTACGTCATTTTGACGGGAATGAGCATTGACTGACTGGAGCCGAATATGTTTCTTTTATTTAAATATATCTACCCTTATTAAAATTAAGAAATCCAGTTTTTTGGTGTAGAGGACGTCGTGCTCGTTCCAGAAAGTCCAATTTTATGAAAATCGGAGCTCGGAGTCAAAAGTTATGGCCGTTTGAAGTTTCCGGACCAAACGTTGACTTTTCTTCCCTGCCTTCGGCCATTTCGGCTTTTCGCATCCCGCGCTTCCCTTTGTCCCATTTAGCACAGTGCTCCTTGTGCTGATTTCAGGGTGAACCGGCCGGTTCGCGCCCATTTGTCCCAAATGTCCCATTTGCTTTCGGACCGTCTAGGACAAATTCGCCCGGTTCGGCCGGTTCGCGCTCTTTTGTCCCGCTTGTCCCAAAGGCGACCCTCTCAGCAGTTAGTCGATTTTTTCTCTGTCGAACCAGAATTTCGCGCCCGCCGCGTACTTTTGTCCCATTTGTCCCTGCTGCGTTTCGGACTGTTTGTGCTGATTTCGCCCGGTTCGGCCGGTTCGCGCTTTTCTGTCCCAAACGTCCCAGAGGCGACCTTGAGCGGGACTTAGCCAATTTTCACGATTTTTCCTGGATCAACCTATTTGCCTTCTGCAACCCCTTTTTCACATTTTCTCAGAACTTACTCTCTTCCTCTTGGACAGGGGAGTTAGACAAATATGAGGGGACCCTAGAAACATGACTTTTCGCCCTGAATCAATATAATTGCTTGCATGTTATCAAAGTTACCTTGGGGGTGAATTTTGGATAACATTATCAGTACTAGATAAGTGTCTATTAATTTCTCTTACTAGGTTAGATAGTTTCCCTCTTGGGAATTAACATTCAACCCACATTTAATAAACCCTTATCCTTAGTTACATTAGTTCTTTTAAATTATTTTATTTAATGTCCATAGAATCATTTACTAAAACACACTAAAAGAGTTGCATAATTAACTTAACATACAAGGGTATTAAGTGGACCAATTCACCCATTTACACACACCTTTAAATTATTTAAAAACGCATAATATTCATTCTTACCTAAAAATTGTAGGGTTAATTCTTGACCCTTAGATGAAATTAATTGTGGCCACTAGATCTTAAGGTTCCATACTAACCCTAACTATCCTTATGAATTTTTATTAAACATTTTCTTTCTTTCCCTAACGTCCTCATTTGGTCTCTTTCATTTCTCTCATTTTTGCAAGTTGGAGGAGAGGAAGCCATGGAAGCTAGGAGGGAAGGACCATGAAGGAATTCACAAAAATAAATTTTAGTTTAGTTTAGGTTCTGGAGTTATTATTGTAATGTTTTTCATTTGTAGATTGTAGAGGTTTCCACTCCAAATCTGGAGTTATTATATAAATAATTCCATTTTTTTGTCCTCTATTTGGGCTAAAACCCTAGTTCCCTTTTAATCCATAAGATTGAATGTCTTTAAATACCCATTTAAATATTTACAAGTTTAGAACAATGAATTTATACCCTTATGGCTTGCTAGTGATTTCCTCTACAAAATTCAAGGCTTAAATTTTTAGTAAAACTAAGCTTAACCTTTCCCTGTCGCAGAGTTTAATTTTCCACTGACAGTGATGGAAGAGCCACCCAAATCAGACTAGAGGTATTGGGACCACTTTGCCCTTCCTAGATTACAATTCATGAACCGCTACTCGGATATGACCGGTGGTTCAGGGGACCGTCGCTTTGCACAGGTGGTAACGGTCTTGTTCTTTGAAAACAGAACCATCAATCCCACAATTTTCCCAAAAACTAAATTTATTGGAGTGATCTAAATTTTTTCCTTAGCTTAATTTTATGTGTCTAAAGTCTCTAGTTGAAAGGTTACACCATTTTTTTCATTCCAAGCTTAAATGACTAAATGTAAAGATTTTCTATTTCAATAGTAACAAGAAAACACTATAAGATTATTTTTCCCACAAAATTTTTTCAACTCAAAGGAAGAAATGAAACTTAATCTATTTCTAATTATCATTGTTTTCCTTTCCACAACAAAATGCAATTTTTCCAACAAAATAACACATTATAATTTATTGTATCTTTTCATTCGAACTACAACCATTTACTTAAAGAAAACCCAACAACTATTATATACTTAAGATTTACTAAGAATACATTCTCAATGATTTGCAACTTCTAATCTTTCCCTTCATTTTTTTAACAATAATTCAACTTCTACAAATACAATGAACTTCCTTTTTCTTTGAGCACAACTCATTTATTTAAATAAAATGAGCCTTCCTTTCCACAATACATTACAACTTAATAAACAAAATATACAATAATACTTTTCTTTCAAATACAATGCTACTAGTCTTCCACCCAAGTGGGAATTACAAAAAGGTTCTCTCACAAAGAAGGATTTCTTAGTCTTCTACAAGTGCTCCAAGTGTCAATTCTTCAACAAGATCTCCACCATTTATTCACTTTAATCACAACAAAAAAATGGGGGAGAGGCAAAACTCTTCACCCAACCAATAATCCAATGAGGAGAAGAAGCTATCCTCCTCATTGGCCCCCGAGCCCCAACCAAAATGTAATAAAGGATGGATCCAACTCATGGAAACTATCACAAATATTCCACATCACAATACAAAATTTCACAACCATTTCAAAACACATTCAACACAAGATGCAATCATAAGAAGTAAACTAAAAAAATACACAAGGATTGAAAATGGAAAGCTAATGGAGCAAGGATCTATGGGGGATCACTTTTTCCTCCCAATGGGATTAGGTTCCCACCTTAAAAACCTCTAATATAAATCTCAAAACCCCTACACAAATCTAATGCCTCCCTCATGATTCTCTTATGCCTCCCATATTCTCTTGTGCCTCCCTACAATATCTTATGTCTCCTCAAAATAACTAAATAAGAAATGCAAGCATTTTCTTATCCAAGGTGGGCCACCCAACCCAACTCCCTCCCAAAACATGAAATAAACTCTTATGCCTCCCTAAAATTGAAACCTCCCCATATCATTCTCCTACACCATACTTAGGCATCCTACCCAATATTTAAACAAGCACATAAATCATTCACATACATGCAATACACACATATAAAAAGAAACAAGTAAAAAGAGTGTAGCTCCTACCTGTCCATAGTAAGAACATGATCAAGGAATCACACTCCAAGCTCCTTCAAGATGAATCCAACTCTAAAAATCTCCAAAAATTCAACAAGAACCCCAAAAACTCTCTAACTCCCAAAATACAAGAGCACAAATGAAATGAAGTAACCCCAAACAAAAAAATAAAAATTTTGTAAATAGAAAAAAAAAAGGAGGGTGAGGTGGCTCCATGTAGGATGCCACATCACTTATCCTCAACTCCACATAACAAGTTAAACCTCAACCCCAATGCACAATAAATTTGTGGTTGAGAGGAATGACAAACCTCTTACACATAAAATCCCAACCCACCCCTAAGGACATTATTTAAAACCCTGTAAGAAAACTTCAATAAATGTCACTTTTTGTCTTACAAAACATATAATGGGGTCTATTTTTGACCTCCCAATCCATAGGTAGGATTGGTATATGAAATTAAGAGGTGTGGGACAAGCTTAGCTTGTCCCACAAGCCTCCAAAAATGGCCCTTAAGCCCAAATCTGAAATTCCAAGGTAAGGTAGAGTGTACAACACTCAAAGTCACTTACACTCAATAAAAATCACATAGTCCAAAAGACCAACAACTCTAATAAATGACTCCATTTTTCACATCCCCATAAGACTTAATAACATGATTAATTCACTTAATAAAGACACATTAATCAATAGTGATTAAATAAATCACATACTCTATAATTAACTACAAGAAAAGGAAAAGAATTACACATAGCTCAAGGTCACGATTGGACGTCATCCCCATGGGGAACCCCTAACAAATTAAAACAAATAAAACAACAACATTACACAAGTTACCATGGTGACCTTCGTTATATCCATCTAGTATTTCGTTATGGTTGGTCTCTAATACCCCTATTGACAATTTATGCACTTGTGCAAAAATGGGTAACTTGAAACTTCGTCATTACGATGGAAGGCATTCGTGAAGTATACCTAAGAAAAGGGAGTTTTGATATTATTAGTTCTTGATGAATTAGTTCTTGATTAAATAAAATCTGTAGGTATGTGTGTTGTTACAAAACATAATGGATCACATAGTCTGTAATTTCATGATATCTTCAACAAAAGAACATAAGGCCCTCGAAGGACGGTTGTGTTGTGTTAAAGAAGACACTAAATTATAGAATAGGAGAAATGCTAAGTTTTGGAACAACAAACATAAGTGCAGATTGCAAAATCGAGTTCATTCTTTGGATGTTACAGTTTCCTAAGTTTCATTCCTTCATAAATAAGAAATTCAATTATATTCTTGAATTGTTTAGTTCATCATACAATCCATACGAGAAAGTTGAAATGAAGAAATAAATATACAACTCATTTATAGAATTCAATGTTTTATTCATAAGGAAATTTCAAATGTTCTCACACAAGCCGTGGGATGTAACTAGAAAGTAAAGTACAACTCTATGAAGTAAGAGGTACGCATGCTTGAAAATGAAAGTAAAGGAGTATGAGTAAACCCATCATTGCCTTTGGGTTTTCTTTGTTGTTTGAAGCATCTTCATTCCAACTTTTGTACCTTCTTCATCCTTATTGTAGAAGTCATTGTACCTAAAATGAAAAGATGAATTGTCAATTATGAGCTCATAGATCAATTCATATTCCTATACTTGTCCTAATTCGTGCATATGAATCTCTTAAAAATATGTGATATAATTTACTTAAAGATCAAAGTGTGTGCATTCTTTACTCACTCAGATAGAATAAAAGAAGAAAAATGGACACAAGAGAGGCCAAAAAGCCTAAGTATTTTCTAATTGTTTTCTTAAGTGTGCAAGTACAGGTTGCAGCCAAGAAAAAATAGACAAGTCATAAGTACATGCTAGAAAGAAGGATTATTGTAACTCAAACTCAATATTTTCTGCAAATGGAAGAAGTTACAATACAAAGAAGGACTGAAAAATAGAAGTACATGTTTCAATTTGTAACTAAAGAGGAAGAATTAGATTTCAAGAAGCTGAAGGTAATTGGAAAGAAAGGGTTACAGCTGAAACAGAATGAAAAGAAGGTTCTGGGAAAATTTTGACAGGGCTTCACCATGTAAAAGGACATTTATTACTTTCTCATCATGTTGTTTTATCTACTACATGCTTTAAAATAATTATTTAAACAAGTAAGTGATACAGAAAAGTAGAAAAACATGTCATGATCAAGATAAACAGTTATTATGTTTAGATTTCAAACTACCAAATCAGCTTCCATTAAAAGTGCTATATTTTTATTCTAAATCGAAAGACAACTACTATAGCTGGAAATAGAAGGAAGAAATAATTCTAGGAAATTTTTTCCAGGATTTGCCATGAAAAATCAACATTTTAAATTTTCAAGTATGCGAAATACTACTTTCAAGGAAATAAAGCATCTAAGTTAAAGAAACAAGATTACAAGTGTACCTAAAAGTCATAGAATCATCATCGAGAATCAAAGTATGCAACCACACGATGAGGTTCGTCAATCCTTGCCATTAATAATGTTAATCCAAGTTGGTTTCGAAGGATGTATGCATTAAGAGAAGAAGATCTCGGAAAGCGGCTCCTTTAAACACAAACCAAACTTGCATAAAATAAATCACACATGCAGAAATTTAAAGGCACACTTACAGAAATGTAAACACACTTGCATAAAGGAAATCACACTTGCAGAAATATAAAGGCACACTTGCATAAAGGAAATTTCTGGATTGAAAATAAAGGAAAGAGGAAAAGACACCTACAGGTTCACAAAAGAAATTACATAACATAAAAAAATAGAAATTTACAACAAAAAGAAAATTGCAGAAATAAAGAAATAAACATTAACACATCAATTCACCTTCCTTGGAATGAGTGGCCAGCTCATTCCTTGGAAGAGAATTTAAATCATACTTTTAATTCAAAACTTGCAGAATAACTTTACTTCAAAATATTGAAAAGAAAGAAAAGATCTTGATTACTTGGGGGAAAAGAATTACATATCTCAGTGTGGAAGGTTACATTTATAATTCATGTATCCAACCAACTCCTTATTTTAAGAAATAAAATATAATATTATCTTTATTCTAATCCTAACAACTAAGATCTCCATATCCACAAAATATGGAGAGAGATATTATTGAAGTCAAATCTTATCTTGCTTATTTTAGGAAGATTTGCTCCCAAATCTTCTCCTTACTTTTTGGTAACAAGAATCACAATGATTTTATTCTCCTACATTATTGGAAGGATGTTTTTCCTCAAAATATTATTTTGACCAAATATCTTTCCCGGATTTTCCATTTGACTTTGTTTATTTTTATTGTGGAACTTTTGACGCTTGTGTAATGCACTTTTTCCTCGGAATACTGACTCACTAAAAGTTAGATCTTTCTTCATTGGTAAAACTTGTAGCAAATCAGAACAAGGTTTTTGTTAAACACATTGCTATAAACAAAAACCGCTCGCATATTTTCCATTTGACTTTTGCATTTACATTTACGGAACTTTTAGTTCTCATCGATACACTTTTCTTGATTTATGCAACTCACTAAAAGTCATTGGTAAAACCTGTAAAAAATATGAATGAGGTTTTTGTTTAAAATATTTCTATGAACAAAAACCTCTCGTATATTTTCCATTTGACCTTTTTGTTTCTATTTATGGAATGTTTAGTGATCATCGATACACTTTTTCTCGATCTATGCACTCACTAAAAGTTAGATATTTATTCATTGGTAAAACATGTAGAAAATCTGAATGATATTTTTGTTAAACACATTTCTATGAAAAAAACCCTCTCTCATATTTTTCATTTGACCTTTCGTGTCTATTTATGGAACTTCTAGTGCTCGTCTCATACACTTTTCCTCATCTTTGCGGCTCACTAAAAGCTAGATCTCTCTTCATTGGTAAAAATTGTAGCAAATATGGATGAGGTTTTTGTTAAACACATTACTATAAAAAAAATTATCTCTCATATTGCCCATTGGATTATCTGATTTTTCACAATTCCTCAAAAACTATAATTCAGTTGATGTAAGTTCTAGAACTAAAGTTGTCATTCCTTTTATGCAAGTTCTGGAACTAAATCTGCAAGTTCTGGAACTAAATCTGATTTGTCCACAAATTGAAAGTTCTAGAACTAACTTTCATTCAATTGATACAAGTTATGGAACTAAATCTGTGAGTTTCGGAACTAAACATGCGAGTTCTGAACTAACTCTGTGAGTTCAGAGCTAACTTAAAATAGCTACAACTTTTGCATGCAACCTCGGATTGAGATGATTATTGTTTTGAACTTGCATAATTTTTTGAGATTAATCTGAATATAAAATAAAATTTGAGTTTAAATGTATTGTTCATGATCAGTTCCACTTTTCCCAATACTAGCATTATCTTTCTTTTATGTCTGCATACACAATACTTGCATCTTTTCCCAAATAATCAATAGGATTAGTCAAAAAAATAGATAATTTTTTTCTAAAGAATGAACAAGATATATATCCTATATACTATCTTAAGAAAACTACACGTTCTGGATTCCATTTAAATCCTCTTTCAAAGGTAACTTGGAAGGACAAAATAATGGTAATTTATGGCCAATTTATGGCCTCATCATGCCATAAATTTTCCGAGAATGCGAGAAATGCTAATTTCAAGGAAATAAATCATCTAAGTAAAAGAAACAATATTACAGTGTACCAACAAGTCACATAATCATCATCAAAATAAAAGTATGCAACCACCATGGTTACAAAGGATCATTACTGAAGGTGAACTAAAGAAATACAAAAGAATGCAAGTTTAGAATTTTCATTTTACAGTTTTATCAAACTCAGAGCTTTGTTTTGTATCAAAAGAAAGCAAGTATTTCAAACTGTCAAGGGTAAGAAAAGTGAAACATTTATTCTTCACCCATCCTCGAGTTACATAACCAAGTTCAGAGTTCAAAGAATATGCAATTACAGGTTTCAAAAACCCAAAAGTGAACTTCTTTAGTTGAGGAAGAAAGAGAAAATAGAAAGGAAAGTGAAGGCAACTATTAAGTGTAACCACTCTTCCAGTTCTAAAGGATAAGTAAAGGAAAGTTTTACATTAGAACAGAGCTCTAGAATAGAGGAATTGTAAAATGATATCATCGGTTACTCAATGATAACATGCAAGTGGAACTCCTATCTATGAAAAAAATGGTGAAATTGAAATATGTAAAGTCCATTTTAGCTTAAGTGGATGAATATGGAAATGAAAAATTACAGAAATAGGAAAACCAGAGATCCACATCTCCTCATTTCATAACATTAGAAGTTGGTTTAAGTAGAGATGACAAATCTTGAGCACAAGATTCAAACTCCATGATTACATGGCCAAATAGAAGGAAATACAGAGCTCTAAAAGAAACTATGTGAAGTGGTTTTCAACCCAAGTTATCCAAGTTAATATTTTGGAATTCAAATTTGAGATCATACAGGTATAGATGAAGGAAATCATTTAGTTCTTTCCACACATTATTAAGAATATTTATTATAGGGGTTATAAAGCCTTGAAATGAGAAGAAGGTTTGATTAAGAACTTCGATTGGAGTTGAAGTGAGGAAAACCACCAGTGATGGTCAAATCAGGGCTAAAATGAAGGACCCAGAATGGGTTTTGGCTCAGAGACCAAGGTTACCTCAAAAATCATAGGGAAAATGAAAGAAAAGAAATGATCATCAATGTTTTGAAGCTGAAATAGTAGTGATAAATCAATATTGATGCTCAGGAGGTCTAGACTTACCTTGTCTCATCAAATAAGTGATACCAGTTGCACATTTCGAGCTTGAGGGACTTCAACGATGGCAGCCAAGCGGTGAAGAACCAACCGAATCTTTCTCGAGAAGTTCACAACAGAGTGAAAGAAAGATATATGCATAATGGATTCACAAAGCTATTTAACTAAGCTCGAACCCATAAACCGGTGACCTCCTTGAGGAGTATCATAAGGTATCCCTCATAACTTCCAAGAAATATTCTAATAGAGAGATCAAAATTAAGAAAACTCGGACTACATAAACTTTTCTACGAGTAGGAGAACGGTGAAATAACTTTGAGTTCGAAACAAATAGAGATGGCAGCCATAAAAGTGGTACAGAGACCCAAGCTCGAAAAACAAGGCAAAAATGACACAGAAAGCTCAAAATCATGATGACAGAATTCTCCAAAGATCTCACAAAAGAACTTAGAAAACGTGAATATTTGAGCACTTCCAGAACTCTCAAGCAAGACCAACCAGGTTTCCAACTCACAGAGACCAAACAGAACTAAAGTCAAGCTTCAATAACTCAGAAATGGTGGTCTACACAAAATTTTCTAGGGCTTCGCCACTCTCTGCGAAAAAACCAGATGCAAAATGACCAAAATGATGGAGTTCGAGTTGTTTTAACTCACCCACCTAAGCTTGGCTTAACCTAACTCACCTAGAGTTAGTGATCAAATGGTCCAAATTCAACAAGTACAAAGATCAAAGGATGAGAATTGATCTCCACATTTAATGCAAACCATCACGGTCACTTGCCAACAACCACATTAAAAGCCAAGTGAAACCTAAACAAAAATAAGGATCGACGGTTCACCGAATCCAAGTGTCAGAATCAACGGCAATAGCCAATCACAGTGGCCAATGTATTTAAGACAAAATGCCATCGTAAAGTGTGAAGGGGTGAGTCACCGTGGAGAAGGGGCCAGCCCACGTATTAATCAAATTAATATTTGAAATATTGACCAAAGTCCCACTATAATGTATGCTCAAAACAATATAAGTTCTGACCAAATCATTCCCATAATGATCACTGAAAAGGTGGATCTTTTAAAACTTACATTACCTAATATGCAAAGGCCGAAAAGTATACACATGCATGTTTTAATCAAAAGGTGGTTGAGACTATAATGGCATGTGCCAGGTAAAATGGTTGACCCTTTTATGTTTGCTAAGTCCACAAAGTTGGCCAAACCATGATGAAGTGCAAAGGTGGTCCCCACTTCAAAGAGGCTGAAGTTGATCTAAGTGGTCACATGCGTGACATTCTACAAAAAATAAACATCCAATGTTGCCTAATCTTGGAAGTGGTCCCCACATTGGATGTTTATTTTTTGCAAATATTGCAAGTATTGCAATTATTTTACTCACCAACAAAGAGTTGATTTTTGCATGCTTCATGAAGGAAAGGACATACAAGGAGATGAATTCACATGCATAAGGAAAGAGACTTGCTCAAACAAGCAAAATTATTACTAGAAAATTATTCACCCTTGTTTTCTTAAAAATAGGATAGTAAACTTCAGTTTGACTATACTATAATCAAGGCTATTAATGCCTATTTGTAGTTGTATGTTATATTTTTTTCCTTTATCTATTATTAAATAAAGAATAAAAATAAGATGCATGGGCGAGTACAAGCCTTAGTCTACTTTTAGGAAGGGGTGAAATTTATTTTGTTATATATTGTGTGCCTTGGAAAAGCACAAAGGGAAATTTTTTTATATAGAGGACGTTTTGGATATAGGAATCTTGAAGCAATTTTTTTGCCTATTTTTCCTTCGAGTGTGAGGTATTTTATGCCTTCCCAATCATTTACAATCTTGTATATGTTTCTATTAGTCTTGTGAATGCAAATTTGCTGATTAATCATCTTACCTTGTTGTAAAATTCGAGTGATTTTTGCATGATATTAATGTGCATGTTTAGTTTAGTAGTATTGTTGTGATACTCTACCTCAATACCGCAAAGTTTTTTACCTTAACATTCTACGAGAAAATTGTTGGTTCATGCATCAAGAATCCTTTCACATATCAATTGTGCATATACTCGAGTCAAAGCCCCCATACAAATTTGGTGTATCACCTTAGTTTTAATTATTTTATAGTCATATTTTTCCTTAAACCCCGAGAATTAAATTTAGGATACATCAATAAGGAACCAACCTTAATTGGAGACTCACCTCAAAATAGGTATATCCACATACCCGAGGTGTTTCTATTATATCTATGAAAGAGAGAGATCATTTTTACAAGCTTAAAAAACTTGCAGCCATCTCTCTTTAGGGTGCACTTTTAAGAGATAACTTGATTTTTGGCACACCGGTGGGACCACGAATTAGATCTGCGTGTAAGTTACAACTATCTATAACAGATCCACAATAGATTTACAATGATTATGAAAGTTACTTTTGGGAGCAAGTTGCAACAATTTATTCTAATGAATTTAAGATATTTTGGTAACTTCGTAAAGTTGATTTCAAACCAAGTATTGCAGTATGTTCCATGCTTAAAGTGACTACAAGATCATTGGTAAGAGGAATCCCCCTAAGTTTGTTTCTTTACCTTAGAATTTTTCTAGAAGGAGAAGATTTGGTAATAATTTACCTTATAATAGACCTAGTTTTGACAACCCTCCTCCCGATAATCCTTCACCACGTATCAATTTCTCTATTAACATCCCATTTTTTCAAATGGCTATTCAACCACTAAGGAATGTTGTGACCTTTACCAACGGCAGCCCATTAGTAATCCCGGTTTACCATGACATCCCTAATGCTTCCATGAAAAGTTTTTGTCCTTCTTTGGTGAAAATTAGGTGACACCTACGGAGCACATTAAAGATGGTGCGGCCTTATGTGCGATTCATAATAATACTCATGAGGATGTAGCCTTAAGAATTTTAGTTGCATCTCTTAAAGGATAAGCCTTCCAATAGTATAGAAATCTAGAGATTGGATGCATAAGAACTTGGGATGACTTAGGTGGTACATTGATAAAACAATTTCAATGTACCACCGAAACAATTGTCTACCATTAAAAGAGCTCCCAATGAATTTATGTCTAGTTTCAATATCTCGTTTTTCCATAACTTAGGAAAGAATTCCCAAAGAAGTGTCAAGCCTCAAGTTGATCATGTTTTTCTTTATTATCTTAGGGCACTAAATGAAGTGATATTTAACCTATGATGCGATCAATGGGAGGAGAGACACTCCTAACAGCCTATGATATCGCCATCCGAGATTAAAATAGTCTTATTCAAGCTGGAAAATTAGCACCAAGGCCTTTAATGCCTTTTTTGGCAGATTTAGCACCTATTCCTCAGCCTATCATGATTATAGAACCTGTTGTTGTAGCCCCATCAGATGATGTATTTAAATATTTGCAGACTATGGGAAATAAGATGACTTCAATTGAGAATAGGCTTGCATTACCTAGTAGACCTTATCAGGATCCTTATCAAAAAAATCCGCTAAATCGAGAAAAATAAGTAGCCTTACCAACAAAATCAAAAGTATAAGTAGCCTTATCGGGAAAGGAAATTTTACCCAAAGACTCCTAGTTCATCTAATGCTTTAGTCCCGATTAATATGGCTCTGGGGCGAGTGGTGTCAACCTTGTAATCAACCTCATTTAGCTACAAATTTCCCAAATGCTTTTCTGAATCTGAATCTTGTTGCACAACCTCAATCTGAAGCATTATTCATGCCTCAAATGGAGAGTGGGCAGCAAGAAACTCATGTTCAGAAAGCACCTGAACAAAATTTAGTCAATTTCAATGAGGAGGATTTCATTTCAGTCACTACTTGGGCTCAAGGAAAAGCTACTAAAAATCAAAAACAACAAAATAGGCTTATCCTGCCTACTATCACTGATAAGACAACATCTATAGTCCCAAAATCAGCCAACAATCCTTCTATTCCTCAAAAAAATAGCAAGTGTTTCAGTTGATAAAGGATAGCAAAAACGATTCTGAGACTAACCCAAGAAGTTGGTTTATACCTCGATATCAAAGGCGGTGAAGCGAGAATCAGTTTTTGCTAAGGCCTACGCTAAGACAGTTGAATTTGTTTCTAAAACAATTGCTTCTTTTAACGTTGTTGATGTAATGAAAAAGCATTACTTTACCATCTCAATGTGGGATGCTCTAAGTATTCCAAGACAACAATATTTACTTTCTCGTGGACTAGCTAAGCTGCATATTTCTTCAAAAATCGTAGAAAAGGAAGTTTAGAAAGCGAGACATGGTCCTTAGAACGTTTGAACAAGACTGCATTAAAGAAGTTAAGTGGATGGTTCTAGAAAGTGTTGAATGCTCATGACATCAAGAAGCCACCACCATTTTTATATCATTGATTATTGGAGAACATCTAGTTCATAATTGCATGGTGAACAGTGGCGCAAGTAGCATAGTTATGCCAAAAGTAATTACAGAAAATTTGGGTTTGCCGTATGAACCTACATAAAAGAGTGTCTTATAGCTTGATGGAACTACAACTAATACAATTAGTGTAATCATAAATTTAGAGGTAACGTTACATGCTTGCCCAAATGTTTCTATTCTGTAAGATGTTACTATTGTGGATTTACCTCCATACTTTGTTTTATGCTTATCTAGAGACTTCACAACAAAGATAGGAGGTTATCTCTCTTCAGATTGGTCCTTATTTTTCACTACTTGTTATGACACCAAATTTACTATCAATTCAAAACCATTGGCCAGATTTCACATTGAGCCTCACTCTCCAAATGCAATGGCTAATTATTCAGCCTTAGATCAATCTGATTTTGATGATGTAGCTCAAGTTTCAACATTAGATGGTGTTTCTAACATGTTTATGGATGAAAATATAGTTAAATAACATTCCCACAATCCTTTTAAGGAAGTTGAAGAACACATGTTTGGTGTGTATTGTATGCATGAAGGAAATACACCACTTCCCTTGTTGTCCAAAACAAAAGATTCAATGAAGGGATTTGGAAGCTTCATTTTGATGGAGCTAAGAACAAAAAAGGACAGGGAGCAGGTTTGATGCTTACTTCCCCAAAAAATGAAAGGTATTTCTCAGCTTTGAGTCTCCAATTTTCATGCACTTGTAATGTAGCTGAATACGAAGCATTAATTCATGGCTTGCTTTGGGCCAAAAAGAAAGGTATCAAAGCACATTACTAATCTTTGGTGATTCTCGAGTTGGTTATCAATCAAGTAAATAATTTTAATGTCTATAAGAATCTATTAATGAAGTCTTATAGACACAAATTTTCAGACTTAATGGAATATTTTGATGTTATTAACATTCAGTCTATTCCTAGAACTGAAAACAAGCATGCAGACAAACTTGTAGTAGTTGGTGCTAGTTTTGAAGTGTTGGAATAGATAGAGAACAAAAAAGTTTAGCCTCATATTAAGTTAATTTTTAGGCCTTCTATACTTGATAATGATTTGAATTGGCAAGTTTTTGAAATTCATGATCAAATCTGCAGGTTTTTAGAGCAATAAGTTGAGTTTTCTACAGATTAATCAAGATAAATTACAACATTTATATGGTGACCAGATTGTTCAGTTAAAGACAAATAAACTACCTCGATGTCTGGTTACATTAGAAGACATCTTCAGCACTAACGATCAATTAAGGAAGGCCAAGACTAAGATGTCAACACATGCTGATAACTATGAATAAATTTTTGTTGATGAAGGGAAAAAGTTTTTTCCTGGAAAGGTATGTTCCTTAGCAGAAAAACAGTCATTTATTAATCTTTCCATGGAATTTAAAAATGTTTTTTCTTGGAAATACCAAGACTTGAAAGGGTTTGATCCCATTTTAGCACAACATACTATTGAATTACAGCCAAATTCTAAACCTGTTAGATAGAAACAAAGGTTGGTGAATCCTAAAATAGAGCCCCTAATGAGGAAATAATTATCTAAGTTGATTGAATCATGTATTATCTTTCTATTTAAGCATTCAATTTGGGTAGCCAATCTTGTTCCTGTTAGGAAGAAGAATGGTGAAATCAGATTATGTGTAGATTTCAAAGATCTTAATAAAGCTTCATTAAAAGATCATTACCCACTCCCAAATATGGATCAGATTTTAAGAACAGTTTTAGTGCAGATAGATTATCTCTCTTGGACGGTTATAGTGGATACAATCATATTTTAGTCTAAGAAGAGGATAGGTACAAAACAACTTTTACCACTAAATGGGGTACTTATGCTTACAAAAGGATGTCTTTCGGCCTTTCAAATGTTGGTGCAACATTTCAACATGCAATGGACATGGATTTCTATAGCTTGTTAAATAAATTCATTCTAGTTTATTTAGATGACATTATTGTATTCTCAAAAAATCTAGAAGAACATCTAATACATCTAAGGAGACCTTTTAGTTATGCAGACAATTTGGGATATCTTTGAATCCACTAAAGTCTATATTTTTAGTACATCAAGGTAAATTACTTGGTCATATTGTTTCCAAGCAAGGATTAGCAATTGATCCTTTCAGAATTGAAGCTATATCACAGCTATCATTGCCTCATCATAAGAAGACATTACAGAGTTTTCTTGGAAAAATCAACTTTGTTAGAAGATTTGTTCCAGATTTTGTAGCATTGGTTAAATTGTTGACATCTATGCTAAAGAAAGAGAAAAATTTATCTTGGACCAGTGAAGGGAGAGAAGGATTTGAATCAATCAAAGCAACTATCTCTCAAGCTCCTACTCTTGCAAATCCAAATTTTGATAAAGATTTTACAATGTATGCACTTGCAAGAGCTGAAATAATCTCAGCCATACTAACTCAAGTCAATGATGAAAATATTGAGTAGCCTATTACTTTCTTTGGATAGAGCTTGTATGATTATGAAACAAGGTACACATTCCTTTAAAAACAAGTACTTTCAGTATTCAGAGGACTAAATAATTTCAAGTACATGTTTTGAACAATAAAATCCATGTTCTTGTTTCTCATCCAAGTGTGAAAGCATTCTTACTAAATAAAGAATTGAATGAGAAAAGAGAAAACTAGATAACGAAGGTCATGGAATATGATGTTGATATCCAGTTCTTTAAGATGGTCCGAGGGAAAGGCTTATGTGAAAATATAATTTACGATATGGAAAAACAGCAAGCTACGAATCCTGAGATGATTCAAAACATCATGCTTTGAGATTGCGTATCGAATCGGACATCATGGTTCAACCAGAAAATCAGCATCCTAAACTTTCTCAAGAGGTCCAAGAATCATGATGGATGACTGATTTGGTTAACTATCTACAACATGGCACCTATCTAGAAGGAATGGAAAAAAATAGAAGAAGGTATTTTGGATTACAAGTTGTACCCTATATCTTTATTGATAGTGTTTTGTTCAAAAGAGATATAAATAGAATCTTGTTGCGATGTGTTGACTATGATAAAATTCCAAAATCGTCGAATTCCATTAAGGACTGTAGGATGTCATTTTTCAAAGACGCACGCTACGTACTTTCTTTAAAAATTATGAAAGCTGGTTACTATTGGACTAGCATATTCAAGGACTGTTTTGAATGGATCAGAAAGTGTAAAAAATGTGCTTTTGTTGTTGGAAATGAATGTTTAGCTTCATTGCCCTTACAAACCTATTTCGATTGATCACCTTTTATGCGGTGGGGTCTTGACTTTATTGGCATGATAAACCCACCTTTATCACAAGGACACAAATGAATCTTAACTCTCTGATTATTTTACACGATGGGTGAAGCAATAGCCTTGAAAGATGTTAATGAAGCTTCCATACTATCTTTTTATGAAGAAATAGTTTACATATTTGGTGTTCTAACAACTATCATATCGAGATAATGCTTTAGTGCTTCATGGTGCAAAGATAATGATTAGAACATCACCATAGAATTTACTTTAATTCTTCATCTAATTATTACCTGCAAGGTAATGGCTTAATTTGAAAGTACTAATAAGAATCTTTTAAGGATCATCATAAGGAAACTCAAAGATAATCAAAGAGTTTGGCATCGATGTTGAATTTAGCACTTTGGGGTGATAAAGTAACTCCCAAAAGATCACTTGTCAATTCACCATACAAACATGTGTATGGAAAAGAAGCAAGAATGTTTATTTCGGTTGAGTTACTGCATTAGATTTGCTGCATCAAATGGAGTTGCTTGAGAATGAATCATTACAGGTTCGTTATGTAGATTTAATGGAATTACAAGAGCTAAGAGATCAATCCCATTTGAATATGGAAAAGAATTAGAAACAGATGAATAAGACTTTTGATAAGAAAGCCAAATTTAGAATCTTCAATGAAGGAGATATTGTGTTAAAGTGGGATGTTGACCGTGCAAATCCAAGAAGACACACAAAGTTTGATATAATCTAGAGTGGCCCTTACATGATTTCACCTTGTAAAGAACACAATGCTTTTTAGCTTTCGAATCTGAATGGAGAGGAACTTCCCATTCCTATGAATTATATGTTTCTCAAACACGTTTATTGAAAATCTTACAGTGATTGTTAGAGTAGGATTTCCCTTCAATAAGTGCAGTTTCGCACATTGCATTATTTTTCAATTCAATAAGTGCATTCATGAATGTGATTTGGTTTACCAGATCTTTTCCGAGTTTTAGTTTCATTTTGGAAGGGTTAGACCTTTCGAAAAGGCAGATTTTGGTTACATGTTTGGACTCCATGCCCAATGGACAAGAGGAAGACATTGTTTCTATAAGCTAGCGGTAGCTTTCCCCGCATGATCACTAGAAATGTTGACAATTTTTACACTTGTGCAAAAATGGGAAACTCAGAACTTCATCGTTACGATGGAAGGCATTGGTGAAGTATACCTAAGATAAGCGAGTTTTGATATTATTAGTAATTGTTGAATTAGTTAATGATTAAATGAAATCTACAACTATGTGTGCTGTTACAAAATGTAACGGATCACATAGTCTACAATTTCATGTTATCTTTAGTAAAAGAACACAAGGCCCTGAAGGACAACTTTGTTGTCTTGATGAAGACATTCAATTAAAGAATAGGAGAAATGCAAAGTTTTGGGACATCAAACATAAGTGTAGATTGCATAAATTAGAGTTCATTACTGAATGTTATAGGTTTTCCTAAGTTTCATTCCTTCATAATTAAGACATTCAATTATCTTACTGATTTGTTTAGTTCATCATACAATCCATACAGAAAGTTGAAATGTAGAAAGAAATATACAACTCATTTATATAATTAAATGTTTTATTCATAAGGAAATTTTAAATATTCCCACATAAGCCATGGGGTGTAACTAGAAATTAAAGTACAACTATTTTGAAGTAAGAGGTACACATGCATGAAAAATAAAGGAGTATGAGTGAACCCATCATTGCCTTTGGGTTTTCTTCATTGTTTGAAGCATCTCCATTCCATCTTTTGTTTCTTCTTCATCTTCATTGTAGAAGTCACTATACCTGAAAAAGAAAATATGAACTATCGATTACGAGCTCAAAGATCAATTCATATTCTTATACTTTCCTAACTCGTGCATATGAATCTCTTACAAACATGAGATATAATTTACTTGAAGATAAAAGCGCATGCATGATTTACTCACTTAGAAAGAAAAAAGAGAAAAGAAAAGAAGAAACATGGACACAAGAGAGGCCAAAAGCCTAAGTATTTTCTTAAGTGTGCAGGTATAGGTTTAAATTTAAGAAAAAAATAGACAAGTCATAAGTACATGCTAGAAAGAACGATTAATGTAACTCAAACTCAATATTTTCTACAAATTGAAGAAGTTACAGTATAGAGAAGGACTGGAAAATAGAAGTACATGTTTTTAGTTTGTAACTAAAGAACAGAATTAGATTTCAAGAAGATGAAGGTAACTGGAAAGAAAGGGTTACAACTGAAACAAAATGAAAAGAAGATTCTAGGAAAATTTTGATAGGGCTTCGCCATGTAAAATGGACATTTATGACTTTCTCATCATGTTGTTTTAACTACTACATGCTTTAAAATAATTATTTAAATCAAGTAAGTGATACAAAAATTAGAAAAGCATGCCATGATCAAGATAAACAGTTATTATGTTTTAGTTTCAAACTACCAAATCAGCTTCAATAGAAAAGTGTTATATTCTATATTCTAAATCAGAAAATACAACTACTATAGCTAGAAATAGAAGGAAGAAAGAATTTTGGGAAAAAATTTCCAGGGCTTCGCCATGAAAAATCAACATTTTAAATTTTCCAGCATGCCAGAAATACTACTTTCAAGGAAATAAAGCATCTAAGTAAAAGAAACAAGATTACAGTGTACCAACAAGTCATAGAATCATCATCAAAATCAAAGTATGCAACCACCATGGTTACAAAGGATCATTACTGAAGGTGAACTAAAGAAATACAAAAGAATGCAAGTTTCAGACTTTTCATTTTACAGTTTTATCAAACTCAAAGCTTTGTTTTGTATCAAAAGAAAGCAAGTATTTTAGACTATCAAGGGTAAGAAAAGTGAAACATTCATTCTTCACCCATCCTCGAGTTACATAACCAAGTTTAGAGTTCAAAGAATATGTAATTATAGGTTCAAAAAACCCAAAAGTGAACTTCTTTAGTTGAGGAAGAAAGAGAAAACAAAAAGGAAAGTGAAGGCAACTATCAAGTGTAACCACTCTTCCAGTTCTAAAGAATAAGTAAAAGAAATTTTTACATTAGAAAAAAACTCCAGAATAAAGGAATTACAAAATGATATCATCGGTTACTCAATGATAACATGCAAGATGGAACTCCTATCTATGAACGAAATGGTGAAAATGAAATATGTAAAATCTAGTTTAGCTTAAGAGGATGAATCTAGAAATGAAAAATTGAAAAAATAGGAAAACCAGAGATCCACGTTCGAGTTATTTCACACATTATCAAGAATATTTATTACGGGGGTTCCAAAGCTTGAAATAACAGAAGGTTTGATTAAGAACTTACCGATTGGATTTGAAATGAGGAAACCCACGGCGATGGTCAAATCGGGAGCTAATACGAAGGACCTAAAATGGGTTTTGGCTCGAGACCAAGGTTACCTCACAAATCACATGAAAAATGACAAAAGAAATGATCATCAGTGTTTTGAAGCTGAAATAGTAGTGATAAATCAATATTAATACTGAGGAGGTCCAGACTTACCTTGTCTCATTAAACAAGTGATACGGTTGTACATTTCCGAGCACGAGAGACTTCAACGATGGTGGCCAATGGTGAAGAACTCGACCAAATCTTGCTCAAGAAGTTCAAACAGAGTGAAAGACAAAGATATATGCATAATAGCTTCACAAATTTGTTTAACTAAGCTCAAACCCATAAAATAGTGACCGCTTTGAGGAGAATCAGAAGGTAGCCCTCATAACTTCCAAGAAATATTCTAACAGAGAGATGACAACTAAGAAAAACTCGGACTACATAAAATTTTCTACGAGAGGTAGAACGGTGAAATATCTCCAAGCTCAAAAAAAATAGAGATGGTGGCCATAAAAGTGGTACAGAGACTGAGCTGGAAACTAAGGCACAAACGACCACAAAAACTCAAACTCATGATGACAGAATCCTCCAAAGAGCTCACAAAAGAACTCAGAAAATGTGAATATTTGAGCACTTCCTAGAACTCTCAAGCAAGACCAACCAGGTTTCCAACTCACAGAGACCAAACAACAAAAGTCAAGCTTCAAAAACTCAGAAATGGTGGTCTACAAAAAAATTTCTAGGGCTTCGCCACTCTCTATGAGCAAACCAGATGTGAAATGACCAAAATGATGGAGTTCGAGTTGTTTTAACTCACCCACCTGAGCTTGGATTAACCTAACTCACCTGGAGTTAGTGATCAAATGGTCTGAATTCAACAAGTACAAAGATCAAAGGATGAGAATTGATCTCCATCTTCAATAAAAACCATCACGTTCACTTGCCAACAACCGCATTAAAAGCCAAGTGAAACCCTAAATGAAAATAAAGATCGACAATTCACAAGAATCCAAGTTCCAGAATCAACGGCCATAACCAATCATAGTGGCCAATGTATTTAAGACAAAGTGCCACCATAAAGTGTGAAGGGGTGAGTCACCATGGAGAAGGGTCCAGCCCACGTATTAATCAAATTAATCTTTGAAATATTGACCAAAGTCCCACTATGGTCTATGCTCAAAACAAAACAAGTGCTTGACCAAATCATTCCCACAATGATCACCAAAAAGGTGGATCTTTTAAAACATACATTACCCAATATGCAAAGGCCGAAAATTATACACATGCATGTTTTAATCAAAACGTGGTCAAGACTATAGTGGCATGTGCCAGGTAAAATGGTTGACCTTTTTATGTTTTCTAAGTCCACAAAGGTGGCCAAACCATGGTGAAGTGCAAATGTGGTCCCCACTTCAAAGAGGTTGAAGTTGATCTACAGAATGTCACTCATTTGATCACTTAGAAAGAGAATGTCAACATCAGAGCCTAAGCTTAGAAGTGGTCCCCACATTGGATGTTTATTTTTGTAAATATTGCAAGTATTGCAATTATTTTACTCACCAATAGAGAGTTCATTTTTGCATGTTTCATAAGAGGACAGGATAGACAAGGAGACAAATTCACATGCACAAGGAAAGAGACTTGCTCGAAAGCTTATTATTAGCAAATTATTCACCCTTGTTTTCTTAAAAATAGGACAGTCAACTTCAGTTTGATTGTATTGTAATCAAGGCTATTAATGCCTATTTGTAGTTGCATGTTCTATTGTTTTCCTTTATCTATTATTAAATAAAGGATAAAAATAAGATGCATGGGTGAGTACAAGCCTTAGACTATTTTTAGGAAGGGGGTGAAATTTATTTTGTTATATATCATGTGCCTTGGAAAAACACAAAGGGGACTTTTTGGATATAGAGGACGTTTTGGGTATAGGGATACCTGAAGCAATTTTTTTGCCTATTTTTCTTTACGAGTGTGAGGTATTTTTTCCTTCCCAATCATTTGTAGTCTTGTATATGTTTCTATTAGTCTTATGAATGCAAATTCCCTGATTAATCATCTTACCTTGTTGCAAAATTCAATGATTTTTGCATGATATTAATGTGCATGTTTAGTTTAGCAGTATTGTTGTGATACTCTCCCTCAATACCTCAAAGTGTTTTTCCCTTAACATTCTACAGAAAATTGTTGGTTTGTGTATCAAGAATCTTTTCACATATCAATTGTGCATATACTCAGTCAAAGCCCTCATACAAATTTGGTGTATCACCTTAGTTTTAATTATTTTATAGTCATATTTTCCCCTTAAACCCCAAAATTCAATTTAGGATACATCAACAAGGAACCGACCTTAATACTGGATACTCACCTCAAAATAGGTATACCCACATACTTGAGGTGTTTCCATTGTATCTACGAAAGAGATAGATCAAATTTTGTAAGCTTAGAAAACCGGCATCCATCTTTCTACATGGTGCACTTTTGATAGATAACAACCCTTTTTTATTGTTGTGATATAATTACCTATAAAATCACACAATACCTCATTCACCTCATGGCTACATCAAAACATCAAAGATAAAATATACACACATAAATGAATAACCATTCATATATAGCTAAATCATCATCTCTACTAAACAATGCTATCATTTGTCTAAGATTCCAACAACATCTCAATTCTATATTTTTATCAATATCGAAGATTAGTTCAAATGTTAAATCCTATTCAATGTGACGATGATTACGAATGTCAAGTAATGTATATGCTAACAACACATCATCATCACCAATATAAAATTTATCTCTATGTATCTAATAATCCACATAGTCATACTATGAATCATAATTCATCAATAATCAAAATATCTTTATCATCTAACATCATGCTAAACCAAAATGATACAATAACATCCATTTCTATAGTCAATGATAATCAAAATAAAAATATAATAAGTGTCAAAGAGAAGTGAGAACTACATGTTGAAGGGGATGAGTCAAAGAAATTAAACTTGAGGGCATGAAACATTGTAGGAAAGAGGGTTATTAAGAAGAGGTTTGAATGATGATAAATCTATGAGTGAGGAAAGTGTTTAGGGGAACCTATTTGAAACTCTCTTGCGAAAATGCACAAATAAATCACATGACATTTTTGTCAATATTTTGAAGGAGAAATTAGGTGTGGTACACAAATCATTGGGTAACATAATTTGGAGATTGGTTAACCAATTATCTTATACTTGTTTTAGATTATTAAAGTCGTAACAAAGAAAATGAGTAACACTGAATATGAGAGGATTTAAGGTACCTATAGATGATATTATAATGGATATGGATGTAAAAGATAACTCCTCGTAGTGAGCTAAATGACCTCCGAAAAAAAAGAGAACTCCGTAGAAAGAGATTAGTAGATAAATGGGTGGGATGCATGACAATGTTAGTCTTGAGAAGTGAAAAATTCCTATGATGGATGTCAACCCATGTTTTGATAAAGATAAATAACGTAAATGATGGATTTGATATAATGTAGTAGAATCTGAAATAAAACAGAAAGCTAAAATGACAAAGATAAAATAGAAATGCATATCTGATCTAAGTAAATGTAAACCAAATCAAACCTGGGTGGGTCGATTTTGACCGAGACTATAGAGAACAACCAAGAGTGACTAAGAAAATATGAGAAGAAAATGTAGATATGCAGACCTGAAAGGCTTGTTAATAACTAATCTGGAACTAATCTGAACTGGGGATGAGGTTGAGATGTGGTGAGAAGACTAGATCTGATGAGAACAAAAAAGGATGCAAGAAAATTAATTAACGATGATAACTTCTTGATAGAGTTGACGACAAATGGTCCAGATTGGCGGTGACTATATCTGATGAAGTTGCGATGTGAAGCTACATTAAGTTTACAAAATGACAATATTTGAGAATTATGAGGGACTGTGAGATCAGAAAGCAAGTGATTGATAGAATGAATGATAGAAATTCAAACAAATGAGAATTAGGTTGAGGGTGACTAGAAACGGTTGGTTGTGACTAGGAGTGATATAGGGTTTGATGGAAAAATATGGGTGAAGATGATCTATAGATGGTGATGAAGAAAAGAAAGTGCATGCAAAGCGGGGCTTCCTCATGGTGATGAACATGCAAAAAGATGACAAGGAAGAGTTATAAAATGGAAAGGGTTCATCCAAACATGCAAGAGAGAAAGAAGACTTAAAATATCCAAGGGTGAAGCACAAGATCTCCAAAATAGCTCCTAGATAGTGATAATAGTTACAAAGGTGAGAAAGAAACAAACACAAGATCATGAGAAATCTCAAAGTCTCCAAAGTTGCATCCTTGAAAAATGAGGGGTATGGTCATATTTATAGGGTTGACAAAGTGACTCGCATGGCTCACCTCCGATGCGGAGGTCCATCCATTTGGGAAATGAAATAGTGATGAGCTCGAGATAATGAGGTCTTATGAGGTGGGATCAGGTTTTTGGGAGGTAAGTACGAGTTAGGGTTGTGTAGGATGTATAAATGGGTAGGTGGGAGGTGGAAAATATTAAATAAATTAAAAGGGGAGGTGAAATCATTAGATGAGGGCCAGGGATGGCAAATAGAGACATATAGGGAAGACAATTGGATTATATGGGGATCTAGGATTAATTAATGATGATTAGGGATGATTAGGGTATATTAATTAAGGGTGAGATTAAGATGAGATGAAGGTGGAAAATACCAATTAAATGGATAAATAGATTTTAGAAGGTAAATGGGGATTTAAATGGGAAGAAAGGTATGTATGTGAATAATAACAATGAAGGATATCAGATGCGGGATGAGGGACAAGTGATAATAAAAATTAGTGTGTAAAAAGATATCTTAGAAAGTAAAGTACGGTCAATCAATATCGCCAATGTCAAGGGTTGTTGCTTCCAATGTCATCCCTTGTGATTTTTAGGTTATTAGAGAGCATGTCAATCTAAGAGGAAATCAGTTGCACATGTCCTTGTAAATTTTGTAGATAGGGACATATTGAGTGGGCTTAGCATTCCATGTTGAGTCAATGTAGTAGTTGATATTGATATTCATAAAACATGGTATGTCAACTTTGTACCATTTTTTATGGACCATTGTCTATATCAATTCTATATGCTTTCCCATGAAACAATCGATATAGGCCACAAGTTTTTTCCTTTTTGAATCCTTGATGAAATTCCCTCCACAACATTCCACATTATTGACACTTATAAATTATGTAGCATTTTCATGACCATCACTCTTTTGTCAAATTCGTCATTGTTAGCAATGTTATCATGAAGGATTGAACATGTAACCTAGTTATGCTCTTATAGTGATTGCCCCATCATCCTAATTGAAAAATAGAGTATATTGCTAATTAGTGTATGAGATGCACCCATTGGTGTCTATACACACCCAAATTTACAAGTGCTATATTCATGGAAATGGTTCAAAATTCCCAAGGATGATTCATGTCTTTTGTTTGAGCCCCTTTACCTCTTTTCAATTCATATTTGTAGCTTATATTACCTTACTTAGACATTTTATGATTTTTCGGTGGCTTTCTGCATCATTTTTCCATAAGTTTTGACCTTGAGTTACATAACCGCCGCCATGCCTAAAGGCGGTGATTTCACAACTTCCATCCTACTGGGAGGCATTTGTGTAACCGCCGCTCTATGCAAAGAGGTGGTTCCATGCGATTCAGCTAAGACTTATTAGGAATTAATTAGACAAGTGTTAACTCACTCCAGTTTACTTGTAGTGCACATTTCTTGGTCAATTTGGTTGATTTTAAGCTTGATTGATTTGTATCAACCTCCTCTTCCACTTTTAATTGTTGATTGAGAGTTAAACTGCCCCTCCTTGTTGTGATGTGGCATCCCATTACTTCCAAATGGCTTAGACCATTTCCCACCTATGTTCTATAAAACCAATGCTTCTTCTAAAGCAAATGGCCAGATATTTTTATTGTGATTGTATTGTTATGCTATTGAAGTCATGTGTGAGAGTACACAACTAAGTATTGTTCTCTTGAATTTTTCTTTCTCTACCTACATTTCTTCTAAACCACTTGCAAGCCACCATTTCTCTAGCACCTTTTTGTTTTCTTCTTCTACATTCCCATCTTCCTAGACTCGCATGAAAATTGAAGTTTGGAAAAGATAACTAAGGGGACACAAAAATAAACCACAACTAGATTTACCTCAACACTGTAAGTTCTATGTTGGGGTTACAATTGATTTCCATATTTCTTTAATTCTTTATTTTGAATGTGTACATATATTATTTACTAGATTATAAAATCATTTCCATTCTAATTGCTTAATAGGAAGAGTAACTTTTGTAGCTTTCGTTTCTTCGAAAAGCTTCTACCGATAGATTGCTTCATTTCCTATCCCTGTGGATTTGCAAGCGAGGTTTTTCTGGAGGAATGCTTCTGCATTAATTTAGAATCAACTACTATATCATTTCATTTATAAAACATTGATTGAATCCTTCTTTACTTTTTTCAAGGAAGTTGTAGGGGAAGAAAATCTTATGAGAAGCTTTGATTTCTTCTCATTCCTCTGAGGTAGAATAGAGGATTCACATCCATAATTACATTTTGGAAAAGTTTTGTTTAATTAGGATAGATTAGATATAATTTTGCACAGATAAATAGTTACATCCGACTATTTATTTGTTTAGGATATTTTAGTTAAATTAGAAGCAATTTCTTCATTTATTCATTTCTTCTATTTTATTCCAGAAAGCTCAAAAAATACAAAAATATTAGTTTATATTAGATTAGATTGTTTTTTATTATTTCATTTCTTCTACATTGGAAAATAAAAAAATAGTTTAGTTTTATTTATTTATATTAGCTTGTTGTTTTCTTTCATATTTAATTTGCACAAATGCACACATGACCATTCAAGGACCACAACAACCTAGAGAAGAAGTTTACGATCCTGGAGTCTTTTAACCAAATAAAATTTATTTTGATATTGAAATTGATACAAGACTTTGAATTATGGACTTTAGATCCTCACTAGTTCCACCCGTCATTATCTAGTAATTGCACGTTCTTAATGAAGAAGCTGACAAAGTATACAACTTTTAGTGTAACCATCCCAGTGAAACTAGTGCCCATTCATTTGTCCTTATTCATATTTTTCTCTAGTATTTCCATGACCTTGTCCAAGAATTTCTACAAATCAAACGAAGGACAATTTCCACGCATTCCACAACTAGTTGAGAGATTTTCACACACATACATTGATAGAATTTTATGTGTGTGTATCATTCTTAACCATATCATCATACCCTTTCAGGTTAGAGAGTATTTTATTTCCCTTGATGAGAAGATACCTTTGGTGCCCATAAAGGACATTATATTTCCTAATAACTTGTTATTCACATTCACTCATTTTTTGAGTATTCCATACATTCTCCTTATTCTGCTACATATAGCCATCCATTTATTCCAAATTGGCTATCCCAACAGACCTCGAGAGGTCGAGTTCACCTAAAGGTCATGTGGTGATTTTCAATCATACAAATTGGTGAAACCAATAAGAAGGGAAAGTCCCTTTTCATTTCCATTGTCTTACCTTCTTTTCATATGTCCTTCGCTCTCCCATTATTCTATGGAAATTCAAATACCCCCTGAATATGTCGAGTTAGGAATACTTCGACATATTTTGGGTCTCGACATGTATTATTACCAAATGGATATGCAGCAATAACCCTCACTATATGGGTGGGATGATAACTACTCATCTAATCTACCTTCACCTCATACTCCTCCTCGAGGACAAAAATTGTTCATTGATCATGAACGAGGAGATTAATCAGCCTACACATGGGCCACATCCTAAACTCTCTAATTCTAACAACATGACGTTCACATGAGAGAAAGGTTCCAATCATCGGGTTTTTTTAGACCACAAATCAGTATGTAGGATGATTTTCTTCCATTATTAGATAAGGAATACCTAACATGTTGTGCCCTAAGCGAGCAATGCTTAAATAACATATACCAATCCTCGGAATGGATGCAACAATATGCTGGTGTTATTCGCCATAATATCTCTACTACCCCTCATCCTATAGGAAACAAATCCAAAGAGGGGTGGCGTACCAAAGATCAAGCTATAACAGGATATCACATACCCTTTCCTCCCAACCAGGCTCAAAATTCACCCAAGATGAATGCAACATCATCTATGGGAGATGTAACTTCAACATCTCAAATAGGTTTAGGAAGCTGGAGCTTCCCAACCCTCTCAGGCTACATCTTTCGCAAGGAAAGGCAAGATTTCCCACCATGCACAGAACTTTGGCCATGTACCCTCGACACCATCACCACCTCTAGTTTACACGAGTGTTCCTATCCTTGGAGATATCCACACTAGATTGGACATGTTAGGTATGCCCCCTCATAGCTCATACTGAGATGCCCTCAACAGCACCGAGATAGAATTGTGTTCTTGAATGCCATCCCAACTAGAAATGCAATGGTTTTTTTCCTCCTACTCCATACAAAAATATTGCTCCCCTTATTTGCACATTTATTCCAAATCACCACAGGGGACATGTTTTCTTTTCCTATCTTGTATGCTTAGCCTTAGGGGATGCCTTATGCCCCTACCAATATTCATTTTGTGTTATATCAGCCTCCTATGCCTCCTCCACCTTCCCATCAAGGGTTGTCAATAGTAGAGTCTTATGCATTGGGCACATATGCTAAATATATTAAGGAGACCTTGGAATTTACTATAAAAATGTAATGCTTCCATGACCACTTCCTGATTTTCCAAATTTTAAAGGATAGGGGATCAGATGTGCATATTAAAGTGTATGTAACTATCGTTAGAGAGCTACTCCCATGGGATGCGGTTATAGCTAAGATCTTCCCTAATACCCTTGAGGGGATCACTCTCAATTGGTATTATAGGATACCTAAATCCTCCATACACTCCTTTAAGCAACTCGTATCTGAGTTCATAAAGGCGTTTGACATGAAAAAATTGTTAAGAATAGGAATCAGGGAATTCCTTCACATAAAGCAAGAGCATAACGATTATTTTTCTCATTTCTTTCAGAGGTGGTCTCAAGTCATCTACTCTTCGGTGAGTTCTCCCAATATGGATCAGACAAATCTTTGTGATCTATTACTTCATTCCCTTAACCGGGAAATAAAGGAAGAAGTCCAAAATTCCCCCTTAGGAGCTACGAGGAGGTACTAGAGGGCTCTCTTCACATTCACCAAGTGGCAATATACAAGGGTCAAAATACCTACGGTTAAAATGGGAGACTCATCACTCCTTCCCAAGGTAATTCAAATTACCCCAATAATTCCAAAAAAATCACTGAGACCTAAATTCCTCAATAAGAACCATGGTGTTATAACGGGAAACATAACTAATCAAGCCAAGAAGTCAAATTTTGTTAACACTTCAAGCACAAACAATGCCAATAACAATGCAAAAAAAAAAATCAAAGGAGTAACTAATTTAATCTTTCCATAAATGCGGTGGATTTCAACTATCCTCCATATCCATAAAAATTTCTAGCCCAAGGCTCCAATTAATGCCCAATCAGTATCAAATTTTTATCAAAACTAAGGGAAAATGCCTCTGAACTTAAATTACAAAAACCAACGGTTAAACAACAACCATAAATTTGGACCACAATAGAACATAAATCAAAGAACTCGGAATTATGATCTTGACCTTTACTATAGCTTCCATAGGGTGTGGGGGCATGATTCTAGAACTTTTTGTGACCATAACAAGTTCATACAGTGCCTACCAGAGGACCAAAGGAAACTCTTCATCGAGATGTTTTGGAAAATCCTACGGTGTTAACGCAGAATGCTAGTATGGGGCTTGTTTCCCCTCAAAATAATCCTTTTAGGATCTTTAGCAACCCTCTTCCTATGCATCATGACAATGAGAAAATTAAACCCTTATGACACAAACAAGGGTAACCTAGTCGGAAACAATTACCATGAAGCTTCCACTTCTTCAAAACCACTAGTATCACCTCCGTTAGATGGTTGGAAACAAAATAAGATCTTGGGTCTTGTCAAATTAAATACTGAACCTCAAATTAACTCAGCTATAAGAACCTGTGATTACTCAATGCATCATATTCCCATCTACCCATTTATGTCGGATGACACTCCAATACTCCCAAGGCCAGTAGGGGATTATGATCTTATTAGGGATTTAACCAAGACCTTTTCTCACATATCCTTATTGGATTTCATGAAGAAGTCCCCTTCTCATCGAGTTGCTTTGTTAGAAGTGTTGGGTATTGGTCACTTGACTAATGTTACCCCTTTGTCGGAGGCACAAGTCAACCATATATACTTTGACATCTATCCTCCTAGGCATCCTAAAACAGATGTTAGATTCATATTCAACATCAGTAAGATTCCCACCGATGTCGAGATAGCACATAAAGGTGACCCAATGTTGTATTTACAAGTCTGGATCTATAATAATTACATTAAACATGTAATGATTGATGATGGGGCAGCTGTTAATATTGTCCCCTTTTCATTCCTCTAAAAGTTAGGCTACAATAGTCTCGAATCAATGTTCATACGGAAAATAGTACTCCGGTTACCCTTGGGCCCTAAACACTTCTAATTGAGTTTGATATTATAAATAGGAAACCAACTATAGTATGATTATTTTCTGACCTTAGATCCATTAGATGAAGGAAATCCCTTCCACATTGTTCCAAGAAGTCAAATTCCTACATTTGGGGAAAGTATTCATCACTCAGGGTGACCCAAAACCTTTCGATATTCACCTAGCCAACCTAAATAAGAAACCTAGAGTCTATAGAGATTTTGAAATCCCCTCCAATCAAGTGAAAAAACCTAAAGATACAATGCCAAAGTCTAAACTAATTCCCATAATGGAACTAGAAACCTCCATTTTAATTGAGGGGTTGTTGCAACTAAAGATGAAATATATATGGTTCGGATAGTGATCAATGGAAACCACGAATAATATTGTTGAGTTGTTGGAGAATGACTTTCCTATTCTCCTCCCTTTCAACTCCTTGGGCATAGGACATGCTCTAGGACTCAACTCTCTTCCGATCAGAGAGATTTACATTGTTGGGGTATCTTAAGTGAAATAATAAGATCCTAGAAATGATCAAACTTCAATCTTCCCTGGTAATTATTGGATGCTTGACTATGATGGAGTGAAGTTTCATTTTAGTGCTAGGGTAGGAATGATCCTCACTTCCCCAGAAGGGAAGGTTATGCCTTTTCCTTTAATCTCAATTTCAAATGCATGAATAATATTTCTTAGTATGAGGCTCTTCTTATTGGTCTCATTATAGCCAAGAGAATGGTTGCTTTCAATATTAGAGTTTTTTTTTATTCCCAACTAGTCACCAACCAAGTTTCAAAAGTTTAAGATACCATGACAGAGCACCTGCAACTCTATAAGACTTTCATACTTAACCTAAGAAAAAAAAATTGACTTCATATCCATTAAAGCAATTCCACATGAATTAAACATTTTGTCTGATTCCATGGCTACTTTCTCTTCTCGTTCTTGTCTAAAGGGAGATTAAGAAGATATTGAATTCACTTTTTCATTCCGAGACAAACCCCTAGTTCAAAAAATTCCTACCAATCCAATTCTAGCATACATTGAGACTGAGAATGAGCCTACCACTTTAGATTATGCGGAGAATGATGAGGCTATACTAGGTTACCTTAATGCATACACTGACCTTCATCTCGCACATCACAAGAGGGGCTTTGCTCTCATACCTCACTCTTCCTCCTATTTTGGAGATTATACAATGGGTCCTTCCTCATCAGAAGGCCTTGAGATCTATGAAGTAGAGGAGGAAGGAGAACTAGAACTACCTCTAGCCCCACCCAAGTTTGAAGAAGGAAATTCCTCTTTAATCGAAGGGACCATCGATATAAATATTGGGACGGAGGAAGACCCTAAGATATTGAAACTTGGTTCTTATTTAACTCGGAAGAAGTGGAAATTCATACAAAGGTTCTCAAGGAGCATTCAAAAGCCTTCACATTCAGATTAAATAGATGATGAGAAATTATCTTGAAGTTGCAGTCCACAATCTCATAACCAAACTTGACACCAAGCCCATCAAACAAAATTCGATACCTATGAAGCCAAAAGTGGCTCTAATGGTCAAATAAGAGGTTATAAAACTATTACATGTTGGAATCATCAAACCTGTAGATTATCCAACGTGGGTATCAAACTTAGTCCCCGTTATCAAGAAGAATTGGAAAATTCAAATATGCATTAATTTGTGGGACATAATCAAGGCATGTCCCAAGGATGACTTCCAGTTACCTTCCATCGATGTTATCATTAACGCAAAAATTGGATATGAGTTGTTAATACTCGTGGATGGTTTCTCATAATACAATCAGATTAGGATCTATGAGAACGATAAGACAAAGACCACTTTCACTAATCATTTGGGTAACTATTGATATGCGGTCATGTCATTCGGTCTTAAGAATTTTGGTGCTAATTATCAACGGGAAATGACCTATTTATTCCATGAACATATTCATAAGACTGTAGAATCATACATCGACGATATTTTGGCTAAGGCCAAAAGGCTTTGGGATCACCCCAAGGTGTTTTACATCATCCTCTCTCGTCTCATTGAATACGGTGTGACATTAAACCTAGAGAAGTGCGTATTTGGAGTGGCGAGATAGAAGTTGTTGGGTTACATCATTTCTTCACAAGGTATTGATGTAGACCCTGAAAAAAATTGAGTATTCTTAGAGATGACTCCATCCATAGATGAGTTGGGAATCTCGAAGCAATCCATAGGTTCATATCTTATTTAACCTCGCGTTATTCATCGGATCAATAATTTGTTAAATAAGGATTGTTGTAATGCCTAGATGACTGAGTGTCAAGAGGCATTTGAATTAGTCAAGAGTTTCTTATTATTGCCACCCACACTAATTCCACCTAGCGGATCATCCTCTCATTCTCTATTCTCGAGTTACAGATGTCTCTCTACCTTGCATGTTAGCACAATAAGATGATGAGAAACATGAATGCACAATTTAATTCATTAGTCACACCTTGCTAGACTATGATACACATTATATGTAGGTGGGAAAGGAATTCCTTGCTATAGTTTTCACAACAAAACAGTTAAAGCGTTATATTCTTGACCAAAAAATGTGGGTAATTTTTGAAATGGACCATCTTCAAACGTTTTTAACACAGGTTCCTTATCTAAGAAATTTTGATGCTTCATGACCCTAATGGGTGAATTTTAGTTAACCTTTATCAATCAAAAGTTTTTCAAAGGAAAAATCATTTCAAATTGCTTAGCAAACAACCCATTAAATTGTGGAGATCTAGTAGACTTGGATTTCCCCTATGAGTGTGTATACTATATTGAAAGTAGGCCTCCCATTGTTGCATTTCCATGGTTATTTTTGGCCCACCTTAGAGCACAATGATATGGAGTATGTACGTAGGCCCCACAAATATTAGGAATTCTCTCATGATTTTCATATACCTTCCCAGACTCTATAACCTATTGCGACACCCTTTCCCTTTTCCATGTGGGGTTTATATTTGATAGGGAAGTTTTCTCCCTCATCAACAGATGGCCATAATTTCATAATTATGGCCACAAAATATTTCACAAAGTGGGTTGAGGCCATGCCTCTTACCAATGTACCTGGGTCTATGATCACAAAGTTCATCTTCAATCATATCATTTGTAGGTACGGGGTCCCATAAGTCATTATCTCAGATAATGACACGTCTTTAATAATGAAGAAGTGCATTAGTTATGTGTAAAGCTTAAGATAAACCACCACACAACCTCTTTATACTATCCTCAAGCCAATGGATAGGTTGAGGCTATGAACAAGATATTAAAATCCATTCTCCTAAAAATGGTCAAGGAGAATAAACACAATTGGAATTTGAAGCTATTCTTGGCCATGTGGGCATAAAGCACTTTGGTAAGAATACCTACGGAGGCAACCCCATATTCCTTAGTGTTTAGTTATGAAGTGGTTTTACCAATTGAAGTTGAGATACCTAGCCTTAAAATATCATTACAAGGCATTTCTCATTGAGCTATAAACCTTCAATGAATCTTGGCTCAAAGATGAGAAATGACATAGTGGCTACACTGACTCATTTGGATGATCCAACAATACAACAAAAGGTATACGAGTGTGAAATATTTAGAGGATATTTGATATTGAGACTTGACAACTGAATAGATAAGAAAACCAGCAAAGGAAGGATATTCGGCCCAAGTGGTTGGGCCCATATCAAGTCATGGAGGACTATAAGAATGGGGCATATCACTGTGTACATTAGAGGGTGAATAATTTGGTGAATCCATCAATTCACTTCACTTGAAATGTTATTACACATGATCCATTTGCATTTCCACATGTACATTATTGCATCCATACTACATTTCATCTGCTAGTTCATATTGTAAAATTGTAGTCAAGAAACTTATTTTTCAAACAACTTTCAAACTTCTAAACATTGGAAAAAACATTCAATCACGCTTCTTCAAATATCCACCATATTATCATCAATAGTTCTAATCATTTCTTCATCTAAGAAATTTAAGACATAATTATGACATTGATTATATCGAGGCTTTCATACTTGGTTCTTCCCATAGTTCTCTTCTAGCATAGGTGTATTTTCTCATAGTCTGTTATAGAAGCTTCCTGATGTCACATATTTCCCAAGAAACCTCTTTGGTAACAAAATCACTCTAAACACTCACCCCGATTGTTTGTCTATTTATCTTGGTATTCAAAGTGATGATACCTCACATCTTACTAGTTGTGTGGGGTTGAGGCTAGGGGCAAGCTCTCCCTCCCAAAATCACAACTCAAAGTTTTTTTAAAAAATGAACAATTCAAATCAAATAAATGAAAAAATCTTTCATTTACAAATAAAACTACACTTCCTTGCCCCACCAATCTTCGGTGATGAGCCCACACTTCCAACTGGTATCATGAGGTTAGGAAAGGGAGGAAATGGCCTTACTCACCTGTATCTTGTCCTTGGTGATGAGCCCATGCCTCTTATTAGTAGCATGGGGTAAGGTCTAGGGGTCTTTTTCATAATAAGTCAATAAGGTATAAGAAATTTACCAAATAAAAAGTTCTTTGAAACTTAAAATCCCAAGAAAGTGAATTATATGTATATGTTCCAAAAGATTTAAAACCTTAAAACCATATTTTTCAATCAAGATGCCATCTATGGATCTAAGTCTAGATAAACTTGTAAAAAAATCACATTCTATACTATGTAGTAAACTATGTGTAGAGTTAGGTTGTAGGTTCCTAATTGAATTTTTGTCAAAAAAATTTCTTTCTCTCATCACTTCCATTCATTAAAATCATACAACTCATGTCCCTTCTAGCTCTTGGTGTTGAGCCCTCACATCTTAATAGTTGTGTGGAGTTAACATAGGAGTGGGTTCATTTGCTTATCATATCACATTCATTGCATTTTTCCAAACAAAACAAAAGGTACTAAATATTATTTGAAAACCAAAGTTTCATATTACATTTTGTTCGCATAAGCATCATAAAAAACAAAACAAAACAAAAAATCATTTTGGTAGGATATCATCATCCATAGGATGCATCCAAAAAGCATATAGAAACATCAAGAATTATGAGATTCTAAGAGTACATAAGTGAAATAAACCATCAATGAATCAAGTCTTACGCAGAATGACTGAAACAAAAATAAGTGTTTGTATATATATCCATAATAATTCAAGTCTCATGATACAATTCTATCACACTCTAGATGTGGTCAAAATGCTCTTAATTAGTAAGAAATAAAAAAAATCATATAAATGTCTCACCCGAGAAGGTGCGCGATTAGGGATCTTATGGCATGAGTGTGAGCCTCCATGTGTTGAATGATGAGAATAACCATGAGATGGGACAGGGGTCTTCCAAAGTAGTCATGGTCTCACTATGGAAGTGGATGCTTCTCCATCATATGGGCTAACCAAAAGGCAATGAGATCATTCCTCATCTCGGAAAGCATCTTTGTGGCTGGCTAAACTAGTGAAAAACATTAGTGTGATGGTTGGATTGCATTGGCTGCCCCATGTCTATAAGAAACTCCTCTTGGGTCTTCCATGTGGGGATAAGTAATGTATCAACCACAATTCAGTGAATAAAGTATTTCCAACCATCGAAATGGCTCCAAAGTAAGTGAAAAAAATAGAGAGTTAGAAAATTATTAAAAACTCAAAAAAAGAAACACAATGCGTAAATTACTAACAATTCTAGCTAACAGAGTTGAGAGAAGATTATCTACATACTTGGATCTCCTAGTACCCGGGTAGGGTCATTGGTGAAGGCGGTGGTGGTGAAACTACCGCAGGAACTCGTTGAGCGTCACCCTCTCCTAAGGTGACATGTTGGTCCATCATAGACTTCTCATCCCCACCTCCCTGCGAGAAAGTGGCTCCTCAAAAACAAGAGTCTCCCTCTCTTCCTTTTCCTCTTCTCTCTTTGCAATAGAGATATCCTTTATATCCCTCCACTTTGAATCACTATCCTCCTCCTCATCATGCCCCTCCTCATTTTTCTCCTTACTAGTATTTCCCTTAGTCTCAATCTTTGTACTTGTAGGGGCCTCCTCCTCCTCGACCACCACATTGTGAGTGGTTGTAGCCTCAATTTGTAGGAGGTATGATCATACTCTAGGAACTAGGATAATCTTTGCGCTGATAAGTACCCTAGGTGTAACCACTTTGTTTGCACATGAAAACCCTTAGGGAATCCAAAAGCCTCTCTGATGCCATGGTAAACAATGAGGATGAAAGGAATTGCACATCATATGGAAGCCCAAACTATTGAGGAACTCTATTAACATGGTGGACCTCCACCCTAGCCGTCATGTCTACTACCTACGCCATACTACCATAGGAAATCAAGTATAGTCCCTGTCATCACCCCATAACCCAATCATATCCTAGTATGGCCTCGCAATGAAGTCATATGTGGTCAGTGTAGTGACAGGTTGGTGCACCCCTCTAAGAACTATCAAAATTGTCCATCTAGCATCTCTCGATAGCCCCTAGATTTGATATGTTGATTCCCCCTCAAGTAGGGGATGATCCTCTCATATACCCATCTCATAACCATTGTAGGGTGGCTTAGGGACTTCCCCTATAGTCGACAATGCGGTATAATTCATGATATATGGCTCCAAGGGTTTCCACACTCCAAGCATAGATCCTCCCATACCGCTTAATAGCCGAATAATTGGAGCCCAATAGTACAAAATATTGTACCTACCCTTGTCTCCCACCAAATGCAAAGGTAAAATACTAATTATGGTCTTACGTAGGGTGGGGATAAATGCAGAGGTAACATAAATTAACTATATGCCCTGCTTGCCACCCCATCATCTCCCATGTATGATGCCCAACTCCTAGATAAGGGGGTCAATTCCTCACTATCTAATGTCAATTGGTTGCTAGTCGCAAGAACACCTAAAATCCTACAAATATCATCAAGATTGATGGTCCATGTTCCCCTAACACCAGGATTTCAGAAAATGTTCTGGTCGGTGTCCCAATAGCTCAATAAGTCACATAGTAAAAGACTATTTGGCGTTATTAACGTCATCTGTGAAATCCTCCATATGTTAACTCTATGTAAAAATTCCCTTTACCCGGGAAAAATGATCAATAATACCAAGCCACTCGCACTCTTTGGCCCATCTCCACCGAATGTAGGAATCCTTTTGTGTTCACAAAAACAAGGAAAAGAGCAAGTTAGTAACATGATTCAACACATAAGCTCATCAAAAACAATATAAAACAACTTAAAATTAAAAACAAATCATCTAAGTTAGTCAAAACAAGCTTCTTCCTCAAAAATTACACAACCACCATCTTTGTGAAGAGTGGTGGTTACATAATTTCCATGGCGATTCTTGTGCAACCGCTGCCATGTGCAAAGTGGTAGTTACGTGACCATCACCCTGTATAGGGAAACAATCATGTCTAGAATGGACGAGTCGTCCCCCATGACCCAAAAACTCAAAAAAATACAAAAAATGATCATTTTAGACAAAATAAAAGACAAAACCACCTATAGAACCCCTAGGGAACATTTTAACTAAATTATTTGTGAAAATAACCCCCCTAAGTGTAGATTTTTCAATTTTTCACATTTTAGGTTTCAAATAAACAAATGCAAAATATTAACCTTTCTCTTAGTTGTTGGATCTCTCACTCATGGGGCCATGATCACGATGCCACACTCTTTTATTTAAATGTATCCTCACTCAAAACGGCCATATGTAGTCCAGAGATCCAAATTCTCTACGAGGGTGACTACAAATGAATTCAAAAATGATGGTTTTATATATATATATATATGGATTGTTTTAAATTTTTCTCGAGTGTGTGTGCTTTATAGGGCTGGAGTGCTAGCGTAGGTATAATTCCTCTTGTTGTTTTAGTTTTAGTATGTTTTATTTTATTTTATATCTGTCTACACTTGAGTCTTATTTGCATTTTACAGGTAGCGGGATCTTGGATGGCGTCACTTCGGCACATGGGCATGTCAGGTATAACTTCTAACTCCCCATTTTGGGAATGTCATACTCAAACTCTATGTTTTACACCTCTTTGTGGCTAAAAATATTCTCTGAGGGGGAAATATGTACGCACCCAAATTTGCACGTGCTACATTGTTAAAAATGGTTCAAAAATCCCCAATGATGATTCATGTCTTTTCCAAAGGTGTTCGAACCCCTTTACCTCTTTGTAGTTCATATTTGTATCTTAGATTACCTTACTTAGCCATTTCATGATTTTCCATGGATTTTTGCATCATTTTTCCTTAATTTTTGACCTTGAGTTACACAACCGCCACCCCGCTAGGTGGTCGTTGCACAACCGCTACCCCGTGCAAACTAGTGGTTCGTGTGAATTGGTCGAGACTTCCCAAGAATAAATTGGATGCATGTTAACTCACTCTATTTCACCTATAATGCACACTTCTTAGTCAATTTGGATGATTTTAAGCTTGATTGATTCGTATCAACCTCCTCTTCCACTTCTAATTGTTGATTGAGAGTTAAACTTCCCCTCCTTGTTGTGATGTGGCATCCCATTGCTGCCAAATGGCTTAGACCATTTCCCATCCTATGTTCTATAAAACCAATGCTTCTTCTAAAGCAAATGGCCGGATATTTTTATTGTGTACGTATTATTATGTATTTGGAATCCTAATAGACACTACACAACCAAACATTATTCTCTTGTGTTTTTCTTCCTCTACCTGCATTGCTACTAGACCACTTACAATCCAAAATTTTACTAACACATTCTTCTTTGCTTCTTTTGCATTCCCAACTTCCTGGACTCACATGAACATTGAAGATTGGAAAATATAACTGAGGGGACACAAAATCAAACCACGATTGGCTTCGCCTCCGCATACGACAAGTTCCAGTTGAGTATGTAATTATATTTCCTTATTTCTTCAATTCTTTATTTTGAATCTGTATGCACATTATTTACTAGAGTAGTAAATCATTTCCATTTTAATTTCAATAGGAAGATTAAATATTGTAGTATTCGTATCTTTTAAACAACTTCTACTAATAGATTGATTCCTTGCATATCCCTATGGATTTGCAAGGGAATTTTTTCTGGAGGAATGCTTCTACATTAATTTAGAATCAACTGCAATATCATTTCATTTGTAAAACCTCCATTGAATCCTTCTTTACTTTTTTGAGGAAGTTGCAGGGGAAGAAAATATTTTGAGAAGCTTTGATTTCTTCCCATGCCTCTAAGGTAGAACAGAGGATTCACATCCACAATTACATTTTGGAAAAGCTTTATTTAATTAGGATAGATTAGATATACTGCTACATAGATAAATAGTTACATCTGAATATTTATTCATTTAGGATATTTTATTTGAATTAGAATAAATTTCTTTATTTCTTCATTTCTTCTATTTTATTCCAGAAATCTCATAAAATACAAAAAGATTAGTTTAAATTAGATTAGATTGTTTTTTATTGTTTCATTTCTTCTATATTGGAAAATACAAAAACATAGTTTAGTTTTATTTATTTAGATTAGCTTGTTATTTTCTTTCATAGTTAATTTGCACAAATGCACACATGACCATTCAAGGACCACAACAACCTAGAGTCTTTCAACCAAACATAACTTATTTTGAGACTAACATTGATACAAGCCTTTGGATTATGGTCTTTATATCATCACCAGTTCCACTCTTCATTATCTATAATTAAACGTTCTTAACAAAGAAGCCGAAAAATTCTATGACTTTTTGTGTAACCATCCCAGATGAAATTAGTGCCCATTCATTTATCATTATTTATTCATTTTCTCTAGTATTTCCATGACCTTTTCCAAGAATTTCTACGAAGAAAATGAAGGAAAATTTCCATGCATTCCAAAACCAGTTGAGATAGTTTCACACACATACATTGATAGAATTTTACGTGTGTGTATCATTCTTGACCGTACCATCACACCCGTTCAAGTTAGAGAGGATTTTATTTCCCTTGACGAGTAGATACCTTTAGTGCCCGTAGAGGACATTAGATTTCCTTGATAACATGTTATCCACATTCACCCATTTTCTGAGTATTCCATACATTTTCCTTATTCCGCTACATATATCCATCCATTTATTCCACATCGGTTGTCCCAGAATGACTTCGGGAGGTCAAGTATGCCTGAAGGTCACATGGTGGTTTTCATTCGTACAGTGTCCTATGAGTAGAGGTGGGCTATCTAGTCACATTATAGAGTATCCTTCAATGCCACTTATAGATATGGAAATATGCATATCTATGAATTCAATTTCATCCTCGTTTGTTTTTAGGGAAAGGTAAATTTTAATACCCTCCTAAAAACCATACATATTACTTAGCAAATTTGTTAAAATGACACTCAAAATCATGGCGAATGCCACGAATCAAAATGAAATGATTTTAGATGGTAGCAATTATTGACCAAGAACATAATGTTTTCGACCAATAGAATTATACTTGATGGCCAAAAACATAATACTATCGGTTGGTAGCATAATGTTGTCAAACGATATCAAATTATGTTGTCACGGTTGGTAAAAAAATTATCTTTCTTGCATGTAGTAAATTTGATTTGAATATTAAAAATTTCTATTATTGTAAATGATCGACTAACCAACTTAAGAAAGTATCTTGTGCATAGAAAATTTAGGCAAAATAGTAAGCAATTTATCTCCTCAAAATAGCCAAATCCAAATTTCAAAAATCCAAACATTTGTAAAATAATGAAGATTCACCACTAATCTTTACACTATATTAGGGGTTCTCTTTATGGCCGAATTAGGGTTTCCTTCATCATTGGCCCCGACGATACCATTTTTCTATCAACACCAACATGAATTCTCAATGATTCAATTCCCTAATTTGATTGTTCATTCCCCTTTATCTATGTCAAACATAGCCACTAATACTCCCATTTGGAATCATCGTTCTATGCAATTAATGTGTGATCCATTAGAAAAGAGAAAAAAATGTTTCTATACTTGTTTTAGATTTATTAGTTTGGTCATGGTGGCATGGGTTGTGAATTTTAGAGGGAGATATGTTATGCAACATGTGTGTCACAAAATTAAAATGAAAATATAATGTTGGATAATTCATCTCATATTTGAGTAGGCAAGATATAAAAATGTTACATCAAGAGGATTATCATCATCATCATTGTCTTCATCAAACTACGATTCCCTACTCAAATTTTCTGTTCAAAATTCATGGTATATGGTGTGAACAGAGAAAAATAACTAAACAGAAGACAAACAAAATAGCTTGCAAACCTTCTTGTAGATTTTTTGTAAACCTTGAGTAAGGTTATATGAAGCGTTTAAGCTTGTGTAACCTTGTAAATGATTTTGGGTGCTCTTGAATGACCTCCAAATGAATATAAATTTCTATGAACACATTTAGAAAATCTTCCAATATGCAGATATTAGATAGTAAAATTGACAAAGTAATTGTGTTGTAAATCCAAGAGGATTTGAGATAGGATAAGCCTGTGTTTTATAAGGCTAAGTAGTGGTTGGAAGTTGGTTAAAAGTGGTTGAATGCACATGCTAAAAATATAGTTTAAGGGAATTTGAATAGTTCTAGGAAGATAAATTCCATTGAGGGGCAATAAAGGCATTTAAAAGTTACATCAGTAAATATGGTTGTGTGTGTAATTTAATTACCCCACCTTTCTAGTATTCTAAAACATGAGTTGGATCGGATTGTTGAATTGGATTCCAAGTGGCATTTGGCTTGGAAAATAAATATACTTTCATATTTAAATGACTAGTTTAATTATCTATAATGTGCAAACTAATTAAGTAATCATTTATTTCATAAATGATAATTAAGCTAGCTAAAGGTTTGCTAAGGATTAATATAATTAATCTAAAAGGGTGTAGTGTGTATGATTTAGTTGATTTAATCAATAAATCATGAAGGGATGAACTAGGATGTTATGGGATAATACGGGAATGAATGAGTGATTACGGGATGTCTACATTTTCCCCTCTTTAAAGTGATATTGCAAAGTAATAGTATTTTAAATATAGTAGACACATGTAGATCGAAGATAGTGAAGAATTTGGATTCCCCAAAAAAAGGATGATAAGGGAATTCCCCTCAAAATGGTAGATTACTTAATAAGGAACTAGGCAGAAACTTGATAGGAAGAAGACAAGGGATTAGAACAAGGATAGGAAGGATTGTGCTCATAGCATGAGATTCATTTGGAGAATAAATTTAGATCAATGTTATTTTTGTTGGGTCACAATAGATTTGTCACCATGATTATAAAGGGATCAAAATGGTTAAACCAAAGACAGGTAAAAACACACACACACACACACAACAAAGAAAATATAAAAGGAAAATAGAACCAATATACATAGTAGGTGTAGGCATCATGGTTATAAAGGAACTAAGATGTAATCACACTACTTGTAAGTGGTCCAAAAAGTAAACATCGACAATGTAACATAAAGACCAAAAAGAAGACAATCAGTTATGCCCCTAATGCATGCCACATTGATTATTAAATGTATGCAAATAGGATCAGACTAAAGAGTGGAGTAAAGGTACTCCTCATGAAAATCTTATCAGATCCATTGTAAAAATGATCAGAGCTGATTTTCCCCAGACGAAGTTATATTACAAAGGAAAATAAATTTTGTGACTTGCCCCAAGTAAAGTTAGCTATCATACAAAGGGAAGAAAATGGTATTCGTAAGATTGGAATGATCACTAGGGTAGTAGATAAAGGTATGAATTTATCAAGATTGTGTTGAGATGTTGAAATATTCACTTCAAGGGTTTTCTAATTGTAGGATTTTTGTGATAAGTGAATGTTTGTTCGAAATTTCTATGCTTTTTGGAAAACCAAACATTGAATACATGATTTTATTTTGGATTTTTATTGCTTGATATGTTGGATTTTTTTATTTTTCAATTTTTCAAAAAAATGGAATAAAAATGCAATAAAATAAAAAAAACAAACCTCAATACACACAAAAGGAAAATGCTCCATGGTTTATTTAATAAACTAGGAGGAAAACACAACAAGTGCAAGTGAAAAACAGACACAAAACAAGCATTGCAAAAACACCCAATATGAATAGGAAGGAACCACACCAAATTTATATGCAAACTAAGATGAGAATATGTTTCTTGAATTTTTTCTACAACAAAGGTAAACAAAGAACAAAAAAATAACAAACTGAAAGAAGAAAAATCATTTTCATAATGTTGATAAACCACAACCATACAACACAACCTATAATAACGGCACATAATTACACTCTAAAGGGGTTCCACATTAAATAGCTAGACAAAAATGAATGCCCTCAAGTGATAGCTTTTAACATGAGAGGATTGTATTGGGCCAAAGAGCGGAGTGATGCTTAGATACTCTTATCGAATCCCATTGAAGTTTGATTTCTATTGGATTAAAATATGAAATCCAAGTGCTCCCCAAGAAAATTTATATTGTGAAAGGGTAAATGATTTCTTTCTGTGAGCATAGAAATACACCACTAGAAAGTAAAATTATTGTTGAAAGATGGTTTGGAATGATCGTGAGGAGCATCGTCAAATGGTGAAATTGTTTAACTGTTATTAAAAAATTGTTGATATTTGATCAAACATTATTTGAATGTTTTGATTTTCATAGTTTTATACTATTTTTGGATTTTGGAACAATTTTATATTGTTTTTGTATTTTTGAACAATTTTATATTATTGTTTTGTATTTTTAAACATGGTAAAATGGGTACACTACTTGAAAGAAGGTGTAAAAAATTAGAAGCATTCCATTCCATTTGAAAAAATGTATATGATAAAATTATAGGATGTCTCACTCGATTCATGACTTTATGCAACTAGGAAGATGTAGGGGCTCATCACCGAGAGCCAAGAAGGGCGTGAAAATTAAGTGAATAGTGATATGAAAGTGAAGATGATAGATGCAAAGACTTAAGGTGTAACAATGGTCATTATTATAAAAATGTAACTCATCTCTAGTCAATATTATTTGAACAATTCCAATATGATTCCACTTTATAGGTTTTACTTGAATTAGATACATAGATGGACTACCGATTGACAAGGTCTGGTTGAAGGAATCGTTGTCTCTCTTGAACATAAGTAACTTCTTGGGATATTTTTATTAGCACATTGATTCAGATTTCTAAAGGCTTTGGGTTAATTTTTTTGGTCCTTTTCGGAAGGGGAGCCCTACATGTTGCCCCATGCCACCAGAAGTAAGAGGAAAGGCCTCAACACCGATGGAAAAACATAGGTGAGTGAGGACATATCCTCCATTCTTAGTCTCGTAATAATAGTAAGAAGTATGTGTTTATCACCGAATATTGTTAAGGACAAAAGGTGTAATGATTTTATAGTTTTTTTTTTTTTTTTTAGATTGATTTTTCCTTTTTTATTTGATATTTAGCTTGTTGAAAGAAACATTCCCCCAAGTCTCATCCTCATGTGACTAGTAGGACGTAAGGGTTCAACACCATAGATTGAAATGGGATGCCAAAAAGGACCAGGTAAATAAGTTTGATCTTTTTGTTAAAGAGGGAGATTATTTTAAAGGAGGATTTTCCATCAGTAAGCTTTGAGACAAAACCGTAAGTAAAAATATCTAAAATGGTATAAATGACAACATGAGGACAAGACATACTGATTCCCAATAGGAACAAGGTTAACTTGTATCTGTTAGGTGAAGAATGAAAATATATGATAATGGTATGATTAAGATATATTTTAATAGATGGAATTCTTAGCACTATTTTTACTCACTTTTATTCTTATGATTTGTAAACAATGTTTTAAGGAACGATTTAATATGGACTTTTATTTTCTTTTTATGCTTTTTAAGTTTTCTTGATTTTTAGAGGATGAGGGTTTGAAATGGAATCATCAATAAAAATTCCCATCTTTATTAAAATTGAATGGTCTGAAATATGATACTTGGGCAGAAAATATCCAATTCAAAATGGGGAATTGAAAGATTCAATAAGTCCTGAAATACGAGACTTGGGTGGACAAGATCCAAGTCAAGGGAATATATCCAAAGATTTGATTAGTTGTTATTTATGAGACTTGGGTGGATGATATCCAGGTCAAAGGAATGAATCAAATTATTCAATGAGTCGAGGTATGAGAATTGGGCGAGATATGATCCAAATCAAAGGAAAGAATCGAAAGATTAGATAGGTCCATAAGTACGAGACTTGGGAAGAAAAGATCCAAATCAAAGTATGTGTGATTAGATAATTCTTCGATGAGATTGAAATACCTATGTGATGTTAGAGGAGGATTGTTGATGTGAGGAATATGTTGAGATTCATATTCATCCGTGAGTGGAAGAGTGCGAGGAAAGAATGATTGATCTCTATATGTATATCTAAGGATCCTTATAAGTTGTAGAGAAAAGATATTCAATGTTGATCTTTCGAAGATTTGAATCAATTGATTTGATGATAAATTTTTAATTAAATATTGAAAATGTTCCGAAGGATATACCTAGGTATATGTTCCTCATAGAGTGTACACATGTAGATGTCTTGACAGGTAGGATTCATCGTTAATGAGATGTCTGCAAGATTTATCATTTTTGGTGTAATGGAAATGGAAGGTTGTATCATTGCAAGTTTCCAAGCTTTTTGTGGATTATTTTTACAACAAGACTAGAGATGTCGGGAATAGGATAGAGTAGTGCAAGAATAGAGTCAATCTCAAAAGTTCTTGATGATGGACCCTCTTCTATAGAGTCTACAATTATATCAAGGTTGAAAGGGAGTGTTGAATATATGGTGTATTGGAGCACTCTAATTCCTTTCTGAAACAACTAGAGGCATCAAGGTTTATATCAAATCCCTACTTGTGGTCTGAAAAGGGAATAGTTTCTTGAGTCCCAAGAAAACCTTGGATTGTCTCCTCATTCTGAAAGAGATCCATGGATATGTGAAATTATTGATCCTAATGTATGAGAGATGGATAGATGATGTCAACGGTGAGAAAAGAGTCTTGAAACATGTTTAAACTTTTGTTTGATGTTAGAAATTTGTTATCGAAATAGTTTCAACATCTATTTGGACTAAAGGAAGAGAACTTGGAGAAGAGATGGAATGGTTTGGAGGAGATATACTAAAACTTATTCATGATCTCATTGAGTGTTAGTATGCACAAAAGTGGGGACAACGTTCAAATCTTCATTCAAAGTTGTAGAAATTGGCATGTCATCGATTACGAGCTTCATCATCAAGCTCTATGAAAATGGATCCTCGTCAATTGAGTCTTTAACATAATGATGAAAAGGTGTACAATGATCGTAGAATGGTCGTCGATGTGATGGTATTCACAATATTTGAATGTATTATATACAACGTACGATTGGGTTACGCATTAAAAAGGGTCTCATAGGTGGATATTTTATCATGTTAGCCTTTACTAATTGATGAAATGCATTATATAGACTCTCTCCTATAGTTGTAAACTTATGTTGAACTATATGTGGAGTATTTTCTACGATATAGGATATGATGGATTTATAGTCTAATTTATTCGAGGATTCTCCATGTTTGTGATATTTTTCCTTTGTACCATGGTTAGAAAATAGGTTAGAAAACACCTTGAGATTATTGTTTGGTGTTTCAATAGATGGTAGGTCTTTGGCCATAATGTATTCATTATCAATGAGGTTTTGGATGTAATTGTGAAGTTTTTACATTTATCTAATTGATGACCATCAATGCAATGAAACTCACAATATGTGTTAGGTTTATACCAATCTAGCTTAGGTTCTCCTTCAGGGAAGGGTTGCATGATGGGGTAAATGACCAAATTGGAACTTATCAATTGTTTCAGGATGTTTGAAAGAGACTCCCCTAAAGATGTATATTTTCATCATTTGTAGTCACAAGGAGGATAAAAAATTTATCTTCTTGGAATGTCAATGGATGGTTTAGACTTAGTCTATTTAGATTGGTTATTCTATAAGTTGTGTACATTATGATTATCCATGACACCATCATTAACAATGTTATGGTTGTGGTTGATGTACCTAGGTTTATCATGAGAAGTGATAGGGTTTTGTTATGGTTATGATTATGCCCATTGTCTTTATAATGAGGCTTGATCAAGCCTTTAGAAATGAGGGATTTTTCAATTTGAGTTCCCTTTTCGATAACTTCCTCAAAATTGTTGAGGCAGTGCATTTGCATGTGAAAGGAAAACTCATCGTTAAGGTTTGGGATGAAGATACTAACCATCTATTTTTCATGGATTAAACATAGGATTCAACTTATGGTTCCTCAACATGGATATATGACATTTTGCATTGAAGTATATTTCAAAGGTTTTTATAGGAACTAGAATTTATAAAGTGCTAACACACATCTAGACATAAATTCCCACTAGGTATAGATAAACCAAATGGTATCAGACATATGATGGTTCCATACATACCTAAGTACTTTTCCACCCCTAAATTTAAATATGAAGCATTAGTAGATTAGTTACATCTTATATAGTCATATAATAGTGCCAAATTAGATTATTCAATTTGTAATCATCTAAGTGCACACTTTGGGTCTTGTGTTTTTCTTCTTAGAAATTGTTTCCATTATCCTATTTTGTAAATTCCTAATAATAGTATATGTTGATCTACACATTGATTTCTAATTAGTAGTAAAACTATATAAATTTTTATAACCATTAATCTCGGGATAAATATTTAAGAGAATCTAAACAACCCTATTTTTTTATTTTAGGCTTAAATCAATTGCATGTTATTTGTTTAATATGATACAAATATGATTAGGTTTGAATTTTATTTTTGTTAATGTGTGATGTGGGTTAATGTTTACAAGATGATTAAATGTACAATTTTTATTTATATTCATCAATTGAATGAATGTAAAACTCAAATGATATGCTTGAGTGGACTTAGAGAGTGAGTTTAAATACAAATTAAATATTTATTACTCTCTAATTAGGATTTAAACTTATAATATATATATTTATACAATCATATTTACATTACTATACAAAAATAGGAAACTAGGGTTATACTTGCAATGATTTAAGACATTCAATGAGGCATGCAATCACAATCAAAATATCTACTTATTTTTTCTATAAATTCATGTGATGATATAGATTTAAAAATAGGTTAACTATTTTGTGTCAAGGATATGTGTACATCTCCAAATTTAAGTTTTGAAACCCCTCTGACACTAGTGCCAAACTGGACACTAGTGGTAGGAATTTTGTTTAATTGGGTGCTATTGTATATAATTATTATGAGATTTACTTTCATTTTGGTTAAATTTATATTTATATTCAAGGGTTTTTGGTACCTTTTCTTCTTCTAGAATCTTCTTGCATTCTATTGTAATGATTGAAACCTTAATTTCATACACCAACACTCTACAAATTTGATAACGCAAACATTTAGTGTGGTTGAGTGGGACATACCTTAGAGGACCTACCTTTTTGTTTATTCTTGTTAATAACTACAGTACATTTCACAAATGATAGGTACAAACTCCATGTATTTATCTTATTTCTCTTACAAGATTTAATGTGAGTCTAGAGTTCACCCCTTGTTATTTCCTTTATGTTTGACACGTATACCATTATAATTAAATATATTTATATGTAGAAATCATTTTGAATGCATAATATAATTATTTCAAACTTATCTTAGCTAAATTATTTTACTTTAGAATAGTAATTTGAGATATATAATTGATAGTTCCTCTTAATTTAGAGATCCTAGTAGCATTGTATATATAGGAGCATTTACTTTCAAAAGAGGGCCTAATTGAATGAAAATCTCAACCAAAGACCAAAATATATATGATAAAAATAAATAAAAATGGAACCAAATTGTCAAAAGAAATAAAATTTATATTTTGAACACTACCAACAAACATTAGACATAAAGCGTGGGATCCTATTGTCCAAATTGATGTTACTTTCCTCTAGCTTAAAATAGTCAAAGATCCTAAACACATCTAAAGATATCAATGACCTATTGAAAAAATATGTAGTGTAACAAGAAACCATTAATTAAGAAACCATCCAATCTAAATAGTAAATACAAGGCCATGTACAACTAAGTACTTTTTACTATATAAGGATCTTATATATTAAACATTACTATTTAAGTGTGTTATATAATAATGTTTTTGCTAATTTTAGGTGTCTACATTTTCTGAATTGTTAATTTAGTGAATTAAAAATGTTATTTTAAAGGAGAAATAAGAAGTGTACCTTTTCTAATTTATTCCCTATCATAGGGAATCATTTTCATGGAGATATCGTATCCCTTATCATCCATGTTTGGTTTGATCTTGTGACAATATTTGTTAATGATGGCTTGCAATTTTCATCATTTTGAACCTTTTCAAAACAACATTTATTTTATTTAGATATAAATTTTTTGTCTTCTAATTGACTAACTTATATGCCAAGAAAATACTTCATTAAACCCAAATATGACATTTAAAATTCTTTATCTATTGTTAATTTTAACTAGTGAATTGGTAGTTATCCTATTACTATCAAAGCATGCAAATATAAACATATAATCAAATTTTGGCCTTGGTTGTTCATATTTCTATGATTTTTTCATTCACTTCTTATTTTTGTAAAGACATTATTTAGAAAATATGATACAATCATGTGATACCATTATCTTAGAGCTCATTTGGGATCATATAATCATCTCTTCAATCTACACATTTTTTTGTTCTTCACCTAAAACTTCATATCTATGTGTTTGTTGAAAATAATCTTCTTCTTCAAGTATTAAACTCCGAAAACGAAAAATTGACATCCATTTGAAATAATTTATAGTTATTTTGATTTTTTATCTCTTAGAAAATTCTAATAGTGTCTATTCTGGCCACTAGAGAAATTGTTTCATTATAATCAATTCCAATTTGCTGTGAAAAACTATTTGCAACCAACCTTGTTTTTACCTTGTTTTATGTCCTTCAACATCTCCATATACATTAAATTTGTTCTTAAAGACCCATTTTTCACATATAAATCATTTTCATTCTAGAAGTCATACAAAATCCTATTTATTATCCTTTTAATAGAAGCAATTTCTTCATTGATGGATTTTATCCAATTTCCATTTTCAACTAGTTCTTGAAAAATATTTGATTAGCTTGAAAAAATAATGTAAAATCATAATATAAATCAACATTTTCATCACTATGAGATTCATTATAAATATCATTTAAAACTCTTTCCTTCGTTGAGATGTCTCTATAGTAAGATATTAGAGGTGTTGATGTTGGATTTAAATTATTAATGGCATGATAGCTTGAATGGTGAAATTTTCCCCACATGTCTTGATGCTTCCCCACTTCTATATATGAAATTTTTTTGGTTGAGATGAAAAATATCCACGAGGTGTCACTATGGTGAAATATTATAATTTTTTGAAATATAGGTGTCTTTTAGATCCCCTTGGGGAAATATCTCAAGGGAATGTGAGATAAGGGTTCCCTGGAAGGTGTAATTGTAATGATATTTCATTCACAAAGATAGGGAATTAAAGGAAATGTCAGTGGAGTGGGACCTTTGGAGCTTTATGGACATTTTTTGTTCCATTATGAGATATTTTTTAGTGATAGTTTTGACTTATCAGTACTTCCTTTCTATACTTTGTTTTCAATGAACTCAACATCTATACTAATAATATATTTATTTTTTATGGAATTATACAATTTATATGCTTCTAATCGCCCACTATAACCCATTAAAATGTATCTTTCTCCTTTATCAAATATAATTAATTTCTTATTGACTTTGGCACATGAACATATGCCATATAACCAAAAATCTTAAATGCAAAACACTATATGTTTATTTCAACATGATTATTTAGGAAATTTTTCCTTCACACTTTTTGTGTGGCATATATTTGAAATAAATATTGTATAAGATACAACTTCATCCCAATATTAGTTTTACAAACTTTTGTCCTTGAACATATTATTTTCCATTTACATGATATTTTTGTTCTATTTTTTTACATCATTATGTTGAGGTGTATAACTTGTAATTTTTTTCTTGATTCTATGAGTTTTCTAAAAATTCATGAACTCGTTTAATATATAATATCCTCCTTTTTATAATTTTAATGCTTTTATCTATTGACCACTTTATTTTTTTAATCGGGACTTTTAACTCTTTGAACATGTCAAAAGCTTCTTACTTAAATGCTTCAAGAAATAAACCTAGATATTATTTCTTAAGTATTCAATAAAAGTCAAGAAATATAAACTTCCACATATTGAAATTTTTTCATATGTCCACATAGATATGAGTAAAAAGTCCCAAGAGGAGATTTATCTCTATATGACTTTCCAAAAAGGAAATATTTTGTATGTTGCTTACTAATGATACAACTTGCACAAGTATTTATTAGTTATTATATTAATGGAATCCATTTACCATATTCTTCTTCTCCATACACTTCAAACCACTAAATATTAAATATCCTAACCTTAAATTTCATAACCATGATTGATCTTTGATGAAAAATTTGACTTCATTTGTAGATGTCACATGTAGTGAGTACTTTTGAATGTGCTCCATATGAGTATGAGGTATTTGTAGTTGAATTTGAATTTTATAGTGAGATATCACCTAAGAAATATCTCAGGTTACTTTTCTACTCAATTTATATTATAAATGTATTCAAGATCCGATCTTGTAGACATTTGTTTTGGATTTTCATTTTGTATATCATTGTATCTTGATATATTTTTGGAATTTAACATGAATTTATAGATAATATGTATCTTAGATGAAACATCTTATATGAAGTTGAGTTCACGTTGTCTTTAAGATGCCTCAAAGGATACATCTTTTCATAATTTGATTAGGATTTTCAATTGATATATATCATTTTAGTTATATCATGTGGTATTTTGATTGGAAGTTTCATCTAATATATTATTGTAGTGATATCTTGTAGTATATTTATCTCCTATTATATTTTGGTATCCCTCTATACCAAGAACTTTAGAATATATTACTTGAAAATTCACTATGAATTTTTAATGGAAACATTTTTTTCTTGTTATTTCAACCTTTGCAATTAACTTATTGCTTGGATTTCTATTCAATATCACACATGTATCATGCTTAGAATAAACTTTGGATTCCTTATAAACTAATTCATTAGTACTCATTAAAATTTTATAAAAAAATAGAACATAATACACATCTCAATTTTTTTCTCTTCACCTTGATCTATGTTAGTGTTGATTGATCATTTTCCCATACTAAAATTTATCATCGTTTTCTAACTTCGCTTTATATTTAACGGAATCATCAATGTTTACAAATTTATCATTACATTTATTCATGTAATTATTACATCCATTGTTTAAAAACCAAACTTATTTTTTGTTTTCTTGTGCAAAGATTAAAAGTTATAAACATTGAGCCATTAGTTTATTTTTTAGGTTGATTTTCTCTAGGAAAATTACATTCTTCTTATATCAAATTGTTTCTTTTTTACTCATTTGCATAATGTTCATATTATTTATAGTAATTCACTAGACACGAGAATTTTCATACCTCTTATGGTGAGCATGGTTTTGGTTTCCAACTTTTTCTCTTGTATTCAAAGTTTATGAATTCATATTAGTTCATCCACCATCAAAAAATGTGTTGCTTCTTCCACCTCCCCTTTAGACATTTCTTTTTCTTCCTTTGTCAAAAATTGATCTCACTCTTCCTCTTATTACTGAAACTTGTGGCACACATGTTCACTATAAATCTATCGAAATATTCAATCTATGATCATGAATATCATGGATCCCATTAACTTGTCAACAAAAATTGGACACCCTTGGAGGTGGTCAAAGCATATAATTGTGTCCCAATTTTTTGCACTTTTTATACCTTCAACAAAATATGTCTAACAACCAAAGCATGGCCAAACATGTAGTTTTAAGAGCTTATAAATACCAAGTTATAGGGCATACATAATTTACTTGATTTTTTAAAGTTTTTATAGTATTTTTAAATATTTATTTACCAGCCATATTTTAAAATATTTTTTGCCACCAAATAAGACACACTTATATGCTTTTGAATTTCCCATACATAATTAGATTTTTGTTATTGTAATTTGCAAAATAATGAATTTTCTATTTCTTGTTTTATGATGAATAATTCATTATCATATTTTTCTCCTTCATTATATATTCCTCTTCTTGGGTCAATTCTTGAGGCACCATTTGATTCATAGGATTTACCATCCCATTTTCAATCGGGCCTCGTATATCTTGAGTGCAAAATAGCATTTTCATTTTGATACTTGAGTAGTCATAACTCTTACCGATGAAAGTATGAATATGAGGATTTACAAGCTTTCCACCTCTCAAACCTACCATTCTAAGCTACACTACAAATAAAATCAATGCCTAAGCTCTACCAATATGAAGGATTGTGTGTTTGAATCCATTGTTGAGGGTATGGGCTTAAAAAATGAAACAAGAAACTAGAATGCAATATATCTGAAATAACAAAGACATATAAGATCAAATTATTTTCAAAATGAACTTTCTATCTAAAATTCTCGCAACACATTGATGTGTTTCTTCTTGTTTACAAAATACAAACAAAGACATCTTATTTGTAGAGGTATTCTACCTTCACCAATTCTTAGCTTCTAATACAATAAAAAATAATGTAGTTGAATTAGATTAGTGTTGTGTGCATAAGGATTTGATGAGGTTTACATTAATAACATATTATTCTCCAAACAAATTATGCTTTGAAAAAATTATGAGTATTAGATGCGAATATCTTCATAACTAGGTTTGAATTTGAAATAGATACAAATAATATATATAAGTAAGCAATATTTTATAGAATATTTAATAAAGTATATAATTATGGTTCATTGCCTTCTTGAGGAGCCATATAACCAACAACTTACTTTTGCATACCGTTATCTCATTTTTGATTTTATCAATAAGATGGATATAACCAATCAAACTTTCATGTTGATGAACCTGTTGAAATCCATTTTTCATTCTAAGTGTTGCTTTGAAAATGTATTTTTCTTGCTTTTTCTCTCCGATTTCGGTGGTTTTCTAGCATATTACATTTTTATGAAAAATGTTTCCCACCTTAAAAACCCGACACACTATAGTATTTCGGGTTTCAGGTTTTGATTGCATTAGAAAATCTCACCTGGAAATCACATGCATTATGTCATGTGTTTTCCGAACCTGAAACATTGTAGCATGTTGGGATTTCAGGTTTTCATACATTGGAACATGATGAGTAATTCACATGTCATGTGTTACTTTTTCTCCAAACCCGAACTTCAACTTGTTTATGGGTTCCTTCGTATCGATTTTGGGGATTTGATTACACATTTGCATGACATTCCTTATGTGGTCAAATTTCCACCTCTAAGTCAGCACAATAAATTCTAGGGTGGGATTTGATTACACATTTGCATGACATTCCTCATGTGGTCAAATTTCCACCTCTAAGTCAACACAATAAATTCCAGGGTGGATTTGGTGGCCTACACATACCATCTTATGTGTAGCTAATGCAATTTTATTTATAAATAGGTGGGATTTCCACGTCATTTGTTTGTAATTCAGATTTTCCTCCACTTTTGCATCATGTAAACTTGATTGGCGTTTTATTTGAATTTCAGTCGATATTCTTGGATAACTCCTTCTAGTTCATATTTTGGTAAGGGTTTACTGTAGTGCCCGCTTTCCTTTGACACCTTGTGATATTGATCCTGATACTGCTAACTATACTATGGACATTGTTATAGTTTAATTTAGCATGATGTTAGATGTTAGATCATGATTTATTGTGGACTTTGATTCATATATGGTGAATGATGATTATTAGAGACATTTTGGATATTAATGTTGATATATTGTTTGACATGGTTACATTATAGATGTTGTTCGAGCTTGTGATATTTGGGTATTTTGAGTAGACCTAGGGAATGAGAATTAAATTAAATTTGGTGATGATATAGGTGTGAATGAAATTGTAAGTGATATTGTTGATTGCCTTTATGTTTGTTGTGATTCACATATACGTGGATGATCTTGAAATGATGTTTATATTCGTTTGGGTGTTTTAATATGGCCACGAGGCTGAAGGAGGCATTTGTATTTTGTAGGTTTAAAATGTCACCAAAAACATCGGGGATTGGAGACTAACCACATTGGAATTCTGGATGAAATCAACAAGGTCACCATGGCAACTTGTATTTTTTTGTGTGTTTGATTGTGTTAGGGATTCCCAAGGGGGGGATCACCTTTAAATGTGACCAAGGGTTATGTGTATTTATTTATTTGGTTCATTTTTATTGATGTTTGTATGTGTTTATTAAGTGACGTGTTTACCCCTTTTTATTTAAATAAATTGTGGTATATAATTTGAGTAATCATATTGTTAAAATAAATTAAACAAAGTGGGTCATAAGAAAGTAATTATTGGAGTGGTTTGACTCTTGTATTAAATGTTGTAAGATATGTGTAAGAAATGTGTAAGTGATGTGTAAGAGATATTTAAGTAAAACTTGGAGTATGAAACACTTCATCTTCTTTGGAATTCGAAATTGTCCTTGGAGACTGATTTTGGAGGTTTGTGGGACAAGTTAAACTTGTCCCATACATCTTAAATTTGCATACCAACCTTACCTATGGTTGGAGAGTTTAAATATAGCCTTCATTATGCATTTTTGTAAGCCTAGTTGAATGTTTTAATTACACTTCTTGCTTGAAATTAATTTCAGTCTTTCGGGATATGGGCTTGACTTGAGTGTGTAAGTAAGACTGTCATATTATTCACCTACTTATTTATTATGTCTTGGAGATTGAAGTTGACTTGTGAGTTGGAGTTGATGATGAATGATGTGGCATCTGCAAAGATCCACCTCATCCTCCTCTCTTCCCCCTTCTATATATTTGAATTCATTTTATTGTTTGGGGTTACACTCTTTTGGTGGCTTTACTTTTGCATACTTCTTTTGGGGAAAAAAATTTTGCTATTGGGAGCTCTTGCTTTTGGAGAAAGTTTGCAAACTTTTTACAAGCCTATGTTTCATTGATCTTGGGTTGTTTTCTATTGGAAAGCTTGTTGGTTGGAACTTGGAACAAACTCCATTATGGAGAGGTAAGAGCTTGACCCTTGAAATGCTCTTCTTTTAATTGTGTAAACGTTATTGTTTTGAATGTCTTGGCATGTGTGTGGTTTTTTTGGGTAGATGGCCTAGGGATGGTGTAGGAGAAGACTATGGGGTATTTCTGTTGGAGGAATAAGTGTTTTGGGGAGGTATAAGTGTGGAGGAGTTGGAATCTAGGTTCCACCTTACAAAGAAATAGCTTGCAATTCTTTACTCGTTATGGGGTGCCATAAGAGTTTGGGAGGCATAAGCAAATACGAGGAATAAGGGGTACTTGGGGAGGCATAAGGGTATGTCGGGGATCTGAAATGATATTGATATATATATATATATATATATATATATATATATATTCGAGTTTGTTCTCGGTGGTGATACCCATTTCCCCTTTGGGAGGCATAAGTAGCATCCCCATAGTTTCTTGCTCCTTTGGCTTGCATGATGAAGCCTAAGTTTTGTTTGTTATGTTTTAATGTGGTTGCAAATTATAGTTTAATTTTTGGACAATGTTTTAAATGTGAAAATGTTGCTTGTGTGTTGTGGAAGCCTTTGTTTCCATGAGTTGAATCACATCTTCTATTGCATTATGGTTGGGGCTCGGGGGCCAATGAAGAAGGATGGATTCTCCTTTTCATTGGATGTCTTGGTTGGGTGGAGAGCATTTCCTTTCCCCTGCTCTTGTTGTGATCAGAATTGGAAAAATGATAAATCTACATGTTGTTGTTTTGGAGCAAAGAAAAAAAAAACAGTTTGATCAGTCCCTTGTTGAAATGAAATCTTATTGTAACCTTTCCCACTTGAAGTGGATGAACTTGTATATGTTTTGTAATGGAAATATGTTGTATTGAATATGAAAGTTGTAATTTTTAAATGTAAAGGAGAGATATACTTTGTTTCTTGTTTTAAAAGAAAGAGATGCATTTTATATATTGTATTGTGAAAATCAACAGAAAAGAGAAGTTGTAAAAGAAGGAAATCTTGTCTTTTGAATAAAATTTGCATTCTTTTCCACAATTGGAACTACTGTTGTTTAAAATCTGAGTTTGAAATGTATTTGAAATCTCTGTTTGAAAGGAAGAAATGTGTGTGAGGAAAATATAGAACTCTATCTTTTGAAATGTGTAAAATTGGAAATCAGAATTATATTTTGGTTCTAAATAGTTTGATTTGAATCAACTAAATGTATTAGATTATAATTGGAATGAATTATAATACTTGGAAGATGAAAATGGCAAATAGATCCTTTAAAATTTGATCTCTGTTTTGTATTTTCAAATTGGCAAATACTTTATCCAAAAATGCACAATTCGAACCTACAACAATGAAATAAAAATTAAACAATTAAATTGAAGTAGTATGCCCTAAATGAATTCAATTGGACAAAAACACTTAAGGAATTTCTTAGAAAATTTAGGAAAATCAGGCTCAAACCGTTTTGCTATCAAAGTTGTATTTTTTTAATTAGGAGTCAATCAAACAAACTTACCTTCCAAATCCATCCTAAATCCATCTAAGAATAATTATCCATGTCTAATTGACATGTTAAGAGAGGAAGGAGATCAATTGATTAAAATTTCATAAGTTAAAATTTACCAACTTGCCTTTTAAACCCCCGGAGATCATTTTCATGAAATTGACCACTTAAATATTATCAAAAGAAAAAAATTAATGATTCTTGTGCAAGAGGACGTTGAGATCTTTCCAAAAAGATCTCGTTTGCCCAAAAATGATCTCCCAATCAAAATTTATGGCCTTCTGAAGTTTTTCTTCATTTGGCATCAAAAATAATCCTAACTGTAAAAAAAAATTGGGAAAAATTTCCTTAGCGGTCCTACGGGCCCGAATTTTCCTTAACGCTTTTTGGTAAAAAAAAATTCCAAAGGCATGAATTTTACCGCCACTCCGCTTACCCGCAAGCCTTTCTTTTTGTCAAAATCACCTTAGTTCAAAAAAGAAATTTTGGAAAAATTTCCCCGTGGACCCACTACCCCACTTTTACCATTTTGGTTGTTTTTGTGGTCGCACAGGCCCGCAATAGTTAACTTAACCTTTAAAATAATTGTGGAAAATTTTCTAATTTTCCTCCGCCACTCCACCGGCCCGTAGCTAATCAGGTGTTGCCATGTGGCATCACAAGGCATCGGCGGAGGAGTGAATCCCCTTTTAGCTTCGCAATTCAAAAATTTTTTGGGAAAAAATTCCCAAATTTTCCCGCCAATCTGCATCTAATAGATGGATGAACTTTATTTCATGACATGTCCATGGAAGCATGGAGATTTTTGAGTCTTTAAACCTTTTTCTCGCAAAATTCAAATTTTGCTAAATTGCTCTGACGGCCCAACAGGCCACAACCAATCATTGATTAGCATGTGGCATCGTTCTCAGGAAGTTGGAGGTGCAAGCTATTTTAATCCTTTGCACTTTTAACCCTAAAGTCTAAAATCTCTATGTTTCCCTGCAATTTTATTTCTCCCGCGACCTATCGAGTGCTTGACATATGGCGCTTTGGGCATTAAGCGAGGCACGAGATCATTTGATTCCATAGCGCTTTTCAGCCAAAAAGGATCATTGTCTTAAAATCCTCCAGGCCCGATTTTTGCGAGTTTAGAAATGCTAACACGTGTCCTCTTCGGGCTCACGGGCGCAAGAAGGTAGATCACATTTTTGTTCCAAAAAGGAAAAATACGCTAAAACTCTCCCCGCTCCCCCCCCACGCATGGGAAAATTTTGTTTCCCCACTCCGCCATGGGCATGTGGGCATACGGAGGTGAAATGCACCTTTCACCCAAGGGCGCTAAGGGAAAACTTTCTTCCCCAGGCCCATAGGCCCACCCTTGGGAAAATTTTCTTCCCAAGGCCCGTCGGCCCATAACTTAAGAATTATAGGGAGTTAGAAGGACTTCTTTATATCTTTGGAAAGGGGGAAAAATTCCTATCTAATCATCTTATTTTCAAGAAAATTTTAGTGCCTTAAATATGTGCAAAATCAAGTTAAGTACAAGGTAATCCTTAGAGTGGGTAAGTGGGAAATAACTCCCCATTAATTTAAAATGTTAATTCTAAAGTATGGGATGACCCTTTAAGGGGTCATGGGGTAAGTGAATGTTTTCCTAACCCCATGTAAATGAGAACCATGTCTACTTTTAGACCTAGTGGAATTAAATACCTAGGGTATTTAATTGTTTTTCCCCCTTTAACCCTCTAAATTCTATTAGGGAATGTTTAATCTTAGCGTTAATCTAATTAATTGATAAATAAGAACCTAAAGGAAATTTAATCTCAACTCTATTGTTTTTACTCATTAATTGTATTGTGATTTTTAATGTTGGTTATAATGGAAAACTTTATCTTCTTAACATAATTGACCTTGATATCTTTCTTTGTGATAACTGTTGCTTGAGGCTTGTTTGTAGTCTCAACTTAAAAATAAAAAATAATTATCCCATAATTTTTTTCACTAATCCTAGGTTGTTCTTGGGTCTCAAGTGGGTTTTTTTAGTAGGCATCACATTTATCCTTCTTGTTTATTTGCATTTTCATTTTGAGGGTTTTTGGAGTTGTGTTTATTATTTCATAAATATTTTAATCCTCCCTTATATTTTTCCCATTCTTTATAATTGTTGTTTTACCTTGAGAAGTGTGAACCTTTTTAGGTTTTTAACTTGATTATTATCGTAAGAATTTCTAAAGAAATCAATTGGAAGAAGTCAATTAATGATTTTTAACTCAAAATTGTGTTTTAAGATTTTTCCTTGCTAAAGCAAATCTAAAAACTGATAAAGTGTATTGCAAATCTTCATTGTTTATCAAGATCGATTCTTCGATGGTTTATTAAAGATCCTATAGTGCTTTGAATAAGTAAAATTTTCCTCTGGTTTTGATTTCAGAGCATGTCAAGAAATTTCAAAAACCCGATAGTCTATCGGGTTTCTCAAGTTTTCAAACAAAGATCAAACCCTAATCGGTTCATTAGGTTTCTCATATTTCTCAAAAAGGTTCATTGTGCAACCATTTTTTTGGACCATCTACTTGGTGCTTTGTAGGGGTTGAAACCTAAATTTTTCCGAAGCCCCCAAAAGCTTAGAAGCCCTATTTCTTTGATCATTTGTGTGTGATTAAGGTAAAGGGAAGGGGGAAAAGGACCCATCTAAGGAAATGGAGTATAAGTATCAAGGAAAAATACATCCTTCTAATATTGATATTAGAGACATATAATTAGGACATATCAACATGGAGGAATTTTGGAGTGGAGTACAAATTTCTTCATAGACTTCATGGATGTAGTGTATCAGCGTAATAGCATGTTACCTTTAGTTTATGCCTTTCCAATCTATACTCAGTTCCCAAAATTAATTCTCATATGTACCAATCATTATGACTCGAGATATGAGATATTTTCATAATCGGGAGGGTGAGATTATAGTCGGTCAGACACCGACTACTTTGATGTTCTTCTCAAGCTCCCTAATTTCACTACATATGTCAAGACAGACCCTAAAATAGCTTAGAAATCTTGGGATGCAAGTCTAGATGATCATGTCAAACATGTTAACAAAAAATACTTGTTGAAACCCAAGCCTTCTATGTTAAGCTTTCCAAATATTGTACCTTGAAGTGACTTCATTTTATAAATCGGTGATATTATCACACTTTTGAGAAGATTGTTTAGACTTCCTGAAGATATAGAATTTTAGGGATGGATGTACCAATTAATCACTTATATAAATAAAAATGATCAATTATTTGATTTGGGTGCATTGATCAATGACATTATTTGAGACAAATGAAAGAGATTTTAAGTACAGGAAAATTCTACATGATGTCTTATGTCACATATGCTACAATTGGGATGATATTTGATCCTAGGTTGAAGAGTATGGGTTACAGGCCCTCAGACCATGTTTATAATTATTACCCTAAGCTATCCCTTAAAGGAAGTGAGGAACATATCTGGAGGGTTGATGATGTTTTATTCTACAACGTTATCTATAGATTGGGACCCAATCTCTCCAAGAAAATGGTTTTTGATACCAAATGGAACACAAAGTGTCAAAATGGGGTTACATCTTTTTGCAATTTCAAAAATTCACCTATGTATGGGTTGGAACATTCTTGCAATATCCATTTCATCTTCCGAGGTTTCGAGTGATAAACGGATCCTTATGGAGTTGGCTTAGAAACTTTCATATCTTCACAAGTTCGAAAAAGTAAGAATAAGGAAGGGGTTCATTTTCCTATCTCCATTGGAAGATAAAATCATAGATCTATTATTAAATCCAATAATTTCATCAATGAAATGTAGGATGAGATTAAGAATAATATACCATTGAGGGTAGGTTTTTATTATCAAAGTGTTCTAAAGGCTCATGGAACATTGCTGACTCCACACTATAGAACTTGCGAGACATTTGGGCTAATTGAAGAGATGAAGTTGCAATTTGAAATAAAAATAATAGCAAGTTAACTTTATATCAGATAGTAACTCTTGATATTGTTGATAATCTTAAAGGGTTCGTTGATGATGGAAATATCTTAGACCCTATGTATGAAAAAATGGATGAAGAAAGTTTGGGATTTCCTCCAATTTATTTGTTGATTAAGGAATCTATATCCATTAAGGACATAGCTTCTCAAATCCTCTTTCGAGACACATGGTTATATTCACGGGGCATTTAGCCAAGAGATCCTTGATTCCTAAAGATGTCATTCACTTCGGTGTCGGAGGCACGCCCCTCCCAAGAAGGAAAATATAAAGGTGAAAATTTTGGAAGGAAGTTCAAGTTCAAATTCTTCAAAGACAGTAGAATGAAGACTCACTCTTCATCTTCTATTTTTTCCACCTCATCAATTTTTTTGGTCTAGTCTCCTTCTCCTCGAATACTCGGGGACCATTAGGTGATATTATGGTTACTTAACCACGATCCATATTCTTCCCTCGTCACTCATGTAATTCCTATTGTTATCTTGTATCCCCATATAACTATTTCTTCCCCATATCCTCCTCAAATCATTTCTCCTCAACGTTTCTCTCCCCACCATCTTTCTCTTTGTAGATTTCATCAATCTCTCGTAATCGTTTCTACATATTTCCCTCCTTTACCTTCATTACTTCACATATCACTCATGACCAACATATTTTCCTTCCTTTCCCCTCTTTCGATTGGGATAGTTTGATGTTGGGATCTCCTTCTTCTACTTATTATTCCATATCTTATACTCCTCCTGTTTATTCCACTATAGTTACCGCCACCCTTTCTACTCCTCCATCCCTAGTACAGTTGATGAAAAATCACAACACCACCCACATGACGACAGATCGAGTGGGGCATCTTGTGTGATTGCATAACATGGGACCATGTCTCAAGATGTGGGACTTGTGGACTTGAGATGGCCCTTGAGAGAAATCCAACTTCTTCTTCCTAATCCTAATGCTAAAGTACTTCTAAAAAAGGAAATGCGACTATCTACTCCTAATCTAACAATACCTAGGACACGGGAGAGAGAGAGAGCATAAAATAAAGGAATCCTATACTATAGAGGTGATAACACCAATAAAAGGGGATGGCTGATCACAAATACAACTACCTAAAATGGAGAGAGGTGAGCGATAGAGGGGATGGATAGATACATCACAGACCAAAGATAAATTTCACACAGAACACCACTTTAAAACCCATTAAACATGGCTCTCAAAACCTGAAATAGACATCAGAGATATGCACAGTATACCCTGCAACAATGAGAAGCAAGAAGAGACAATAAAATAATTAAGGATGGACAAAATGCATCACGAAACAGATTTTATTACTCCAAGAGTTCACACGGTACACCATCAGTGGGAAAGGGGCAAGAAAATGCCATTATAGAGCCAAGAGAGGAGGTTTATGCTCTACATTCTACCCTAAGGAATAAAAGAGAGGGGGCAAGAGAGAAAATATGACCAACCTTTTGAAATATGCCCCTCCTTTACAATATATAGAAGAATGAGAGAAGGAGAGAGGGAAGAATTCAAATCCTGCTTCAACCACCCCTACAATTTATTGAATCCGCCTATTCCAACCACTACATAAAGCATTGAAATCCACTTGTAATAATGATGGGCTTTCTGCAAGACCCATGCCTCCATGTATTGTTCCTTGTTGGGAAAGAAAGGAGTCCATTATTCATCATGGTGATAGGTGAGAGACTTGACATCCTTGAAAATGGTGGACCAGATCATTAATGGTGGCAGGTGAGTAAAGTGCCGGGAGTTATCTGAAAAGTCCTTTCCCACTCAATTCCGAGCTCTTGGTTAAAAGACATGGCTGTTTGAAGGTCAGGGTCGGGCGTTTAACACGGGCTTGCAATATGCAAATGAGTCTGCCCATACGGGGTCCACGTGGTAGCCCCGCATGCGTTGAAGATTCCACCCCTTCCTCTCGCTCTTGTAGTTGCACTAAACTAACACGTGGCACCTTCTATGGATCTTCTCTGTTTCTTTTGTTCTTTTCCTAATCCCCTATTTGTGGAGACATTGTGCTTGACCTAAGACATGTGGAGAGATGGAGCATGTTTGAGGACCGCTTTTGGATTTGCCTCTTAAAAGAGCACCGAAGAGACACGTGGCTCCTTTTGCTGGTGTTGGTGCTCAATTATCTCGCCCCATTTGTGCCCTTGAAGATTTATTGATTCACGGCCCCTGTCATTTTTTTCCTTCCTCGTATTGTGTTTGGTGGAGTCTTTATTGCCATTTTAATCTACTCCTTGGTCAAAGATCATGTGTAGGACCGTATTTGTCTCATGGTTCCTTTGTTCCTCTAGAAAATATCTATATTTTTAGTCTCATGTCCTCTGTTCCTTCAAAACTTGTGTTTTCCTATTTCCTCCATTTTCCATAGTCAAGATCTATTATCCTTGTCATTTTTGCCCTAAATACTCAAGGAGAAATGAGTTAATGTGTCCCTAAGGATTGTGTTTGAGCCTTACAATAGTCTAAATTCTCGTCCTTGAAGAAAACCTCATTTTCTGGCTCGAATGGACGTTTCTCTATGTTTTACGGTTTGACGGGCATTTCTCCCAGTCAAATTTACATCATTCAGTCGATAGGGAAATGTGGCACCTCTTGGTTGGATGCGAGATCAACTTAATACTTCATAAATCCTACAAAAATACTCAACTTTAAAATGTGTCCACGTGGAGGAATGGTGCTCATTTGGAGATCTTCTTTTGGACTTTTCCTTGGAGTAGCATTAGGAGGACACATAGAGGCTTCTAATGCTTGGCCCAAACTTAGACAAATTTTTATGCAGTTGGAGCATTTTGGTGAAATGGGACACGTGGCAAGCTTGTGCTCATTTAGGGTCTCCGCTTTAGACACCATCTTGAAGTTTTTCCATGGAGACACGTGGAGGAACCACGCATGTTCAAGGACCAGCCTTTGAGTTTCATTCTAAAGAAGCGCCAGGATGACACGTGGAGGCCTCTCCTCTCTTTGCATTTTACTTAGACTTTTCAATGGCCAAAAGGAGACTCCCTCGAGCTTGACAAGTGACACCTTATACTGAGCTCCAAGCCTTCAAACAAATTTTTTTCAGAGCAGGACACATGGCGAGCACGCACTCATTCAAGGTATCAAATTTTTGGGACCGTCTCAAGGTGCGCCATGGTGATATGTGGCAATTTGAAAAGTCATAGGGGGTGGGAGGTGGACCATCGGAGGAAAATCAAACTTTTCACCTCTTTGCTTCATAAAGGTTAAAATACCAAAATGGCAAACAGCTCGGCCGATGGGAAATAGTCAATGTTTTTCCCCAATCAACAGCAGAGGTGCGGACCCGCAGAGGAAAATTGGAAAAATTTCCTTTTTAGAAAAAAGAGTTAAAAGTAAAAGGGGAAGTGTAGTTCTACTAGTACCCACATTGGGACACATGTCAAAAGTATTTCTCAAGGGCAGAGTTACGGGGGAAACTTGGAAAATTTTCCTCTTTTCCAAGAGAGAGTCAAATGGCAGAATTTCTCTGCGTTTCTTTTAGGGCCCATCTCAAGACACGTGTCAAGACCATTTTCAGAAGCGAGAGGTGTGGAACAAAATGGAAAAAAAATCAGTTTTCCTAAAAAGGTCAAAAAAGATAAAAGAAAGCCCCCGAGCCTGATTTTGCATCTTCCATGTGGACGGCCCACATTCAAAATCAAAGATCAACGGCTGCTGAGCATCTAAATCTGATTTTACCCCCATTTTTCTATAAAACTCCTAGGAGTGTGAGTCTTCATGATTTCTTGTTATTTTCTACACGCCAAATAGAGGAGTGAGTTAATTTTGATATCTAGAGTTAAGTGGGAGACATTTGGAGAAGTATTTCACCATTAAAATGGTCTCGAATCTCAATCCTGATCTGGTTTTCCATTTTTCTTCTCCTGAGCATGCAAGGGGTCAGATTTCATTGATATGGGATGGAATTGGTTAGCGAATGGATGGAGGCATGTTTTTCCCGAGAAAGGAGTTGAATGCGGGAAGAAATTGAAGATATTTTCCCTCGAGCACCTAGAGATTTTTACAAATCTGATTCTGTGAATCACGAAAGAATCATGGCAAGCACTGGTGAATTTAAAGTTTTTTTCTTTTAGGAGGAAGGGGCTTTGTTGTAAATGTTATAAATGGCACGAATTTTTCATGCAAAGGGTTGGTAGTTTTTGGAAGGATCGGGATTGATTCTCTCAAGTGAGAAAAATCTTAACAAAGCCATCCATTTTGAGAATCTGTATATCTCTCTTTGTATATCTCTGTTTTGATGTGTCAAGGTGGTGTCAAGGTGGTTGCAAGTGTACAGCCATTGAAAAGCTTTGAGATTGTTCTAGAAAATTTCCCTTCTGAAAATTTGATCAAACTTTGAGTTATTCTATGTCAATCTTGAGTAAAGTGTATTTATTTCATTTCGAATGCATGCAGTATTTTTTCTTGTTTCTATTACAACCTTCTACCAAAATATAGTCCAATCACACAGGTCTCAGTCCTTGTGATAGTTTCTTGGAATCTACAATTTCATTTCTTAGAAGATCCTTCATCTAGGAATGGGATAAACAGGTTTCAAATCACTTTTCTTTCATTTGGTGGATAGAGATTATCTGTAAGCCCATGGGTGTACCTCGGGGGTGACTTGGTCTAAATCCATGTGCTTTATTGGGTCCTTTGATTCGAGATTTCATGATAAAATCCCATAGGTTGTGTGAAAGAGTGTTGATCACGGGCCTCCATTAAAGCACATATTCTAGTTGAGGAAACAATTTAACTTTTTGTGGCATTTTGTTGATTAAATATTTTAATTTTGCATAAGCTCTCAAGGATATGGTGATTCAAGTCCATCCTGTCTCCCTCCCACCAAAATTAATTTAAAAAAAACCAATCCTACCCATAATACCCTTGTTTTTCATGTGTGTACACAAATGCATAATCTTTGTTACCAAAACATGCAGAAACAATCAGGGTCTCAAATGTCTTTAGTAACCTTTGCCTTGTTGTGAGAATATCTCCATAATCTAGAAGTGACAACTCGTGAGAGTTAGATTTGGTGTGTTGATCATATTTTCCCCAAGGCCTTCTCTATAAAATTTATGTAAAAGAAAGGTACTTGTATCTCCTTTCAAATAACAGAGGTTACAAAATAGGTTCTCTTACCTTGGTTAAAAGGCACAACCTAAAATAGTTAGGATAAGATCACATCCTTTTGAGGTGCTATCCATCTCTCCATAAATCCAAGTAACAAAGGAAAGCTAGATTTCTCCCTGGCTACAAAATGACATCCATTTATGATCTATCTACCTCTAAGCTCCCTGTTGAATTTGTGTTGCTGCTTGGTTTGAAAAGGAGAACAAATTTGGGTACCAACACTAATGACATCATTGTTGGGGAACTAATTTATGTTACTGGGAAATTGGTTCAATTTAATCCACGTGCATACATATTTGAATCCATATCTATTTGACCTGTCAACAACACCAACACTAATGGTGCCATTGTCGGGGACATTGTGATATAGTTCATACTCAGACCCTAGTAAACATTTCTTGTATGCTCTAAAGTGCTAGAAATCCATTTTAAAAATCATCTTGTGTTCAAGTTTGTAAGAGGTTTCAAAGTCACAAGTGTTTGTATGCAACTTCTCCAGTTTCCACAAGTTTTGCAATGGTATTTATTGATAAATTTTGGTAAAGAAAGGTCAGATTTTTTCATTTCTAGTTTCTAGTGCTGACAGACACTTGACAGAACATTTTAGTGCATTTGCACAACTAAGGTGAAAATCCTTAGTGGTGACTCCCTGTTGATTTGATCTTAATAAGGACCAGTGTCTTAAACCTCTGTCAAGTAAGATTTGTACTAATATTTATAAAGCTAGAAGGAAGAAGATCTTTCTTTGCTAGGGATCCTGCTAGGACATTATTTCTAGAGCTAGGAAAAGCAAAATCAGAAGGAAGAAAATCCTGGAGAGTTGTGGGAGATCAGACAAGAAGAGGGATCACCATTGATGAAAGTGAATGGCCTATCATTGAAGACTACCATTCAAGTGACTCTGAATCAGGTAGCCTCTTTGTGGAATTAAATTCTCTAGCTGGGGACAAGCCTTCATTTGATTTTGAAAGATTTGCTTCACATTCTGCACCTATCTTTTCTAAAGTAGATAGATATTTCCAAGAAGTAAGGCCTTTGGGGTCTCCATTTTGAAAATTATACTCCTATGTTCCAAGAACCTTCCCCCCATCAGTTTTTCACCCCTCTAGGATCACCTCCTCAAATCAATATGGCTCTACCCAGGCCTGCATTTTTTGTGAACATATTTGGACCTATAAATTTTGTGGGGATGGCTGGTTAGCCAAATGCAGTGCCTCAAGATGTGAGGAACAGACTTCTCAAAGTTCCAAGGAAACAATCCTATTACTGGTGACTAGCATCTAAAGCTCTTCCTCAATATGATGGAATATTTTGAGATTGAGCATGAAGATGTATACATCAAGTTGTTTTTCACACTCTAAATGAGGATGCAAGGGACTAGTACAAAGCATTGCAAGATAACTCTATTGACTCTTGGGCTGAGATGAGCAATGCATTCATATTGCAATATGGTGATAGGACTGACCCTAGGTTTCTTCTATCAGAATTTGAAAACATCAAGAAGAATCCCAATGAGTTAGTACATGACTTCAATACAAGGTTTAATAAGACCTTGAGGATATTTCCTATTAGGATAAGGCCATGTGATGAGTCATGTTTGATCAAATATATTGATGCATTTGATAAAAAGGTTGCTTACTACTTGAGGGAAAAGAACCCTACCAACTTGAGGCAAGCATTCACTATGGCCCTACAAATAGAGAATAATATCAAGGCAATAGGAAAACCTCCTAAGAGGGAAGGTGTGAAGCTGGTTAACCCAAAAAAACCTCAGACAAGCAAGGTTGCTGATTTGGAAGAAGTGGTGAAAACTTTGGCAAGGGTTGTCAAGGAGATTTCCTATAAGCTAGCCCAAGAAGAGAAAGGATTTAGGTAGGGTTCACAAAGCCAGCATAAGAAACGAGCCCAAGATAGATTTACAAATCATTTGATGACAGAGGCAAAGGAGTTGTTGGATTTGGGAATAGGTAGCCCCAAGGCAGAGAAAATAGAATGGTGCTTGATCCTTTGGCTACTAGAGTTGTTGTTGTGGAAGAAACAGAGGTCATTGATTGGTGTGATAGATGTTTCATGCCCCATGCTCCTTGTGAAGAAGATTAGCAAGAAGAAGAAGTAGCTGATGATGATAATGATGATGATGCTGCATGATGGAGATCCCTACAAGTTTTCCAAGGGAAGCAACTTCAACTGAGGTAATAAGTGCTAGAACTACTGCCACTTTTTGGGATTGCATCCACCAGGTACCTCTTATTCCCCCTCTCATACTTTAGAAGTAGACATTGTACAAGCTTTTGAATTGCCCACTAATGATTTTGAATACTTGAGGGCATTAATGATTGAAAAGTATGATGGAGGAGTTCCCTCAGAAGAAGATAGGAAGCTATTAATGAATGTTGTAGTTGCCCAAGAAAAGGAGCACAATACCAGAAGTAAAGTTTCTAAGGGGCCACAAGCCAAGTCAAAATTTCTAGTGCTTACCAAAGAAACCCCAAAGAAAAATGCATCTAAAAGAAACCTTGTTTCCCCAAGAAAAACTTGTGTTCCTCCCCATGCCAAAAATGACAATAATCCCATTCCATTTGATGAATTTCCCAATCTTTCCCCTAGTGCTGCTCTACCCAAATTTTCTCCATATGACATAGCCAAAATTTTGAGTCAAATAAAAATTCCTATCCCAGTTGTTGAGCTACTTAGGATCCCTGAGCACAAGAAGAGGGCTTTTGAATATTTGGGATTCAAAGGGGAGAGACCATACAAGGAGATATGTAAACAAGGTTGAGGTTCCCCTTACCATTGCAGATTTGGAAAAGCCATAAGTATTGGAAGAGCTAGGGGAACCACCAAAGGTTTATTTAGGAACTTATTTGGTTAAATCCCAGCTGAATGTGGATCCACTTTTCACTACCCTGGTTATCAAATACAAGTTGCTACATAACTGTATGTTTTATTTTGGAGCTTCATGTAATGTCATGCCTCTTGAGGTCATGAATGAATTAGGTATCAAAGTAATAGTAGCATATGGGAAGTGCACTACCATGGACTCTAGAGAGGTGCTAGTGGTGGGGTGTGTCAAATATCTAGCAAAGTGCAACTTGTGCCTTATCCCTGGAAGGAACTTAAAGCTTGATATAGTCATTGTTGACTACGCCCGCCAAGTGGGGAATGTTGTTGTCAAGAAAGTGGGCAGCAAGTGTTGGTGGTAGTGTGCAAATGGACATGTCTTATGCCACTATCCCCATTGAAGGAAACTTGGTGAAATTATATGGAGAGAAGAATATGATGTACCTTATTGAAGACCCAAGCAATGCATCTTATGAAGTTTTGCAAGCAGATGTTGATCTTAACAATTTTGTGAGCTTTGTGGATTTTAGGGAGTATGAGAGTGTTGAAAATAGAGCTCCTAAGTATGCTACTTTTTTGGGAATTTGGTCTATGTTTCAGCCTTAAAGAATGTCAAAGAATTTGACTTAAACACAATGGAGGAGCTTTAGAGAAGATGGGTGGTTTACAAACAGAACAAAGAAGAAAAAGAGGTCTACTTCTAGTTGATGAAAACATATCAGAACCTCTTGGCATGGTCATATCCAGGATGGCAGGCGCTTGAATTGTTTCCTTGATTATTTTCTTTAAATCAGGAAAAATTCTTCGTATGCAGTGTATAGCTTGTTGTTTGTGCCCTATTTTTGTGTTTTTGCTCATTCTGGTCCTCGGTGACCTGGTTTTATGGGCTTCTTTGTTTATTTTTGGAGATGGCTTCGTTTCTCTACTCTGCAAGTTGACTCTATCACCCAATGGATATTTTGGAACTTGGTCTACTATTGTTCTTGTGGCACTCGTAGGGAGTTTCCATCCCGAGTCAGAGCCAATGTTGGTGCTAAGAATTGTCTTGCCCCATTTGTGCCCTTGAAGATTTATTGATTCATGGCCTCTTTCATTTTATCCTTCCCCATATTGTGTTTGGCCAGTCTTCATTGCCATTTTAATTTGATCCTGGGTCAAAGATCATGTGTGGGTCTGTATTTGTCTCATGGTTCCTTTGTTCCTCTGGAAAAGCTTTGTATTTTCAGTCTCCCATGATATGTTCCTTCAAAATTTGCATTTTCCCATTTCCTCCATTTTCCACAGTCAAGATCTATTGTCCCTTCCAATTTTTCTTTAAATACTCAAGGAGAAATGAGTTGATGTGTCCCTAAGGATCATGTTTTAGCCTTGCAATAGTCTAAATTCTCTATCCTTGAAGAAAACCACATTTTCTAGCTTGAATGGATGTTTCTCTGTGTTTTAGGGTTTGATGGGTGTTTCTCTCGGTCAAATTTGCATCATTCATCACATTGGGAAACGTGGCACCTCTTGGTTCGATGCGGATCATCTTAATACTTAAGAAATCCTACAAAAATCCTCAACTTTAAAATTTGTCCACGTGGAGGAACGACACTCATTGAAGATCTGATTTTGGGCTTTGCCTTGGAGTAGCGCCAGGATGACACGTGGAGGCTTCCACTACTTGGCCCGGACTTAGAAAAATTTTTTTACTGGATTGGAAGCGTTTGGTGAACAGACACGTGGTGAGCTTACACTCATTTAGGGTCTCTACATTGGACACAATCTTGAAGTTGTGCCATGGAGACACATGGAGGAACCGCACATGTTCGGGACCGATCTTTGAGTTCAGTGTGAAGAAGTGTCAGCCGACATGTGGAAGCCTCCGCTCACTTTTCATTTTACTTAGACTTTTCAATGGCCAAAAGGATACTGCCTCGGAGCTTGACAAGTGGTGCCTTCCGTTGAGCTCCAAGACTTCAAAAAAATTATCCGAGTAGGACACATGGTGATCATGCGCTCATTCAAGGTATCAAATTTTTGGGACCGCCTCAAGGTGCACCATGGTGACACATGGCAATTTGAAAATTCATAGGGGTGGGGAGGTGTACCATCGGAGGAAACTCAAACTTTTCACCTCTTTGCTTCATAAAGGTTAAAATACCAAAAAGGCCCGTGAGCCCGATGGGAAATAGTCACCATTTTTCCCCGATCAACGGTAGAGTGCGGACCCGCGGAGGAAAATTGAAAAATTTTCCTTTTGAGAAAAAAGAGTTAAAAGTAAAAGGGGAAGCGTAGTTCCACTGGGACCTACATTGGGACACGTGTCAAAAATATTTCTCAAGGGTGGAGCTATGGGGGAAACCTGGAAAAATTTTTTTTTCCAAAAGAGAGTCAAATGGCATAATTTCTCCATGTTTCTTTTGGGGCCCACCTCAAGACATGTGTCAAGCCCATTTTCAGAAGTAGAGGTGTAGAAAAAATGGGAATTTTTTTCATTTTTCTAAAAAGGTCAGAAAAGTTCAAAGAAATCCCCCAAACCTATTTTTACATCTTCCACATGGACAGCCCACATTCAAAATCAAAGATCATCGGCTGCTAAGCGTCTAAATCTGATTTTCCCCCATTTTTTCTGTAAAAATCCTAGGAGTGTGAGTCTTCATGATTTCTTGCTATTTTCTACATGCCAAACAGAGGAGTGAGTTAATTTTTATATCTAGAGTTTGGTGGGAGAGATTTGGAGACGACTTTCACCATTAAAATGGTTTGACTCTCAAGCCCGATCTGGTTTTTCATTTTTCTTCTCCTGAGCACGCAAGGGGTCAGATTTGATTGATATGGGGTAGAAGTGGTTAGCGAATGGATGGAGGCATGTTTTTCCCAAGAAATGAGTTGAATGCGGGAAGAAACCGAAGATATTTTCCCTCGAGCACCTGGAGACTTTTACAGATCTGATTCTGCGAATCACGAAAGAATCATGGCAAGCACTTGTGTATTTAAAGTTTTTTCTTTTGGGAGGAAGGGCATCTGTTGGAAATGTTATAAATGGCATGAATTTTTTGTGCAAAGGGTTGGGAGTTTTTGGAAAGATCAGGACTGATTCTCTCGAGCACAAAAAGCTTGATAGAGCCCATCCATTTTGAGAAGCTGTCTAGAGAAAATTGTATATCTCTCTTTGTATCAGATTCAATCATGTCAAGGTGGTTGCAAGTGTACATCCATTGAAAAGCATTGAGATTTTTCTACAAGCTTTCCCTTGCTGATTATTTTGATCAAACTTTGAGTTATTCGTGTCAATCTTGAGTAAAGTGTATTTATGTCATTTTTGAATGCATACGGGTAGTTTTTCTTGTTTTATTACAACCTTGTACCAAAATATAGTCCAATCACATAGGTCTCGGTCCTTCTAATATTTTAGTGGCATCTACAATTTCATTTCTCAGAAGATCCTTCATCTAGGAATGGGTGTTTCACTTGATTTCTTTAGTTTTCTAATAAGTACTTGACTTAAACAGAGATAAGGTAAAGGGTGGTAAGAGGAATACCTTTTTTAGGATGGTTGAAGGTTATATGCACAGTATCTGAATTGAATCAAAGTGATTGTGAGACCTTCCTTTTGGCTAGGAGGAACTACCTGTATAAGAACCAAAACAAGACCACCAAAGAGAGTTAAACAATATATGCAGTGGACTACCTAGCATATGCTAGATCTCGGAAGTGTGATACTTCCTAGATGGCTGTCAATCCACTATTTAAAACAATTCAATGCTGAAATAAAGTAAATATTGTCCTATTGTAGTTTAATATGATTTAGGCATCTCATACAAAACATAATAGGCTAGATCTAATCTAACAGGATAGGCTAGAAGGAGATCCAGAGGTCAAGTAGGTTGGTTATAGGTGAATCGAGCTAACGGGCTAGGTTAGATACAAATCGAAGGTCAAATATGTGTTTAAGTAGATGTATATCAAAAGCAGATCGTTATTCGGGCAGAGATCAAACAACACGAGCTCAACCATGGTTTTATGAAACTAATGATGGTTTTACTTGTAATTGGCATCGGTTAGAGATGACTGACGACGGTTAAGTTGGGGATGGTGGAATCACAAATTCTAGGTTTATGGAGTTTTGGGGCAAAAGTGGATTGGATAGAAGGCGGGATTGATCACGAGAGGGGTGTAGATATGTTGTGAAGGTCTGAGACTACTGATGAGGTCAAAATGGGAAATTGGGCCAAGTATTAAGATGATTGGGTATGGAAGGTGGCTATAACTAGAGAGAGGGAATGGACAGAGAGTAAAAGACTAGGTTCCTTTACCACAAATACTACAAATTGATGATAAGAAAATGAAATAGATGGAAGGAGGATACTTACTCTTCTATGAGGTACAAGTCTAAAGAATAATGAAGAAGTTACTACGTTGGAGGATGCTGGGAAGAAAGTCTCACTTGTTGTGCCAGTGTATTTGGTTTCCTTTGGTGATCACAAATCAATCTTCGTTCTGTTGTCGCGTCTAAAGAGATCGAATTTGAGATCGAATTTTTCAACCAACAACCAACCCGTATTACAAAGCTGTAGATGGGTCTAAATAGGCCATTTGGTCCATTATAGTATAACCGATGTCGGTTTAGGGTGAACCGACATTGGTTTAGGTGAAATATCTCGGGTTGTTCAACCATTGCCTGGGAAGTTGCTCCGCCATTTGAAAAGGGTCTCCTCTTTTCCTCGGGGTGAAAACTAACCTTAGGAGGCTTTTAAATGTGAGGTGAGGGGATGGTTGTAATGTTAGGTTTTATTTAGGCCATTGGTTTAGGGTTTAGGTTAATGGGTCAAATGATGGAGGTGGTTAGGTGAGGTGCATTTAATAAAAGGCAATTATATTAAATAGGTGTGTGAGGGTAGTGAATTAATTTAATGTGAATAATTAAATTAATGTGTGTATGGGAAAAAGTTCATTAACTTAATTAAAATAATTAAATAAATATGTATGGAGTTAAATGGCATTAATGTAATTAAAGTAATTAAATTAAAATGTGTGGGGTGTAGGAGGTAGGTGATAAGGTGTTGAGGATGAGGAAGTGATTATAGGGCTGCGCTAGGGGACCAAGGTGATTACAACACGATTTCGGTCTCTACATTTTCCTCATTTTTGTTGTGTATCTTGTATTGGTAAGAGACACGAACAAAAATAGTGGTTGCCCAAGTGGGAATGAGGGTGATCCCCCTCAAACCATGAATTGATGAGGTGGCAAAGCACATCGATGAGTGGTTTGATAAAAGTGGATGCAAAGCAGAATGATGAGAAATGAGGAATGGGGAAAGGGAAAATCGAGCATATACATAAACAGTAAACGGACCAAGGTCAAAGGTAGGTAAAGGAGTTACGCACACACATGTATAAATTGTGACATAGTACCATGTTGAAGAGCTTGCAAACTCTACATTGTCTAAGGTCGATAGGTTTATCCGAACAAGGTTGAAGTGAATCTGGTATCCAAGGTATAGGATATGGTTAGGAAACACGATGTAGATTAGGTGTAGGAATGGGTAGGATGTTCTGGTACACCAAAGGTAGGGTCGGGATAAACGGTCACGGAAATAGACAAGGTAAGATCATTAGGTCAATCAACAAAGGCAAAATTTCCGCAAGGTATAGTGAGCACATCGGTTCAAAGGTCATAAATATTTTTTTGGGTCCATGTAGATAGGTCACAGCACGGGTAAGGCCAAGGTGGGGGTGAGATAATGAGGTTAGTGTAAAGAGTGGCCGAGCTAACCTTGGGGACCCATGCCCCGGAAGTGCTTGCCACATAGTCCCGGTGAAAAGGGACCTCGGACTCAATGTAGTTCTCCCATAAGCTAGGAAAGAATCGAGAAGATAGAAGAATAGGTAATGAGGTTGATAGTTAGGTTGGATTCGAGGTCATAGGTATGATTAGGTCAAAGTCGATTGGGTTAGGTGGAACATAGGTAGATAGGTATGGGTGATTTTAGGTCGATAGATAGTGTTGATTCTAGGTCATAGGTATAATTAGGTTGAGGGCATTGATGTTGAGGTTGAGAATAGGTAGATAGGTAAAGGTGATTTTAGGTTGATTTGGGAGAAGAAAATCCCAAAAGATAGGTTTTGAGGCTTCAGTCCTATATAGGAAGATCAAAAGGTAATGAAGAAGAGAAAAGATAAGAGGGGGCAAGAAAGCCACCCAATTGGCAAGGATCAAAACATATGAAACACATCTACATATAGGCTAGTGAACGTAATACCCTAAAGACATTACATGATTCATAATTCTACAAGTGATGAATAGTCACATGATCACCAAATGTCATTGGTTCAACTAATCCCTTGAGGCGTATGAGGTGAAGAGACAATGTGTAAGGAGGTGAAGGTAATCAAGTCATATGTTATGAAGCAAAATGCCTTGGGAAAGGAATCTAAGATCACAATAGACAAGTCCATGATGAAAAAGTGTACTTTATTATATAGATAAATTGATCGATGCGGGAAGCTTGAATATTTATTATTGTTTGAGAAAAAAATAGTCTTCCATTCCATTTGGATAGACTATGTAGAGAATTGTATGCTTTTTTATAGTTGTCCTTAAAAGGACCAGTCTATTTATAGTGGAATATTTCCTTTTAAGGGATTCATCTTTTATATTGGAAGTTTGACTCAAGGAGTTAATCCCTTATTTTTGGAAATAAATTTTTGGATTTTAAGTCATGGACTAGACTATAACGAAGCATTTGGTTCTTGTTGAGAATGCAAGGGTGAAAAACCATGGGATCTCATCTAAAGAAGATGAAAAGTATCCATGAGAATCATACCATGTGCAGAGCTACGGTGTACATATTTAAGATAAGGAAAAAGGGTGATGGGTAATCACATGATTCTTGTTTAGTCATTAGAGATGAGGTGTGGAAAAGAAAAAGGTAAAGGGCGCTCAAGGGACGAGCATGAACTAGATAAATAGTGATGTAGGAATAGAAGTCAACATTAGAATGGTCGAAGATGCAAGGCATTGAGGGGTTGAGTTCGAGCTTATCATTCGGTGAAGACAAGTGATAAGCACCGATCCATAGTCATGGGTCACGATGTATGGTCCAATCTAATTAGGGGAAAATTTTCCCCATTTGATTTTTTTGCTTTAGTTACATATTGATTTTCCTTGAGGACGAGATCACCGACTTGAAGGTGTGTTCATGGACATGTTTTTCATGGGCATGTTTGATGCGATTTTGGTAGACTTGGAAATGGTCAAGAGTGTGAAGACGACGTTTGTCTAATAACTCAAGTTGTGCTAAATGGTCTTGGCAAAATTCATCATCAGTAAGCATAGCTTGAAGGGAGATACAAAGAGATGGGATTTGGATTTCAAGAGGCAAAACAAAGATCGTACCATAGACCAGATAAAATGGAGTGGCAATGGTGGAGGTGCGAATACTAGTATGGTATGCCCAAAGAGCGAAAGGAATGTGTGTATGTCAATCCTTCCCAGTATCGTTAACCACTTTCATGAGAATTTTTTTAGGGTTTTGTTGGTGGATTTGGCTTAGCCATTGGTTTATGGGTAATATGGTGAGAGAAGCTAAGTGGATATCAAAGGTGTTGTAAATTTTCTCAGAGAGTTTTGTTTTTGAATTGTTTACATTTATCGGTGATAAGGCAATGTGGAACACCGAAGCGACAAATAATGTGATGATTGATGAACTCACATATTTTCTCAGCTTTAATGGAGATGAGGGGTACAGCTTCAACCCATTTGGTGTAATATTCGGTAGCGGTGATGATCCATTGATGTCTTAGGGAAGAGTGGGGATTGATCTCTCGACAAGATCCAAACCCCATTGAGAGAAGGGCCAAAGGTCACGAGTGACCTGTAAGGCATGACTAGGTGTGTGATGAAGATTGGCATGTTGTTGGAATTTTACACAATGTTTAACGTAGTCACAACAATCATGATTGAGGGTCAACCAATAATAGCCTAGGAGAAGAATGTGCTTAGCAACAACAAGGCCACTGAAGTGACCTCCGCATATGCCATCGTGAACTTCTTTAATGGTATAGGGATTTCATAATCGGTAAGGTAGTGTAAGAGGATACCATCAAAGTTGCGTTTATAAAGAAGGCCACCCATGATGACATAACGAGAGGCCTTCTTGAGAAAGGTGCGTTGTCCATTACGTGTGAGATCAGGAGGAAATATAGAAAGGGAAAGGTAGTCTGCAAGTTTTTATACCAAAGGTCTTGTGTGTTTAGTGAGGTAGTTCGAGATGAGGTTAACACAACAAGATTTATAAGAAGGTCTCGGTATGTGTTTTATGGTAACAAAGATGTCCGAATCAAAGCAGTAAAGTAGGTATACGAGACATGAGGTAGGCCATGGTATCTATGAATTTATTGGTGGATCACGGAACGGTTTGAATTTTATAGCGGTCAAAGGTAGTCAACATGATGCCGATGTAACATTTGTACTCTTGAAGTATTTCATTATGACACTGATAAACACCATTGACTTGGTTTACTACTAGTTGAGAATCACCAAAGATATTAATGGATCTGACATCTAAGGCATAGGTAGTCATGAGACCCAATACAAGTGCTTCGTATTCGGTGATATTGTTAGTGCATTTGAAGTCGAGTTTAAATGATAAGGGCATGGGTTCACCATCAAGAGGAATGAGGATAATTCCTGCACCACCCCCATGCTGACATTTGGAACCATCAAATAATAAGGTCATTTGGTAAGGGTCATCATCCAAAGAGAGGTTAGCAATGGATTCATCAGGGAAATCAAAGTTCGAAGATTGATTCCTAGAAAGAGGTGCATCAGTGAGCTAGTCAGCAATGGCCTAGCCCTTAATAGATTTTTGGTGGATGAATTCGAGGTCTAGGTCAGCAAGAAGCATGAGCCAACGTGTGGCACATTGATTTTGGTAAGGTTTAGCATACATGAAGTGTAAGGGGTCAGTGTTGGTCACAACATAGGTTTTGTGGTTGAGTAGTTAATGGCGAAGTTTGGTGGCAACAAAAACTAAGGCTAAGAAAAAAATTTAGGGTGAGGGTATCAAGTTTCGTAGTCTAGAAGGGTACAACTTATGTAATAAACCACTTGCTCCCTATGTTGTTCGTCACGATGAGCGAGCATAGCCCCTAAGGAGTGATCGGTAGTAGAGATGTATAGGTAGAAGGGTTGGTCATCTTTAGGTGGAATGAGTATGGGTGGTTGGAGAAGGTATTGTTTTAGGGCCTCAAAATCTTTGTGACAGTCGTCATCCCATTTGAAAGAGACATCCTTTTTGAGAAGGTGATGAAATGGTTGACAACGGTCAGATAATTGTGAAATGAAATGGTGAATGGACTGCAATTTACCTTGCAGGCTATGGAGTTGTTTAAGGTTAGTGGGCGGAGGCATTTCTAGAATGGCCTTGACTTTAGCAGGGTCAACTTCTATACCACGGAGGGAAACAATAAATCCCAGGATTTTTCCTGAGAGAACCATGAAGATGCACTTTTTAGGTTAAAGGTGAATGTAATACTTAATGAGGTCAAATATGGTTCTAAGGATGGCAAGGTGCTCGGCATGATGTTTATATTTGGCCAAGAGATCATCCATGTAATCTTCCAATATGCGATGCATGATATCATGGAAAATGTAAGTCATAGCACGGTGATATGTGGCACCAACATTTTTAAGGCCGAAAGGCATGACTCAATAGAAAAAGGTCCCCCAAGGGGTAATGAATGTGGTTTTGTGTTGATCCTCTAGAGCAAGCAATATTTGGTTATAACCCAAGAAACCATCCATAAGTGATAGCATCTCATGGCCAGTGGTAAGGTCAACCAACTGGTTAATACCAGGTAGAGGAAAATCATCTTTTGGGCAAGCAAGATTGAGATCACGGAAATCAGTGCAAATGCAAAGTCCCCCTATCACCTTAGTGACAAGGACGATGTTAGAAATCCATTGGGGGTAATCGATGGGTAGGATGAAGGAAATTGAGAGAAGGTGTTGAAGTTCTTCTTTGATAAGAAGAGAAATGCGAGGGTGCATTTTCCTCAACTTTTGTTTTACGGGTTTGGCATTGGGAATGGTTACAATATTATGGACCATGATAGTGGGATCAATGCTAGGCATGTCAGCATAGGACCAAGCGAAAGCATGGCTATGATTTTTAAGAAAATAAGTGAGGGCTTCCTGTTCAACAACATCCAGAGATTGGCCAATCTTGAGAATGTGGGGGTCATCTTGAGTGTGGATGTTGACTTCGATAGTCGATTCATTCAACATTGTTTGTGTCTCAGAAGGTAACGACCGGTGAATATAAGAGTCTTCAGCACCAAGGTAGGTGAGTATGGACTCATCATCTTGACATTGAATGACATTAATAGGAGTATCGTCCCCTATCATGTCAGGATACAAGAAAGGAAGAGAGGAAGGAGCCTCGCCATCGCTGGTGATAGGTCAGAGGCCCCAAGGAAATGGTATTTATGAAAAAAAAGGTAGGAGGGATAGATTCAGGATCCATCAACTTCGTTGGTGAAGGTGGTGAAGGTGGGGTAGGTGAAGAAGGTGGAGAGGGGTCAATGTCTTCAATGAGTTCAATACGGGGCTTTTTGGCAGGTAGTTTGGTAAAACTGATTCCACTACGATCATTGTGTTTACATGTGGTACATGAAATAATGGTGTGATGACCTTGCTCATAAAGGCCAAAGCCGAAACCCTTCCAGGCACAGTGGTGTAGGAAAGTGTGAGCGAAGCGATAGTTGGTAAGTGACTGAAGGTCAGCCGAAAAAGGTCAGGTTTATGATGGTGGTTCAGGTGTGTAAGTGGAAATATCGATGCCCCCATAGGTAAGATGGGTACAAAGGTGGGGAGGACCATAAAGGAGATGCTCGCCTATGCGGTGATCATAGTGAGGATGTTGGTGAAGGTTTCCATACTCTTGTGGAGTAAGGAATGTATTGACATTGTAAAGGTGATACTCCCCCATAGTGAGGCATTGAAAAAAACCTTCCAAGGGATCAGTGGTAGATATATTAGTGGTTAGAATGGAGGAAGTGTTAGAAGTTAGATCAGCGGAGGTGTCGGTTAGTTGGAAAGCTGATGTGTAGAAGCAACAGCAGTGGTGGGAATAGAAGATTTGGGTGAAGGGGAGGTTACAACAAAGCACTAGTGGATGGGGTCGTGTGTGAAGAAGATGTAGGGGTGGAGGTAGACACCTTAATGTACAAGGACATCATTGGGCCGATAGTAAAAAGCATGTTTTAGGTTTTGAAAGATGATGGGTCAATTTGGAATGGTATAGGAATGTCCTTCATGTTCAAACTTTACACATCGTGCAGAGTATAAGGTACATAACCCATGACACGAATCTAGGGTCCAGCCGAGTGACAAATTGTATTGAAACTCCCCTTCCAAAACATAGAACAACTTGGGAATAGTACATGGACCCACACGAACATGGAGGATGATAGTGCCAAGTGTAGAGGTGATAGTAGCATTGAATGAACGCAACATGACTCGATGTTTACGAATGCAGTTGTTGGGTATGTGTATTTGTTCGAATGCGTGAGAGGAGATGATGTTAATGATAGTGCCCCCATCAATCATAACACGTCAGATGTGTATATTATCGATATGGATGGAGATGAAAAGTGTAGGATCTGGGTCATCAATTTAGTGGGGGACAATTTTGTCATCCGAGAAACTAAGGATAGCAACTTGGTGAATAGGTGGAGGTGCTGAGGTAGATGGAAATTTGGTGAGAGAAGTGACATGATGAGGTGTGATAATAGATGCTACAGGTGTGGGGTCATTAGGTAAAACCTTAAGAGATTGAAGGACCTCCATGAGAGCTTGACGATATGAATCGAGATTTGGATGAGGTTGTATAAGGATATTTTGAGGAGAGATTGGTGTAGTTGTTTATGCATGGTGCGATATGTGATGCCATTAGAAATGGGGTATGTGGGGCTGCAGATAGTTATCTTAGGTATGGGTGCAGATGGTATGTTGGGTATAGGATTGGTTAGTGGGTCAGCTATATTTTCTTTTCCCCTCTGCGAACATGTAGTGACGTGTACCATGTTTATTTGAGGGGAATTGGCAAATGGAGAAGGTGTAGGGTAAGTGGTATAGCGACATGAAGGGAAAAAACCTACTAGAGGAGAAAAGCCTTGTGAGGTTAGTTGGGCGCAACAAAATTTGGGTGGTGGCGTGGCAAGTTCTCTGATGTGAACCATGTTAATTTTGAATTTCAGAGATGGAAAGAAAGGTCGTGGTGGTGAAGATGGAGGTTTTGGTATAGGTGTAGGAGGAATATGTGAAGAAGGTGGTGGGAGTGAAATAGGTTCATCATCTAGGAGGTCATCATCATCAAAATTGGGGTCAGAAGGACATAATTGAATGAGGGCAGCCTTTAGACCCTTACAGTTCTCAACATCATGTCCTGGCACACGATGGTAAGTGAAAATTTTAGTATCATCATACCCTTCTGGCTTAAGTTTAAGAGGGTTGTAAGGTCTAAGAGGAGGGAGGGTGATAGCAGAGCTTCCCGGAGGTTAGCTAAGATGGTGGCGTATGATCTTACCAGGATCACAATGCAAAGTGAAAGTAGGTTTGGTTGGAAGATTAGGTAGTTGTAGTGGTAGTCGAGGTGCTTGTAGTCTTGGATTTGGGTTGTACTTTCTTTGGTGTAGGTGCAGCAAAGAAAGAGGGATAGGTTTAACCACCTCTTTGGAAATTAATAGTTTTTTCAATTTTTGTGTTTTTCATAGGTAGAGGTGTAGGGGGAGCACGTGATGTAGATGGCAAGGAAGATGGTGGGAGAGGACGAGTGACCCAAGGGGACAACTAAGGTGCAGTGGTAGGTGTTGGTCGAGGTCGAGAGGGAGGTACAGGTGAGGTGGAAGAAAATGTCATGGGTAGTGAAGGAGGTATAGAAGGTAATGGTGGTATAGGAGGCAAAGAAGTTATAAATGGTGATGAAGGACATAAGGTTCACCTAGGTAGAGCTACAGGCTGTGGTAAAGGGGTCAAGGGAATTTTAGGTTTACCCCTGGAGAGAGTAGATTTTGTTAAGGTAGAGGGGTGAGGTCCCAAGATGGATGGTAAGGGTGAAGGTGATAAAGGTGTAGTTGGTGAGGTTGGTGCGTGTGGATTAGAAGGTTGGGTTTTTCATTTAGGTTGAGGGATTGGTTTAATAGGTATATGGGAAGATGTGGTCAAGTGTATCCTGATAGGAGGATGTGTAAGGTTTGATGTGGGTGTGACCCCTAGAACACTAGTGGGTTTAGATACAAGAGATGATGTTGGAACATGTCGGCTAGCAAGTAGAGGGGCGGGTATAGATGAGGATGATGCAATAGAAGATGTATTAAGAGTTATGTTCATGTGCGGTTTGGGTTGTTGAAACATCTTCGGATAAATGGTAGAAGTGTCAGTGGAAGATGATTACATTTGGGTCGAGACCGGGAGTAAGAGACACCCCCAAAGTGAAGACCTATCAACATAGTCCAGGCGGTCAGCCAAACATGAGAATGGCACTATGGTAGATGAGGTAGATGTGGAGCGATTGGCAATTCCCATCAAATGTTTCGAGAAATAGGAATTCACGGCTTTGGCCTCTCGTAGGTAAGAGAGTCAAAAGTAGGTCCGTAGGATCTTGGGTAGCTGATGGAGAATGGTCACTGAGCAGTGATGGCAAATCTATTAGATCCTGAATAGGTGGAGAAGATGATGGTACTCCTCTGTGGGTGGAGGAGGTATAATTGGTAGCGGCTAACTAGGTAGGGAAGCTGAAGGGGGAATGATATCGGTGCTAATGAGAGACTCCTCCACAGTGTGTACTGGGAAGTGAAGGGATTTCCTTTATGGGTAGAGGAACAGAGAAAGTAGGTTCTTGTGTGGGTAGATGATTTTGGGTTAGGATTTCCTCGATGGAGGGATAGAATATATTTGGGAATCAAGTGGTAAGTCAAGTAAAGATAACATGTACCTCTCGTGTATTACTTTTTTTTGTGTGAGGCATCACCAGTTTGATCGTTAGATGAGGAATGGTTAGGGAATGGTTTCTTGAATATATGAAGGTATTGATTGGGGAGTGCATTAGGGTTATCCAGACTAACACATCGCTCTCGAGCATTCCCGAACAATGTTTCTAAAGGTGATACAATTGTTGTCACTATGACCATTTACACGGTGATAGTTACGTGAGTCATTTTCCTTTACCAACCTCGGTATGGGGCGAGAGGGGTAAAACCAAAGTATGTGTTTTGATAGGAGGAAGGTTGATGGCATTAGCTTTAATAAGATTTTTCTAAAATAGATGAATATGGTTCCCCAATTGAGGTGTATTTATTTTGTTCTCGTTTGAATTGGAAGGCTTGGACTGGTGACAGATTGGATGAAGGTTTAGCATGATTGGATGGATGGGCAAGGCTAGCCTTAAGTACCACTTTTATGAGGTTTCGAGGAAAAGGAAGTATCGTGTGATTTAAACGAGGAGTTTTTGTTTCATAATTGTATCTTTTTCTCTTTGATGGCGTTAATTTTGAGCTTACATGCCATGGTGAAAGCCTCATCAAATTTCTAGAAGGTTTGCACCTGTAAGGTAGGTGAGATATGTCTAGCACAGGCTCATGTGAAGAGCTCTATGAGTTCATTTTGTGGTAATTGGAAAGTGAGTTGGTTGATTAGGCTATGCTAACGAGAAATAAAATCTGCGATAGATTCTTCGTCATATTGGCGCGCCAAGTAAGATCGGTCATGGTAACCTTCTTGATGACATTAATCAAAAAATGATCCAAGAAGGCTTGGGCTATTTGGTTGAATGAGAAGATGGAATGTCTAGGTAATCCACTATACCAGTCCAATGCTGGACTAGTTAGGGACATGGGAAAGGTTTACAAAAGCAAAGCATCATCATGGGCAATTAAGTTACACCCATGTTTGAAAGATTGCAAATGCTCCTGCGAGTCTTCCTTACTATTAAAGTGGTTAAACTTAGGCATCTCCCAGTGTACGGGATATGGGTGAATGGGAATGGATGGGTGAATAGGCTCATTACAAATCTCATCATAGGTGAGAGAATTATGGGCACCGGAAATAGATGCCTTTAATGTCTCCAGATCTTGTCCATGATTAACTTGATAAAGTCATAGTTAGGTTGTGAAGATTGGGTACCCCCCGGAGTGAAAGGAGGTTGTTGTGGGACATATGAAGAATACGACATTCTAGAATATGGTGGTGTCGAATAAGGAGGCGGGAATTGAGAGACACACAGAGAGGGTATATATCCGGATTGAATGACCGATGAAATAGGAGGTGGTTGGTAGTAGGTAGAGATGGGAGGTAGAGATTGGGTAATAAAAAGGAAAATGTTTTGAAATGGGGTAGAGGTTACCGACACCACAGGTGGTAGCATTATGACTGGTATAAATGAGACAACAGGTGCGGATGATGCTATGTTTTGGGTGGTGGATGAAGGTATGGTGGAGACTACGGGTGCAATAGAGGTGGCGGATGCGGCGGTTAAAGCTAGCGTGGGACCTAGCTGCAACACAACTAGGGATAAAATAGGTGAGGTCACCATGGTAGGAGGTGGAGCCGAGGTGGAAGTGATCATTAGGGATGGAGATAAGGTTACGGGCATGCCATAGATCAATTGACCCAAGGCATCTCGAGTGGAGGCATGGGTGAGGTAGTGGCTCAAAGTAGTGGGATTCTGATCCAGAGTCGTGTAAACTTCGTGTCACCCGTAGGAATGGTGATAGGTTGATTAGGATCCATGGATGATGAGATGGAAGGTGGTGAAGGACTAGGTGATGAAGGGCTAGGTGGGAGCGGTAGTTGACTAGCGTCAAATACGAGGGTGCTCCCTGACTACGGGTTAGCACCATGTGGGTAGGAACTGATTTGGTGAGACTGTATTATGTCTAAATAGCACAGAACACAACAGAACTAGGAAAACAATCAACAGTGAGTGAATTAGGTCAACCGGTGAGTCAGTAAAAAAAGACAAGGTGACCAACACTAGTTAGGCTTAACCGGTGCCGATGGTGTGTGAAAAACCAATAGTCTGTTAAATGATGGTCCCAAACTAACAATTTCTACATAGGATGAGACGTAAGGTGACTGTGATTGAAGTAATGACAATATGAAAGGTGATAGGAGCCTTTTACAACTCAAAAAGTGAAATAGGTGTCTTTTGGATAGGTATCCAAGAAGACTTCAGACCGATGCGGTTGGGTTAAACCAATGCCGGTTAAAGATAACTATAGCCGGTTACTATGAAATTGAAATAGAGAATAAGAAAAATGGTTGTGATTTAAAAATATAGTGTTGAATCAAACCCAGAAGTCTGAGAATGATGTAGATGTGGTCTAGGCACACTCAGATGAAGTCAGAATACACCAACTATGATTGGGAGTGTGCAAGGAAAGACAAAAATAATGATCAAAAGCTCTCACCTCAAAATGCAAATCAAGCAGAACACTAAGAAAGAATGTTCCTAGAGTGCCTATTCTATTACATTTGTTCAACTTATGCTATTTGTATGGACTGAATGTTATGAACAGAACAATAGAATTTCTTGGTGAGGAAGGCTTCCTACGAAGAAAGAATTCTAAAGGGTGAGGTTTCAGAATTTTATGGTGGGGGCGGGCTTCACTCTGAAGTATGACTCGATTGACAGAGAAGCAAGCTGGGTGCCCATTGTACCGTGATCATGTGATCACCTACAGCTTCTTCCAGGTAGGATGTTGTTTAAGAATGTATGTATTTTGAATTTTTGTGTGGTTTGGTAAGACTCAGAGAAAGAGAAAAGGATAGAAGTTCTTTTCTACGATTTTTTTGTCAACCATCAGCTAGTCATGACTTCCAATGTATAGGTTGCCCTCAATTAATGTGAGCTAATGAGCTAAATCAGAATGCAGTGCACTTGTTTTAAACCCAAATCAAAAGTATGGTATTCGATGACAACAATGGATTAATAGGAAGAGGGATGCTCTTTTACTAAAATGTAGAAAATAAGAATAAGAATGTTCTTTTTAAATACACCAAAAGAAATGTGTCTTTTGGAGCAAGTAGAAAGAAGAGAATGTTACCAAGGAGAAAGTTTTAATGTGAATGATACTAGAAGGGAAACAAACACACACAATTTATCACCTAGGATTGAACAAAGATGCAAGGAACCCCAAATGGGTCCCACTGGGCATGCCAAAATGTTTCACTTGATTTCTTTAGTTTCCTAAGAAGTACTTGACGATTAAACAGAGATAAGGTAAAGGGTAGTAAGAGGAATACTCATTTTACGATGGTTGAAGGTTATATGCACACGTATCTGAATTTTGAATCAAAGTGATTGTGAGACCTTCCTTTTGGCTAGGAGGAACTACCTATATAAGAACCAAAACAAGACCACCAAAGAGAGTTAAACAATATATGTAGTGGACTGCCTAGCATATGCTAGATCCCGGAAGTGCGATACTTCCTAGATGGCTATCAATCCACTGTTTAAAAAAATTCAATGCTAAAATAAAGTAAATATTGTCCTACTATAGTTTAATATGATTTAGGCATCTCATATAAAACACAATAGGCTAGATCTAATCTAACAAGCTAGGCTAGAAGAAGATCTAGAGGTCAAGTAGGTTGGTTGTAGGTGAATTTGAGCTATGTGACCTAGGTTAGATACAGATCCAAGGTCAAATAGGTGTTCAAGTAGATGTATGTCGAAGTAGGCTCTTATTCTGGCAGAGATCAGGTGACACAGAGATCGACCATGGTTTTATGAAATCAATGACAGCTTTATCAGAACCAAAGCAATGGTTAAAGATGACCGATGATGCTTAAGTTAGGGCTGGTGGAATCACACAGTCCGGGTTTTTGGAATTTTGGGGCAAAAGTGGAGTGGATAGAAGGTAGGGATTTATCATAGAGGGGGTGTAGATATGTTGCGAAGGTCTGAGACTACTGAGGAGGTCAAAATGGGAAATTGGGCCAAGTATTAAGATGATTGGGTATGGAAAGTGGCTGAATCGAGAGAGGGCATGGAAAGAGAGTAAAAGACTAGGTTCCTTTACCACAAATACTACTGACTAATGATAAGAAAATGAAATAGATGGAAGGAGGATACTTACTCTTCTGTGAGGTACATGTCTGAAGAATAATGAAGAAGTTGTTGTGTTGGAGGATGCTGGGAAGAAAGTCTCACTGTTGTGCCTATGTATTTGGTTGCCATTAGTGATCACAAGTCAATCTTCGTTCTGTTGTCACGTCTAAAGAGATCGAATTCGAGATCAGAAGTTTTTCAACCAACAACCAACCCATATTACAAAGCTGTAGATGGGTCAAAATAGGCCATTTGGTCCATTCTAGTATAATCGGCGTCGGTTTAGGGTGAACCAAAGATCGTTTAGGGTGAACAGGACATCGGTTTAGGTGAGATATCTCGGGTTGTTCAACCATTGCCTAGAAATTGCTCGCCATTTGATAAGGGTATCCTCTTTTCGCTTCGGGGTGAAAACCGAGCTTAGAAGGCTTTTAAATGTGAGGTGAGGGGATGGGTGTAATGTTAGGTTTTATTTAGGCCATTGGTTTAGGGTTTACGTTAATGGGTCAAATTATGGAGGTGGTTAGGTGAGGTGCATTTAATAAAAGGAAATTATATTAAATAGGTGTGTGAGGGTAGTGAATTAATTTAATGTGAATAATTAAATTAATGTGTGTGTGGGAAAAAGGTCATTATCTTAATTAAAATAATTAAATTAATATGTATGGAGGTAAATGGCATTAATGTAATTAATGTAATTAAATTAAAATGTGTGGGGTGCAGGAGGTAGGTGATAAGGTGTTGAGGATGAGGAAGTGATTATAGGGCCGCGCTAGGGGCACCAACGTGATTACGACATGATTTCGGTGTCTACAATGGGATAAACGGAGATTATCTCGTAAGCCTCGGGTGTACCTTAGGTGTGACTTGGTCTAAATCCATGTGCTTTATGGGTCCTCCGATTTGAGCTTTCATGAAAAAATCCCATAGGTGTGTGAAAGAGTGATGATCCGGGCCTCCATTAAAGCACATATTCTAGTTGAGGAAACAATTTAACTTTTTGTGGCATTTTGTTCGTTGAATCTTTCCATTTTTCATAAGCTCTCAAGGATCTGGTGAGTCAAGTCCATTCTATCTCCCTCCCACCAAAATTCATTTAACAAATAACCAATCCTACCCATAATACCCTTGTTTGTCATGTGTGTACACAAATGCATAATCTCTATTACCAAAACATGTAGAAACAATTAGGGTCTCAAATGTCTTTAGTAACCTTTGCCTTGTTGTGAGAATATCTCCATAATCTGGAAGTGACAACTTGTGAGAGTCATATTTGGTGTGTTGATCATATTTTCCCCAAGGCCTTCTCTATAAAATTTATGCAAAAGAAAGGTACTTGTATCTCCTTTCAAATAACAAAGGTTACACAATAGGTTCTCTTACGTTGGTTGAAAGGCACAACCTAAAAAATTTAGGATAAGATCACATCCTTTTCAGGTGATATCCATCTCTCCACAAATCCAAGTAACAAAGGGACAACTAGATTTCTCCCCTACTAAAAATGACATACATTTATGATCTATATACCTCTAAGCTTTGTGTTGAATCCGTTATACTGTTTGGTTTAAAAGGAGAAAAAAATTGGGTACCAACAGCAGCGTTTTCCTTAAGCTCACCCGATTCAATGGCCGGTTCTTCCCATTCAGAACAATTGTTGGACCCTAGACACGTGGAGAGTTTGCACAGATTTGGAGACCCCTGTTTGGACCTCGACCTTCGGAGGTGCGCGATTGAACATGTGTAGGGTCTGCACTTGTTTGGGATTGGCCTCTAGATTTTAACCTTGAGGGTGCATCGACTTAACACGTGGAGGATTCCACTCATACCTTTATATTTAGCTGATTCAAGCGTGTTGTCCATTTAGGAACAATGGTTGGACCCTAGACACGTGGAGAGTTTGCACATATTTGGAGACCCCGCTTGACCTCGACTTATGGAGGTGCACCGATTGGACACATGGAGGCTTATTCCACCCCCGTCCCTTCATTGTTTAATTTAAAATGTGGGCTCTCATGACTAAACCGACCCTTCCTATTGTCTTCTATGCAAGGTCGTGTTTGATCAATTTTTCTTGGGGGGGCAAAATTGAGATAGCAATTTAGTGACTCACAAGGACATCTTCATGTTAGATGAAGTGATCGGTGGCCTTGAAATATCCATTGGTCATGGAGTCATGAATGATAGCTTGATATTGATCTTTCTCTTGAGACTTGAACCCGATTGCTTGCACTTGGTGACCCCGAACGACCTCCGTTGTCCGCACTCTCAATTTCCATAAGAAAATCTTGAAGGTGATATTTCGAGAGTAGAAAATTGTTTTGACCTAGGGTCTTTACCTATCCCCGATATGGACTTGAGGCACACCGAACTACACAACGGAAAACCTAGGAGCAATAAAATGCCACAACACCACTATGTACAAAACTGAAAATCATACACACCCCAAGTGGGATATGCAGATTGTGTAAAATCACTTGTGTTACTTAAAGCAAACCTAAACTAACTTAAACTAACCAGAGGAAAAAGTGCTCAAGTAAAACTCAGTAACAAGAAGGAAGAAGTAGCTTCCCTTCCTCAGAAATTGTGACCATGTAGTTTATTTGGCGTTGAACATGGTCGGAAATGAGAGTAAAAACCATCTTCGCAGATGGTGTTTTTCCTCCTCAAAGTATCAACAAACAAAATATACACATCCTGGACTTGTTTTGTACTAGGATCTCGGGAGATGCTACGCGACCTTTGTCGCATTGAAGCTCAACCTCATCCTTTGAAATGGGCATGACCGTGGCAACTCTTGACGAGAAAGTTCTTGTGGTTGAAGGATGAATTATGGGGCAATGAAAGTTATAATTTTTATGGGCCCCTCTTCATCAAAACATTCCTCCAATTATGATAGGAGATCAAACTCTTCCACATCCTGTTGCAAGAGTGAATTCCATGAGGGGAATGAAGTCATGACTGCATAACTTCATGAAATGGAAGAAGGTGAATTATGTGGAAAGAATAATAGACAAAAATGGATGGAAGGAAAGTATGTAACTCAGAGAATGGGTTGTTGACCAGATGGAGTCACCAGATGTGCTTGAAAGTGCCTCCAAATGATGAGATGTTCACCAAGAGCACATCGAACCTAATGAAATGAAGTGGTAAGGAGCTTCAGACCTATCCCACCAAGTGTGCCAAAACTGTTGATGCAAAATCATAGTACTCCCCGAATGGCCTCAGATCTGAGTGGGGCATCCGATGTAACTACATAACATGGGACCATCTCTCAAGTTGTGGGACTTACGGACTTGAGATGGCCCTCAAGATAAATTTGGATTCTTCTTCCTAATCCTAATGCTAAACTACTTCTAAGAAAGTAAATGCAACTATCTACTCCTAATCTAACAATGCCAAGGAGACAAGGAGAGAGAGCATAAAATAAAAGAATCCTACACTACATAGGTGATAGCACCAATAAAAGGGGGTGGCTGATCACAAACCCAACTACCGAAAATGGAGAGGGATGAGAAATTGAGGGGATGGACAAATACATCACACCAAAGATAAAGTTCACATAGAACACCACTTCAAAACCCATTAAACACGACTCTCGACCCAGCAATATACATCGAGATATGCACATGTTAGGAAATAAGAGATAAAATATGCAAAATAATCCTCACAGTAATCGCAATAAGAGAAACTACTATGCAGAAATTATTACAGATCTCAAATAAAATTGCAGAATAAAATAACACAACACAAAGAGATAGTATTTAATGTGGTTCACCCAATTTGGGCTACGTCCACCAAGAATCACTTGCTCAAATTTTATTACAAGCCACCACTCTCTCAATACAATACCCAGATCTGTTTGGAGCTATGCTCAACAAACTCTACAGAATTCACAGCCGAATTCAAAGCACATTTGCAATGTTCTTCATATCTCTATCATATGCATAAAACCATATAAATAGACAACTGCTTAAGCAGTTTTACAAAACCGTGGGTATCAAAACCATGGGCAAAACCCATCCCATAAACCTATGGGTCAAAAATATTACCCATATGAGAAGAGCACATTTCCCGATATGTCGAGTGCATTTTTTCGAGGCCAAAAAAATTTATGCCTAAAAAAAAATTTTCGGGGGCTGCGCCCCGAACCCCAACGAGGATACATGAAAAGTGTACAATACTCTTAGTGTACAGTCTTCAACACTTTCACACATGAAAATAGGCTCCATAACCTAACAATCTCCCACTTGGAGACTAGTTTTCCTCTAAGCAAGCTTCTCAACCCTTCACTAGTTTCTGTGAAGACCAACCAAAGCTGAACACAACTTCAGTTTTTCCCTTGTGACCACCTTGGTCATCATGTCTGTAGGATTCTGACTGGTATGAATCTTCTCCAACTTCAACTTCTCTTCCTCCAAAGTTGTCCTGATGAAATGGTACCTTAACTATATATGCTTTGTCCTAGAGTGGAAAGCAGAGTTCTTAGCTAGGTGTATAGCACTCTGACTATCACTATGCAACTTTCCTTCCTCTTGCTTATGCCCCAACTCCTCAAGTAATTGTTGTAACCAAATCATTTCCTTGCTTTCCTCTGTGGCAGCAACATACTCAGCCTCCATGGTTGACAAAGCCACCAACTTCTATAGTCGTGAAATCCAACTTACTGTTGTTCCACCTACAGTGTAAACATAACCTGTTGTGCTCCTCCTACTGTCTACATCTCCAGCCATATCTGAATCTACATAACCACATAAAGTGGTGTCTGATCCACTGTAGCACAAAACTATCCCCATGGTCCCTCTCAAATACCGAAGGATCCACTTTATTGCTTGTCGCTGATCTATACTGGATCACTCATAAATTTACTCACCGCTCCCACTGCATGGGCAATATCAGGCCTAGTGCACACCATGGCATACATCAAACTGCCAACCGCTGATGAGTAAGGTACCTTGGACATTTGGTTTCTCTCATGCTCTGTCTTGGGACACTGCTCCTTTGATAACTTGAAATGGCTTGCCAAAGGAGTCCCAACCGGTTTAGCATCCTGCATATTAAACCTCTCCAAGACTTTCTTAATGTACTCTTCCTGAGATAAATTCAACTTTTGTTCCTTCCTATCTTGAGATATCCTCATACCAAGGATTTGTTTAGCTGCCCCCAAATCCTTCATAGCAAAGGATTCACTTAGTTGCTTCTTGAGTACTTTTATTTCTTGCATGTTTTTACCTGCAACCAACATGTCATCCACATACAGACAAAGGATAATATAACTTCCATCCTCAAATTTCTTTGTATACACACAATGGTCAGAATGACATCTAATATAACCTTGCTCCATCATGAAGCTATCAAATTTCTTATACCATTGACGTGGAGCTTGTTTCAAGCCATACAAGCTCTTCTTTGATTTTGCACACCATCTCCTCTTTACCTTTGACCTCATAGCCCTCTAGTTGCTGCATATATAGTTGCTCCTCCAAATCACCATGGAGAAATGTAGTCTTTACATCAAGTTGTTCTAAGTGCAACTATTCTGCTGCAACTATTCCTAGAACAGTTCTAATAGAAGTCATTTTTACTATAGGAGAAAAAATCTCATCAAAATCTATACATTTTTTCTGTGTAAACCCCTTGACCACCAACCGGGCCTTGTATATTTTCTTGCCTCCTTCTTCCTCTTTGACTCTGAACACCCACTTGTTCTGTTATGCTCTTTTTCCTTCAAGTAGCTTTACCAAATTCCATGCTCGGTTCTCCATGAGAGCTTGATGCTCCTCATCCATGGCTTGCTCTTCATCAAAGCTCTCTCGGTTCTCCACTATCAGTGAGTAATAAATAATAAAGAGGAGAAAAACGTTCAGGTTCTCTTCTTACCCTAGAAGACCTCCTCAATATAGGATTTTGGGGTTCCTGTTGAGGAGGTTCCTAAACTGATTCATGTGTCACTTTTCCATCCTGGAAGATCCTCTACCACTGCATATTCTTTCTTGGATTCTTCTCTATTTTCCTGCAACTATTGCTTATACATGACTTTCTCATTAAAGACCACATCCCTAGATCGAAGGATTTTTTTGTCCTAAATACTCCAACATTTATATCCAAAGTCATCACCACCATAACCAAATGAAAGTACATTTTTCTAATTTAGCCTCTAGCTTGGTCCTATCATCCTTGTCTATATGAACAAACACCTCACATCCAAAGACTCTAAGAAATGAATAATCAACTTTCTTACCATACCAAGCCTCCTCAGGTATGCCTCCATCCAAGGCACTTGAGGTTCCTCTATTTATCAAGTACACAACTATGCTCACCACTTCTGCCCAAAAAGAAAGAGGCAGTCCCGCATGTAAGCTCATGCTCCTAAAGACGTTCCATTATTTTTCTATTCATCCTTTCGATACCCCATTCTTTGTGGAGTTCCTAGAAACATATTTTTCCTACGGATTCCATTCTTAGAACAATAATCATCAAATTCATTACTGCAAACTCCCCTCCATTATCTGACCTGAGACATTTTAGCTTAAGACCTATTTCATTCTCTACCAAGGCTTTCCATTTAACAAAAGTGTCAAATACATCATATTTGTTTCTAATACAATAAATCCAAACTTTCCTTGTTGCATCATCAATAAAAGTAACATAATAACTTGAACCCCAAGAGATGATACTGAGCTGGCCCCCACACATCAGAATGCACCAGCTCTAACTTACTCTCTTTCTTTGTAGGTCCAACCTTGAGAAACCTTACTCGCTTCTATTTCCCATATATGCAGTCCTCATAGAACTCCAAACCTTTTCGTATATCCGGGAAAATCCTTCTTTATGATCTCCATGCCCTTATGGCTCATATGACCGAGCCTATAGTGCCATAATTTTGTATCTACTTCTGAAGCCACAAGATTACAAACATTAGTGCTATAAGTGGTTAAATACAAGGTTCCAACCTTCTTACCTCTTTCCACCACAAGAGAACCCTTGGTAACCTTCCAAGAGTCCGCTGTAAATATCACAATACAACCATCACTTCCCAACTGCCCTACCGATATCAAATTTCGTCTTAATGTAGGCACATGTCTGACATCCTTCAATAGCCAAGTATTCCCATTCTACATCTTAACCTGAATAGAACCTTTTCCAACTATGTTGCAAGGCTCATCATCACCAAGAAAACATGCCCAAAATCTCCTTGAACATAATCAACAAAATAATGCCTATGTGGAGAAGCATGGAAAGAAGCCCCGAATCTAAAACCCAAGATTCAGTAATATTGTGCAAAGAAATAATCAAAGCATCCTGACATACATTACCCGTTGCCACATTTGCCTCCTTGTTTTCTTCCTGTTGTTTCTTCTTATCCCGAAGCTCCTTCCCAACAATCCTTCTTTGCATGCCTGTGGTTTCCACAATTCCAAAGATATAATCTTTTTCTTAGATTTTGACCTTTCCCGATCTTTTGATTTTCCACGGTTTCCTCTATTCTTTTGTCTCCCTCTAGTTTCCATTGTTAAAGCATTCCTTGAAGTAGAAGATTCCCTGAGCTTTTTCTTCGCATTTCCTTGCTTAGAATCACCCCTACAACATCCTCAAACTTCAACTTGAGTTAGTGGAACCGAGTTACTTACCGCCATTACAAGCTATTCCAACTCTCAGTAAAGAGCACAGAATTAATAAAGCCCTAACTTCTTCATCAAATTCTATTATAACCGAAGCTAGCATATTCACAACCATATTGAAATCATTTAAATGATCTGCTACTGAACTATTCTCAGACATCTTCATATTAAACAACTTTTTCATTAAAAATATCTTGTTAGAGGTAGAGGGTTTTTCATACAACTTCCCTAATACATCCATTAGATCTTTTGTAGTCTTTTCCTTTGAAACATTAAATAATACCAAAGATGCAAGACACAGCCGGATTGTCCCAAGTGCCTTCCTATCCAAAGAAATCCCATTCCGCATCTGTCATACTCGAGGGTTTGTTCACCTTCTCAAACAATGGAGTATAAAGATCCTTTTGATAAAGGTAATATTCCATCTACATCTTCCAAAGACTGAAATTCTACCCATTGAATTTATCAACCCTAGATCTTCCATCATCTGCTATAGCTCCCACTCAAGCTAAAAACTTTCCCTGCGATTCAACACTTCAGCAAACCAAACCAAGCTCTGATACCAATGTTAGGAAATAAGAGATAAAATATGTAGAATAATCCCTCATAGAATCGCAACATAGAGAAACTAATATACGTAAATTTCTACAGATCTCAAATAAAATTGTAGAATAAAATAACACAACACAAAGAGATAGTATTTAATGTGGTTCACCCAATTTGGGCTATGTCCACCAAGAATCACTTGCTCAGATTTTATTACAAGCCACCGCTCTCTCAATACAATACCCAGATCCATTTGGAGCTATGCTCAACAAACTCTACAGAATTCACAGCTGAATTCAAAGCACATCTGCAATGTTCTTCATATCTCTATCATATGCATAAAACCATATAAATAGACAACTGCTTAAGCAATTTTACAAAACCGTGGGTATCAAAACCATGGGAAAAACCCGTCCCATATACCTATGTGTCAAAAATCTCACCCATATGAGAAGAGTATGTTTCCCGATATGTCAGGTGCATTTTTTCGAGGCCAAAAAAATTCACGCCTAAAAAAAAATTCAGGGGATGCGCCCCCGAACCCCAGCGAGGATACATGAAAAGTGTACAGTACTCTTAGTGTACAGTCTTCAATACTTTCGCACATGAAAATAGGCTCCACAACCTAATAGCATAGTATACCATGCAATGATGAGAGGTAAGAAGATAAAATAAAATAAGCAAGGATGGACAAAATGCATCATGAAATAGATTTTATTACTCTAAGAGTTCATATGGTACACCATCAGTGGGCAAGGGGAAAGAAAATTCCATTACAGAGCCAAGAGAGGAGGCTTAGACTCTACATTCTACCCTAAGGAAGAAAAGAGAGGGGGGAAGGAGAGAAAATATGACCAACCTTTATAAATATGCCCCTCCTTTACAATATATAGAAGAATGAGAGAAGGAGAGAGGGAAGAATTTGAATCCTGCTTCAACCACCCCTGCAATGCATTGAATCCACCTACTCCAACCACTCTAGAAAGCATTGAAATCCACCTATAACAATTATGGGATTTACTGCAAGACCCATGCCTCCATGTAATGTTTCTTACTAGGCAAGAAAGGAGTCCATTATTTATCATGGCGATAGATGAGAGACTTAACATCCTCGAAAATGGTAGACCGGATCATTAATGGTGGTAGGTGAGTAGCAGGCACCGAGAGTTCTCACGAAAAGTCCTTTCCCACCGAATTTCAAGCTCTTGGTTGAAAGGTATGGTTTTCCAAAGGTGGGGTTGGGCGTTTAACACGAGCTTGCAATATGCGAACGAGTCTACCCATACAAGGTCCACGTGGTATCCCCACGCACGTTGAAGATTCTACCCTTCATCTCGCTCTTGTAGTTGCATTGAACTCACACATGCCACCTTCCGCGCCTCGCTCTCTGTTTCTTTTATTTTTGCCTAAGCCCCCTATTGGTGCAGAGATGTTATGCCTAACCCGAGACACGTGGAGAGTTGCAACATGTTTGGGGACCACTTTTGGATTTGCCTCTTGAAAGAGCACCGAAGAGACATGTGGCTCCTTCCGCTGGTTTGCCTTATGCTTAGCCGATTCAACGATGAGTTCTAGCCATTCAGAACAAGCTGTTGGACCCTAGACACGTGGAGAGTCCGCGCAGATTTGGAGACCCTATTTAGACCTGACCTTCAGAGGTGCACTGATTGGACATGTGGAGGTTCCGCACTTGTTTGGGACTGGGCTCAGGAATTTAACCTTGAGGATGTATCTTGAGGTGACACGTGGAAGCTTCCGCTCACTCCTTTATACTTAGCCGATTCGGGTTTGTTGTCCATTTAGGAACAAGCTGTTGGACCCTACACATGTGGAGAGTCTACGCATATTTGGATACCCTGTTTGGACCTAACCTCCTGAGAGGTGCGCCAATTGGACATGTGGAGGCTTCCGCCTCCCCCGTCCCTTCATTGTTAGATTTAAAATGTGGGCTCGCATGTCAGAACCGACCCTTCCGATTTTCTTCTATGCAGGGTCGTTTTGATCAATTTTTCCGAGGGGAAAAATTAGGATAATAGTAATCACTTCACTCACCCCACCTAGTAACACTTTGATGATCACTACTCCTCCCATGCAAGTTCCATCTTCCTGTGTTCCCTCTTCCTGGGTAATCAAACCCCAAAGAAAATTAAGATGACTATTCCTCTTAAAGCATTTGATTTTAGTTCCTTGAAATCTACTCCCAAACGCACATCAAAGAAACCAAAGACCATATCCGACATCGAAATTAATGCATCCAATCTTAGGTTTATTGAGATTAATGTGCATAATGCTGACAAGAAAAAGGAATAAATCGCAGATTCCGATTACCAAATCACTACGGTAGCGCTCACGAAGGTAACAACTGCAGGTGCACAGTAGGATGTGAAAATTTCCATGGATAACATCTTCAAGAATATCAAGGAGAATAAGTATTTTAAGGATGAACTATAAGAAAAAGTGGATCAATTTTCAGCTTTTTGGCTCAAGTGTTCCAAGCCCAGTCAGATCCATGTGCCTTCACCAGCTCTTATCAGTTTTGATTTCTCATTTGTGCCCAAAATGGAAAATATCAGTCAAAAGGGAAGGGCAGTTGATATCTGGATACAACACCTCCTGATGCGGGGAAAAAGAATAATTAAAGACATTGTTCATACCCAAAACGACATTGAGAAAACAAGGCTAGATGTTGGAAAATTGAATAATGAACTCATGGAAGAATTCGGCAATTAGGAGCCGACATTGGAGGCTCTTAGTGACCTCACGAGGATTAATTCTAACATCTTGATCAAGGAAGGAATTGTAGATGATGTAAATAAGCATTTTTAGTTTTGTAAAGCCATTGACTTTCGGGTTAACATCCTTCAGGAGGCTTATGAGAAGCTTCAAAAGGCTAAAGACGAGGGACTCGATGCTACCAATGACATTGATGATGAAATGGCAAAAATTCTTAATAATGTCTTAGATGGTAGCTAGAATATACTACCTATTGATGAACTCTTTAAAATATTCAAATATTTGGTTGAGAATGAGTCCTCGGTTGAGGATGATTTTTATTTGGTTTTCATTGACAAATTGATCATGTACAAAAAAATTAGGCAACTTGACCAAATTCATCAAGAGGTGTCAGAAGCTCCTTGGAAGTATGGGAAATGTGTTTGAAATTGTGATGTGTTGAACTGATACTATTATAGACCCTGTGAAAAGGAAACTTGGGATATGATTAGAAAATTCCAGAAATTTCGTCATAAACAGACAAAACTTGAGGTTGAAAGAGATAAATTTGATTAAGTTCTTGTCTATGTATTTTCTTTATCACATCAAACATGTTTACTGTTGAGATGTTGGAACATATTTTGGATTTACAAGTTGACTGGGTCATTTTGTGAGAATCAGTCAAATGAACTATTAATGTGTATTTGTTATTTTTAGCATGCAATCCAAACTGTTTCCCCTTTTCTCTCCTCCCCTTCTCTATAAATCAAAGGAGCTGAAACATTGTAAAGGTTTGGAGATTTTTGCAACATAATATAGATCTTGGAGTTGGAAAGAGAGAAAAAATTGTGTTTTCTATCTTGATATTGAAGAATATAAGAGATATTTGTTACAAACTTTGTGTTGTGGTTATATCTTCTTCATTTAAGGTATTGTTCCTATGTTCAATGCATTACATGGTTCTTTTAATTCCAATATCTAGTTTATTGTATCTTCAGCAAGTTATTACTATTTAATCTCGTGTTATTATCTTTTGATCTGTGTTTTCCTAAGAGATTAAAACACGTTTCCACTTCCAACTTCCTACTGTCTCTTTTCTTTTTTATTCTTATCTACAATCCTTTCTATTAAGAATAAATCTATTAAGATGAGATCCCAACCACGAATTGTTAGAGTAGTGTGAATATTATAAATTTTCTTTGGTGTGCATAGATTATTAATAAACAACACGCCTCCCCTTTAATTGAGGAGGGACTTTTCTCACATATTATGGTTGATCTTCATATTTTATGTGTTACAAAACCTTTCTCAGTATCCTCTTGTTTTGATTATTTGAATACATGATCCACCCAACTAATGGTCTTTACCGGTTGCCTTAATATATTCACCTTGCACTAGTTTGCCACATCAATCCATTGCCCAAGACTGCAAATATTCTCATACAATTATATGGATTTGCGTAATTTATTGCTCAAGAATGTAAACATTCTATACAGTTATATATACTGAATTTAAATATATTTTACTTTCTAAAATTATTATGATTGATTTGGGGTCTCAAACAATTGATTATTAAGTTGAAAGGATGGAATTCTTTCAATATACAATAAGAAATATGGCTTTACCATACAAGAGAATATTATTATAAATAATCTTTTAAGAGATACACAATTAGGGAAAAAATGGTTTTCATTCATAATTAAAACGTTTGTTACAAGAGATACGGATATAAAAGAAGGGATTACATAAAAAATTCTATTTAACATTCTTGTAAGTAATAAGCGAAGTTCTGAAATAAGAAATCATTTTCTCTTTATTTTATATATTTAAAGAACACTATAACTACAGTACATCAACCTTACAATAACACCAAAAGATGTCACTAGTTATTAAATCAATATAACCTAACCCCAACCAGACTGCAAATGTACAAATCAACTGTATAAGCGAAACATGATAAGTATTATCAGTTACTTTGAGCGAGGATATCCAATTCCATGCCGCTTTGAAGGAAATATTACAAACACAACACTGGTTGCAACTCCAACAGCCCCAGGAAGACTCATCAATAACCCTTTCTGTTTCTCTGTAAGCTCCGGATAAAAGCACCGCACAACATTTGTATTCACAAGCACAATAGTCCCAAACACCACAACAGACAACACTGCATGCACAAAGTCTCTAAACCTAAGTCTGTAAGATGACAGATCAACATGAATCTCTCTTCTCCAGAATAACCATAATCCGGTTTTGGTAGCAATTCCATAGTACAATTTCCCGTCTTTTGCCCTAAAACTGTCAGTAAACGAAGCACAATAACATGTCAAGGCACACAGCCCTAACAGGATCCCTGTTGAAATTTTGTTGACGCTGCTGCAACCGTGGCCGCCATTTGTAAAGATCGGAGAAAGAATATTGAAAATAAGTATAGTGTTTGTGGGAAGCAGTTTGACAAGTTTAGCTATGCTTGACAGGCCTTTGTGCGCAGCTTTTTCCCTGGCGCTTACTCTTCTAGCAGATGCTGACGCTTCTCCAACTTTAGCCGACTCTGTCATGGAGATGCTCAATGGGCCTGTCATCTCCGTCTCCTGAACTTTTTTCCTTGACTGCTCATTTTTCCTCGGAACAAATTTCTATAATGGAAGATAGTTGCCAGCAGAGGGTGAAAATGTTGGTTCACAAAGAATCTATGAAAGTTTAATTTATTTTTCTAAAGAGGTAATAAAATAAAGGATAAGGTTTGGAGTAAATCCTGCACTAACTCTAAGAGAAAAATATGCTTCAGTATCTGAACACTAAAATGAACAAGCCAATTCCTCATAACCTTTAATACCTGAACATTAACAGGAAGAATATGACTTCTGCGTACCCCTCAATAACTGAACATTAACAGGAAGATTTTTAATGCACCCAATATCAACAAGTTCGTTTGTTCAGCAATCCAGAAAACCCAATACAAGATACATAAAGAGTAAGTGTATTATTTATAACGAACAGAGGCAGTCTTGGTAGGTGGGTGTTATTTCCGTGAAGGAAACTGTTTCAAACACCAATCAGTAGAATACAAGTTGAAGCTTCTCAATTGGTAATGTTAAATGATTCAAAAATAAAATTTAAAAATGGCGTGCTGAAGAGATTTTTTCATTTATTTCCCTGAAATGGACAAACTTTGCAACAATCAATTGAATAGGATTTGAGGATTTCTGCTTTGCAGGGCCTGTTTGGGGAAACGGTGGCCATATTGTTTACGATTGAGTTTTAAACAAGTAAACTATTTTCTTATGAAAAACGGTCATGTATTGTGATAGGAGTTCCTTCGATTTGAACAGGTCTGTATGTTAATTAAGCTAAAACTTGTGAACCACCGGTTACTTGATTGGGCTAGACCGTCATGTTGTTTTGTATGTAGACATTATACAAGTTGGGCTTTATACGATGTTTTGGTTTTGGGTATGTGATAAAATATTTCTTTATTTTGTAGATCTATAATAAAAATAGTATAAATTATTTATTAAAGGATAAGGTGGGAGAGTCACTTTAGGTCTAATAACGTTTAGGAACAATGTTTATTAAATAAATGTAGACATTGTTTTTTCACCTTTAGGTGACCTAACGTATATTAATTATATTATCACTATTACCATTACCCCGAGTCCATTATCCCTATAATCGATTTACCGTCGTAAGAACCTCATTTACCCACGTAGAATCTTATTTACCCTCCCCTAACCATCTAAAACAAACCTAACCTAATTTACCCTTAAGTATCCCAACCCCTAACCTCTTCCTACCCAGATTCCTAACCTCCCACCGTCTTACAAAACCCGCAATCCCCATATGGAAAGTGGTTTTAACCATTTGCCATCTTTTCACAATTTGTTTTCAACCATCCTTGACCAAATCGACAACAACTGTGATCTTCGGTGATCGTTGCATTAATCATCAATTCTATTTAGCCACCTTCCTTCTCCATTTCTCAGTTAGACAAAGATTGGATTTAGGAACAAATTGCTGCACCTTTTACGACATCATGACGTTAGTAGACATCAACACTCTATCATCACCCTTTTAGAGCCCTTGTCAAACAATCAATCAATAGTTATGGAGTTATGTTATCACCAAAAGCATTCAACAAGGTTAGTACATTTCTTTTTATCATTTTCAATCATATTTTACATTAGTCACATCCTGCATACACTCATCTTCACTATCCTTTGTAGCCATTTTACATTTTGTCTCATGTTTAATCCTTTTTCTTAATTTTTTTAGCATATTTACAATTTTATCGTTGATCGTAAATCGATCCCCGATTACCATCACAATATTTGTTTTCTACATTTCCTCTATTTTTTTAGTCCCCTTACTTCATCTTAGCAAGACTTTGTCAAATTATGTCTTCCATCAATTATAGTCTATTTTATCAAATTTTATTGAAATGAACCATCTTATCCCCCGCCGCAGTAAATCAATCCTTGTCATTTTAGTCATTTTTATCATTATCATACATTTATCAATGTGTTTTAGCATTTAATCTTTTTCTTGCAAGATGTATTCTTTGTGGATGACAGTTCCATGTACATTACACCCCATCACAAGCATATATGACATTTTGACCGTCCAAGCCCTTTATGTGGGAGCAGTTGGATATCTCACACAAGCTCGGCGTGTGCTCCATTTCTTTCACTCTAAAAATCAAAGACATCGAAGAAAAATTGGAAATCATACATGAAATACAAGACGTAGGAGAACAATCCTAGTTCGACTATTTCCTAGGCTTCGATCTCGCCATAGCCCTGTCTTGTGCCACATACAATGCAAAGTAGGATATCTCCATCCCACTTGAATTTTAGCTTTATCATCATTATCTTATTTTATTATCAAATTACATAATTGTCAAACACAAGTTGACACCCTTTAAGGAAGCCAAATGGTTCTTAGGATCGGGTTTGTCGAGAAAATAATTAATCCTTATCAAATATTTGTCTATTTAGTTGTCTTTGTATGTAGGTCTTCTCACTCAATGAAAGGAGGAGTCTTTTTCATTGTATGTGTATCGGCGTAGGTATCGGTAAACCCTACCTTTATTTATAATTTTTGGTTTTTCAAAGATAATAGTTGACTAACCAAAATTCACCATAAACATCTTGGCACACCTAGTGGGACATTTAGTCCCTTTTTTATTAGATTTTATACATCTTTTTTTCTTTTCTTGTCAATATCATCTAACCTTTCAGCTTGGATTGCCGCATTTTTATTGTTTCAAAATGCGCTTATAAATTAAATTTAAAATAAAAAAGGAATAGCGATCACAAGTACATCCTTTTTTATTCTATTCTTCCTTTCAACATTGCATTTTGTGTGATTCATTTTCATTGAAGTAAACATTTCTTTTGGGTCTTAATAACAAAATTTCATTTTTCTTGTTCATCTAGTCTAATTAGGAGTTGAACAAATTGCATTCACAATACTCCCTTCCAGGGAAAATTTTAGTGGAAAATTTTCTAAACTCATGGATATTAGGGATTTTGTAAATTAGAAATGGTTAATTTTCAGCAGTCGAGCTCCTTCCCAATTCACCTTAAATTTCCACCGATAATTCATTTATCTGGGTGAATTTTCCTACTATTTATATGTTAAATTAACTTATGCATGTATTTCACCAACGTTTCTTATCATTGTACCTCATCCAAGAAAATTGCACCCTGCCAAATCACCTTTACCACAAAACATTTTTTCATAAATTTGCCATCGATTTGAAAGTCGATTTTGGAGATTCGCCACCCATTCTAAACTATTTTTTTGGAGGGGGTCTTAAAACTAACCATGCTCCTTCACACACAACCACACCACCTATCACTTAAAATTTTAATTTAAATAATAATTCCCAAGTGGACCTACTTGGATTTCATCACCAAGAGGATAAGTCTACTCATTGATCCGATCGAGTATAAAAAATATGGCGGGTGGTGTATCAACTAAGCACCCAACACCCTTATCATTGTGGGACCATGAAGTGAGGGTTTAGGCCCCAATACCATGCCTCGTACCAATACTAACACATATCTGGGCGTCACATACCTTTGGTTATATCGAGGACTCCAACTTTAAAATCACCTAAAACCAACCTTAGCTGATTTTTTCTTAACACCCATTTATCCATTTTCTTATTTCACACTTTTCTTAAATTAATCAATATAATTTAAAATATTTGCATGACTTGTTTACTGGTGGCTTAAAAACCATTTTCCTTTTTCTTCATTTAATGTGTTATTAGTTCATGATTTTTACCAAATAATAATCTCGTCTTCAAAACATCGATGAAATGAGAAATCATTTTCAACAATCCCTAGATAATCTCAAGTACCGCATTTAAGAAATTCCAAATGTAATTGAATAATTCTGACGACCTCCAAATACTGACCAAAAACCCCCACATTCTTCCAGAACACAGTTAGCCACATTAAAAATTCTAGATCCATTTAGCCCAAGGTTCTTTAACATTGGTGATCCACTCTTTACAGAAATTCTATATTCTAACTCAGTGGCCCTTAATGTTTACCTTGCTTCCTAAGGTGTCTTCCTCCAACAACCAGAACCATAACAGTGACTTCTCATTACCACTGTCACCATAAATTATACCCGACTCATTGACCCTAATCACGAGTCTGTTATCCAACAAATTAGCCCCTACTCCATTTTCATTGAATCGAGAACATCATTCCTTGCTTCATTAACTCATGTTGTTAGTTTCAATCTTAACACTATTACATCACAAGAGACGTCCAACCAAAAACCATCTACTTCATCATCAACCCCTTCATTGAGCTCATCGGACATACAAACCAACACTACAACATCTCCTTCTATATCCATTCGCGTAGCCTCAAGTACTTTTCCTCCACATCCTGTAAGCTCAGGTGGTATTCCTCTTACTACTAATCCTCATGTTGTATCTCAAACCATCCAATTACTTAAACCTACATCTTCAATCCTAAATCTAGTCTTATTTATCCCCACATCTACACCCCCTATAAATATGAGTTCCATCCCTAGTCCTCATCCATTTTCATAGCAAACATCCACTTCTCTTTCTCACAATATAGTACCATCCCTTCTCAATACATACATACATACATACATACATACATACATACATACATACATACATACATACATACATACATACATACATACATACATACATACATACATACATACATACATACATACATACATACATACATACATACATACATACATACATACATACATATATATATATATATATATATATATATATATATATATATATATATATATATATGTATATACCATTGTCATCCTTACCTCTTATCAACACTTCCATTCCTATTACTTATTAATACATTTAACCATCACAACCCTTAGTTTTTCAGCATGCCTACAATATCTTGACTAGTGCCCTTCTTCATCGAATATCCCTTTACTATATAATTTGCACCATAAATCAAACCCATATATCTATAATAAGCCTATCTCTTCGTCCTCAAACCTTCAACAACCATCTCAAAATGATCCCTTGTAAGCACTCATGAATAGGATTGCAAGTCTTGAAGTTACCACTATGGGTCCTAAGAGCATCCTTTCCTATGAACATATTTGTAACAAACCCATCCACCCATCAATACCTTTTAAATTTTATCCCCACACTGGGAACTCCCAAAATTTATCAAATTCTACAATAAGGAGGACCCACAAAAACACATCATATCTTTCTTTCATGTGTGTTATCTCATTACCCATGACTAGGATCTCATGTTGAGAACATTTCACATGTCCTTATTAGGACCCGCCCTTGACCGGTATAACAGCATCCCATTGTATTCTCTCTTATCTTTAGCATAACTCGCGTAGTTTTTCTTAGAGAAATTCACTATTAACATTGCTCACAAAATATACATCTCTGATATCTACACTATTAAATAATTTAAAGATAATGATGTTGCAAATTTCATCGCTATATGGCAGGGGGATATCAATCAACTATCTTTCTCTCTCCCATAAATTGAGTTGATCAAGATATTCATGAAGAATTTACCATGGCCCAAAATCTAGAACTTCGTACCCTTAAAGATGGTAAGGAGAAAATTGTATCCAAGAAATCCAAACTTGAGTCCACATTTAAACCCTTTTCTAGCAATGATAAATCCAAAGGCTTAGAAAACTTGGTTGTTGTAAAATCCATGTCCAAAGGTCATTCGGACTCCAAACGTGCACGACTCAATGTAACTATACACCCATTAGGGAGTCTTATAGTGTGGTCTTCAACAAACTTTTAGCTATGTGCATGATTAAACTTCCCCTATCTATCCTATTGACACATCCATTTCTAAACCTTCATGTATTAGGAAAATGATTATTGCAAATATCATCAAGTCTGAGGCCATGAAATTTAAAAGTGTTATTCATTTAGAAATATCCTTTGGTATCTTTTCGACCGAGGTGACCTGCAACTTGACAATTTGAATGTGTCCCTAAACTAGAATTTAGATGTCTTTAAACATCCTTTTTAAAATCATTCCCCATCCACCATTCAACCTCAATCTAATGTTTTTAACTCGCATCATGTCATCAACGCCGTGAAATATCTCTCACTAACACCCTCAACATATTGTGCCTCTACCACAAAAGCACCATCCGAATCATTCTACTCTTCTAGTCTTATCACTACCAAGATCATGAACCCTCCTACATCCATTACATCCTCTTCAAACACATCTTTTCCTCTTCAAATGTCTTAGAAAATAAATCCATCATAAAAATCACAAAAACTTCTTTCAAAAACCACGTCACTCAACACTACATCTAGAATCTCAATAATTCCACTACATAATCCACAAATCGTTCATCGAGAAAAATATAAAACTGCACCACGTAATCGTCATACAACCTTATCAAAAATATACAACCCTTAACTTCCATTTTAGGGAATCATCCCTCATCTAAGTTCTCAATCAATGTTATAAAATATAGAGTTGTTCCTCAATTGACACTTAAACATGTCACACCGAGCATGAGCTTGTCATCTTAAAATTCTAAATCTTCAAGTGATGTATTATACTATGACATGGTACTATATTAGCATCCTCAAAAATCTCATCCAATCACCTACCATGAAATTACCTCATATTAAGTTATCTGATTCCCAAGGGTGGAAGCCCTCTTAGTACGGTTATAAAGCATTTTATGCATACCATCAGACACTAGGACATTCTACCGAGTCTGCCAAATCCCTCTATACCACAATTTAAAGCCTCACTAGGAAGGGATTCTTCCCACAAATCCAAATCATTCAAATACAATAAACATGGCCCTTGAATCAAACAAACTCTTTAGATCCTTAAATCCATCCCTTCTCAACCATCATCCAACACCACCTCCATATCCAACAAGAGTAAGGATTCTTCTAGTAAATCCCTACTCCATCGGATAGACAATGTTTACATAACTATAAGGACAGGTGCACAAGATTCAAAGGCCTTAGATCAAAATAGGCTCAAATTATCTATCTCCCTTTCCTCCTAATAACCGAATCAATCATCTTCTAAGGATAGGATGTATATCATTTATGATCAACGCATCCAATCTACCACTTCTATACAAAACACCATCATTAAACAACTCCACTAATCTACTATGAATATGTCTATCTATGAGATTGTTCAAACTTCTCCACAGATCAAGTTAATAAATGATTAAGGCTCTTGGTTCATATCAATACCATCATGTATGACCCTTAACCACTCTCTAACCTTGTCGGCATTGTTAAAATTTATGCCCTTATCAACTATGATGACTCTAAAATCCCATCCTTATATCCTGAATATCATGACCTTCCACTCTTCCCCACCTCCGAAATCAACGATACTCTCGTCAAGATAATTATGATTAAAAATGGAACCATTATTAATTTCATATCCTCTCACACTTTCAAACAACTTCAGTTACCCAGAACAAATGTTTCCTAGTCACATGTCATGTTGTGTTTCTTTAACGACACCGTCACCCCTACATTAGGCACAATCATCTTACCCATCAAGGCAAACATTAAAATAATTCATGATCTTGTTTACCTTGTGGAATAAGAGTTCCGAGTATAACATGTTGTTTACGACGACCATGGATACGTGATATGGTTTGTATCTCATCAACATTACATCATTGTCTAAAGTATGAACATGAAGGTAAAACCTTTACTATTCCTCCGACATAAATCCTTTGAAGCATATCACGTGACCTATCATCTTAATGATGTTCTTATCCCTAAGAAAAACTCGGGATATTTTGAAAAATCCTTTACAAGATCTTCCATCTTCCCATCTAAGCTACTAGATGATAACTCCTTCGAAGATGTTATCCAACGTCTCTCACTAGGGAGTACCACCTTCTCACCCCAACTCGCTCCCTACACCTAAATCATATGGGACACCTAACAAACAACCTATGTATGAACCAAACTTCATAGATATCATCTCTTTTGTTCCTCCCCATCTTAAAACCAGCCTCATTTATAGAGGGATTGATCGTACTTCCACCCATAGTGAAAATAAATATCACACCAAACCCTACGATAAGGTCGATGAGGTACCTAGGTAAAATGCAACTCTTGGAAAGTGGATAAAATGGAGAAAAACCAAAGTGGGAAAAACTCCCCAAAAATACAAAAATAATAAATGAGGACTATAAGGGACCCCCTAACATTTATTCGATGAATCAATTACCCCAAGAAGAGCTCACAAGTGAAGAATATTGCTCTCATTGAATGGTTTGATGAAGATGTCGATAATCTACTCCAATGTCTCACAATATCTAATATCAATTAACTATCCATGAATAAACTCCCTAATCAATTTCATATGAATCTCAATGCTCTTGGTATTCTAATTTTATCTTTGGATTCCTACAAATCTAAATGGTGTTCTAGTCCTGTCAGAATATGATTTTGAGTCACCTATAAAAAAATACCAAACTCTATCGAATCCATTAAAGATAGATGGCATCAATGGATGCATTACAATATTCTTTTAGTTGGCCTTAGTAGATGATATATTAATATCATTATATTTTTCTTGACCAACTTATCGGGTCAAAACCTAATGAGAAACTATATCTCAAGTGGACTTGTGATTTTGAATATCACTAACACTTTGTATGAATGTGTGTATCAACCAAGTGAACATCAAAACCAGCTCCAAAATGAATCTTGATTTTTTGTGTTCCATGAATGTAGTGGAGAATCCTCTTAGATACTTTCAAGTGTATCTCATGAAAAACCTAGAGACCAAGCCTATATCATACTAAATTTCAGACCTCTAGTGTGAGTCAAATATATAAGATTTCCTACAAGTTGTCGATATAAGGTAGCATCAACCAGTGGTGAAGTACAATCATCCTTAATCTTAAATCCATACAAAAATGGAGTTGGAGTTGGCTTAAAATTAGCCATGTGAAACTAATAAAGTAAATCGAGAGCATATTTAGGTTGTGAAATGGTTATCCCTAAGTTAGACTATGAAATATGAATCCCAAGGAATTAATGTAGCAAATCCAAGTGAGTCATGGAAAATTTATCCCGTAGATATGTTTTCACCACTGAAATGGACAATGAAGATATCCTTATGATCAAAAGGTCATCAACATAAAGAAACAAAATCAAAAGTGAATCATCCTTTTGTAAACTATAGACATTCATATCGAGTGGCATTTAGTGAACCCTATAGTGAGAATAAATGAATCCATCTCATCATAACAAGCCCGAGTGTCCTATTGAGGCCATAGATATATTTTCTAACTCTGCATAATAAGGAATAATCTTGAAGAAATCCTTGAGGTTTCTCCATGTAGATTTCCTCTTCTAGGTCACCATGTATAAAGGTACACTTCACATATATATGATGAACATGTGAATGATGATTTGTGGCAATAGAAATTATTAGTCAAGTAGAGTTCAATGTGGCAATTGGTGTAAAGGTCTTAGTGTAGTCAATGTCAAGAAATTGTAAAAAGCCTTTTTCTACCAATCATGCTTTGAACTTATCAAGGGAACCATTTTTTGCATACTTGGTCCAATATATCCACTTGTATCAAACCATCTTCCTTCCCTTAGGAAGGTTTAAATTAAATCCCAAGTATTGTTCCTAATCAAGGAATTTTACTCCTCTTAGATAGTAGTTTCCCACTCAATATTTCCATATTCCTCCCAAAAAGTGTGTGGATCGTAGGTAGAGGAAAAGAAACCATGGGTTCCACCCTGAAGTCCGAGTGGGTCCATCTAACATTTGTAGGATAGCCTTTCCAAGTACCTACACTATGTAATTTCCACGTAAATCAAGAGGACTGGAAGTAGGATAGTTAGCAATAGACTCTTCATCATCTGAGTTTTTGCTATATGTGGAAAGAGACAAAGCTCCATCACTATTCTCAATGTTAGAACCATCATAATTATCCTCAAAAAATACAAGTGAAGCTAATGAAGGTGGAAAATTTTCAAGGGTCAAATCTGGTGGGCCTTCTTAATATTTGATACTCATCTTAACGAACAATTCATGTGTGCTCGAATGAATAATCATGTATCCCTTAACACTATTTCCATATCCCATAAAGATGCAAGGCCAACTCCAAGCTTCCATAAGCTTACGTTTATTTTTAGGGATACAAACCATAGATAGAGATCTAAAGACTCTAAATTTATTAATTGATGGTTTCTAACCATAGCAAGTTTTAAAAAAGTGAATCCTTTCAATGCTTTGTGAGGTACATGGTTATGGATATAATTCACATAGTTAATAAATTCCTCCTAGTATTAAAACTTTTCATATATCTAGAGTGAAGACATGGTTGTCAGACTCTTTACAGAATATGTTCTTCCCTTTTACAACTCCATTTTGTGAAGGATTGTAGGTAGCTTCCGGTTGTAACTCAATCCCCTTCAGATCTTGTAGAAATTTTTAAAAAATTTATTGGCATATTCCCCATCATTATCTATCTACCAATTTTTATGAATTTTCCTAACTTATTCTCTGTAAGATCCTTGATTTCCTAAAAAATCATAAACAAAATACAAAGACACAATTGTATTGCAAGAAATCATCAATGAAGGTGAGAATGTATCATGCCCTGGTGAAGGAAGGTTTGGGAGACATCCATGAGACATCACTCTATACCAATTCCAAAACTTTTGCAACTCTCCAAGCCTTTCCTTTGTCAAATTTCTCTTCAAGATCCTTTCCAAGGGTGTATACCTCATAAATACCTTTTAAAAAACTAACTCTAGTCAATCCTTTAACGAACATTTTTTCTCAATTATTCCAAGTAGCGATAGTTAAGGTGTCTAAATCAATCATTCCATAGTTTGTTAATCCTATTTATTTAAGTCAACAATATAGTCACAAAATGTTTGGGATAAAAATGAGAGAAGGTATATAACCATTTTTGGTAATCTTCCCTTCCTCTCGCAATTGTATTATCATTGTGTATCTCTCTAATGATAATGTAATCTAGGTTGAATTCAACTCTCATTCCCTTCCCTATGTGATTGATTTGGTACATAGATAGAATATTGGTTTAAAGTGTTGGAATACTTAGAAAATTATTGAATGTTCCACCATTTACTTCAACTGACCCACTCTGTGTACATAGCTAGTATAGAGTTATCATCAGCCAGTGTGATAGAGGACATGTTATCATATTATATGGAATAAAACTAAACCTATGAGGAATGCGTGTAGTTCAAGCACTAGCGTTAATGACCCATGATGAAGGTAGCACCATTACTATGATTAAATATTTTCCCTTCGTATTCTATTTATTGTTGTATTTTTCCTTAGAATTTTCGGTTGATGATTTATATTTGAAATATTGGTACCCCTATATTATTCTTCTTCATAATTTGAGTAAGGTGGTCAATTTTCTTCTTCATACACTTGTGTTAATCATTCCCAATTTCCTTGCAATAGGCACGCTTAACCCTTTCCTACTTAGGTTTATCTTTCCAGGAGGAGGGTTCGGTGTTATTTTAGGGTTAGTTGGATCTTCCGATCTTTTTCTAACGCTTGATCCTTCATATCTTATTTCTTCTCCTTATTATATGCCTTAGGTTTTTATTCCCTACAATCAAGTCATGTGATTTATAATACTTCAGTTTACCCATCTGTATCAACTTGTCTTGTTCCCTAATAAACCAACCAAAAACTTTTACACAAGAGGGTGTTTTCCATGATGTTCCAAGTGCATCCTTAGTGACATAAAAGGTGGAGAATAAAACTAAGTAATTTGGACCTAGTTCTAATATACTAGAAAGGATAAGTTTTGAGTCCTTGTCAATTCCACATTCCTTCACTAAAATCCCATTTATTTAAAATTTATAAATAATTCGTAAAGTGTGTCAAAATTTATAGGGATCAAACTAATAAAATTATTTTCCAATTCATACCCTCTCGTCTCATTTTTCCAAATATTTTTTCCAATATGGTCGAAAATTCATGAGGAGTTTTGGTAGATTCAACATGAAATAGAAGATCCAGAGACACATACAAACATAGCAATATGAAATCTTCATCACACTGGTTGTACCATTTTACTTTATCTATATCAAGATTCAGTTCAGTTTCAAGACCCATGGTTATCTCATATAGACCCTTTCCCTTAGAATGATGTTCATTTTAGATTTCCATTCATGATAGTTAAAGGGAATGAGTAGACTAATTGAATTTTTATCCATATTGTGGAAAGTCAAAATTGTAGAAATCAAGAACAAAAAATAGAGTGTGGAAGGATACAACACAATTCACCCCCGAATTATGCTTTTGAACCACCTATTTTTGGAACTTTATAATCATAGTGAAAATTACAAATTAAATAGGCTCATATGGACAACAAAAACATGATCACCTTTGCAAAAATATGGCACTCAAAACTGAGTTTTTAGTCAAAATTTATGATGTAAAACATTTTATGTGATTAACTTATTGATTGTATTTACACTATAAGAATTCTCTTATGTGGTTTAGTAACAAATAATGCAATGTTCAACACCCAATACCTCTTAATTGCAAAAAAATATATTAGCCTCTTGGGATATTACATAAGTTGCACAAGGAAAATTTTAATCCCAAATTAAAAAATTGAAACTAGTCTTATCAAACACATTTGAGAAAATGCCATATTTTAAATTTTAAAGAGAAAGAAAATGTGTTTTGGGCATCAAAGTTAACCAAATTTTTGAACTAATCTCTGGTCGAGCCACCAACTGGAAAATTGATGGCACAAGGCTAACATGGATATTTAGAAAGATGGGGAGAGAAAGTAAGATTTCGAGATATCCAAGCTTAGTTCGGTGGAGGTATGGCTCAACAAAGTGAATCTGATGCCACATGTGTAGAGATGTCGTGAAAGGGTCATCACAGTTGAAAATTGGTTAACATGGGCTGAAGTGATAGGGTCAACTTGGATGTGACCAAAAAGATTCCAACGATGGAGACAGAGGTGACAGAGGAAAAGCCAACAACATAGGAAGTTACAAATATTGTGCAAGCTCGAGGAGACGGTGGCTAGTTGGGGTAAAATTGTGTGATCCAAGCTTCCAAGAATGCATTCTAAATTACATACAAAGGTAGGTATATTTGGCCAAGACAGAACATTTCACATGAGCTATATTTACATAAACACACCAAAAACCAACATTTTCTACATAAGCACATGATCTAAAAGAACCCCAATAGCAAGCTTAGCACATTTTTGAGAAATTGAGACAAATATTTGTGCATAGACTTTTTTGATTCAAACAAATGAGGATTTCAAGAAAAACCCCTTGACTTAACGAAATGAACAATCATTTTACTAGAAATGGTCCAATACCATATCGAAGTTGCTATTAGAATCTCTAGATAACAATAAATGTAGATTGATTTGCATGAATATCAAAATCAAGTCAATAAGCGAGATGTATTATGAAAAATCTCATAAAACAAAAGAATAGTGCTAGAGTATGGAATAACTCAATAACTTAAAAATGTAGTGTGTATAAATAGCAGAGTGACAAGTAACTCTTCCATGAGAATAGTGATCAATAATCCAAGAGTAGGATGGGGAGTTACATTCCAGGAATAGTTGTCCAAATTTAACTCATGTGACATACTATAATAGTCGATGACACATATGACACTTTATGACACTTCAAGTTAAATGCACAAATTAACTTAACTATGGTAAATGCACAAATTAACTTAGTAAATGAAGTTTACCCTAACATTCCCCCCCTTAATTTTGCATTTCCTCGAGGGATGAGGAGAGGAATTCTCTGAACAACTCAAATTTGTCATGTGCAAGTGACTTTGTGAAGATATATGCTCATTGTTCAGTTGTTGGAAAAAAATAAAGCTCTATATTATGTTTCAAGACATGCTCGCGTATGAAATGTACCTATACCGCAATGTGCTTTGTTATTTCATGAAAAACTAGATTGCGAAAAAGTTTGAGAACACCTTCATTTTCAACATACAAGGTGATTAGTTTTTCCTATCATATGCCAAGTCCTTCAAGTATGTGACGTAGCCATATTTCTTCACGCATGCTGACTTCACCTGTAGAACAATACTCGACTTCTATAGAAGAGAGAGAAACAAAGTGTTGTTTCTTGATTCACCATGATATCACCCGGATCCCAAAAAGAATACAAATCCTGAAGTGGATTTTCTGTCATCAATATTACCTACATGATCTGAATCTGAATATCCTCAGAGAAGAAGTTGTCGTTATTCTTGTATTCTAGACCAAGATCCACTGTTCCCTTTAGATATCTCAAGATTCACCTTATTGCCTTCCAATGAAAAACTCTAGGTTCCTACATGAACCTCGATAGATAGCTTACTGCAAAGCTAATATCTGGTATAGTGTATGTGAGGTAAGTGAGACTCCTAATCAACTCGCCAATAGAGATATTCATGTACCATAGGAGGTGGATCTAATCAAGATAATTACAGTCTCATCTCCATAGGTGTAGCAATAGGTATGCAATCTATCATCCTAAATTTCTCGAGCGTTGTCTTGGTATATTTCAACTGAGAAACAAATATGTGATTCTCCTTTTTCCATACTTCCAATCTAAGAAAATAGTTCATCATCCCAATATTTTTCATATCGAATGATCATTTAAGATCTTTCTTTGTTGCATCAATCTTCACTGAATTTCCAGTGATGACTAGATCGTCAACATAGACAACAATAATCACAATCTCCCCCCTTGATTTTTGAGGTAGATATTGGGATCGTATGGATTTATGATAAATCCATGTTGTATGAGATGCTCATCTATTTTGATGTACCAAGCCCAGGGGTGTCTGTTTAAGGCCATACAGAGATTTCTGAGTCTGTATACATTTTCATCTTGACCAGGTATAACATATCCCTCAAGTTGAGTCATGTAGACTTCTTCTTGTAAATATCCATTCAGAAAGGCACTTTTTACATCCATCTGATGGACTTTCCAACCAAACTATGCAACTAGAGAAAAGATCATCCTGATCATTTTGATCTTAGTTGTGGGAGAAAATGTCTCCTCATAATCAATGCCTTATTTTTTTGTGTACCCCTTTTCTACCAATCTTTCTTTATACTTGTCTATGGTCCCATATGCTTTGTACTTTATTTTGAATATCCATCTACAACCAATGGGTTTCTTCCCTGGTGGAAGATTGACAAGTTGTCAAGTATTGTTTTTCATCACTAATTGATATTTAGCATCCATGACATCTTTCCAAGATTTTGACTATAGGGCTTCGTAGACTATAGATGGATCATCATATTCATTAAATTTACTTATCACATAAAAGTTTACTTCTTCTCATTTTTATCGCAGTATGTGGTCTAGTGGTGGATGTATCTGATGGAGCATCCAATTTTTCATCTCATATCATGTTAGTATACCACTTGGGCATACGATGTACTTCTCCCATGGGTCATGGTTCTATCTGATCATCACCATCATCCCCATCATCACTTGTCATCATCTGTGGGAACATAAAATTCTATTTTTACAATAGGTGAAAAATCTACATCAGGTGAGTCTAGAGGAGGATTCTCTGCTTCCTTCTTCTCAAAAACTCAACATCTTTGCTGGTGTAGAATTTTTGGTCTTTGGATCCATCAATCTATACCCAAGAGTCTCTTCACTATAGCCAATGAAGATGAGTTTTTGTGATTTCATATCCAATTTCTTTCTATTATGCTTGGGTATATGCATGCTTGATTTACACTTGAATACTCTAAGGTGTGCAATAGATGGTTTTCACTTCGACCATGCTTCATATGGTGTTACTCCATCAAGAGAAACTGTGGGAACTTTGTTCAACAAGTATACAATTTTCTATGTTGCTTATGCCCAAAATTTCCTTGTTAGTCCAAAATCATCAATCATACAACACACCATTTCCATGATAGTGTAGTTTCTTCTCTTAATAACATCATTCATTGCGCGCGTGTGTGGAGGATGCATTTTTTGATGAATCCCATGAACTTGTAGGTAGTATTTGAACTCATTCATGGTGAATTTCCCCCTTGATCTAAACGAAGAGATCGATGCGATGACAGTCTTATTTTCAACATGTCACTTTGAAATTCTTGAAAGTCTCAAAAGCTTCACTTTTCTTATGAAGACAAGTATATCCACATTTTTCTCGATTAGTCAACAACACAAAGCATAAAGTACTAAAATCCAAAATGACTCATTGCATCAAATCGCAAAGATTTTTATAAATCAAATTAAGCTTTCCATGAGCTCGATAAGTACTTTTCTCGCATGAAGCTCTATGTTGTTTTCTAGCAAGGAAGTTAGGATACTTATATGTATCCTTCTTGAGAGATGGAAATCCTTGTACCATGTTATACCGGTGAATTATTTTGACATACTTGAAACTTATGTGACCAAGTATCCGATGCTACAACTATGCGAGAGGTAGAATTATTATCCATAATTCCCTAATCATCTCTATGGACAAAATCAAGCTGGAACATGCGTCCCACATTAGAGGCTTTTGTAATACAATAAAGCCTCATGATTAATCTCGAATCAATCACATTTTCTTTCCGGAATGAGTATCAAAATAAATTTTCAAATTATGATCTAGGAGTTGACTGATTGATAGTAGATTCTTTGTCAACCCATGGACATATAGTACATCTAATAATCTACAATTTTGTGAACCAAGGGGTAGATAAATGTTCCCAATCCCTTGTACTGTGTATGAATAATCATCACCCAACGAAACATGATTTTTCAAAGGTGTGTCCCACATTGTGGTAAACCAGCCCTCGTGGGCGATCAAGTATTGGGTGGCTCTGAATCAACATACTAGACATCACTAGATGATGTGGAAGGTTCACTTGATCGAGTAGTGTACAAGAAGTCTTCATTATCCAAATTTTCTTCTTGCTCAGCTATATTTCCTTATTGATGGGGTTTTCTTCTCCAGTTCCCCTTCTTCTACCCTTGATTGTAGTTAGAATGTCCCTTATAATATTGTTGATTTTGAGGTCTAAATTTTCTTGATGAACCTTTCTTATAGGTATTGAACCAACAATATTTTAACTCATGTCCTCTTTTGCAGATAGGACATTTCTTATTTTGTTTCTTGTCCCCTTGCTGATGTTGTGTTTGGGAATTTTGAGAGGAATTAGGTTTTCCTTTTCCTTTTCCTTTCCATTTCTGATGAGAAGAAAGTGACTTGCTCCCTTTGTCATCTTTATTGTACATAGCTTCCTCTTGTTGTAGTATTTTCACTAACTTGTCAAAACTGTCTGACTGATCTAAAAAATTTAGTGTTATTACAAAAATGTGGTATGAAGGAGGGATTTCTCTTAGAACCATGGGAACAAGAGCTATATCGGTGACCTCATCTCTTAGGGCTAGAATGAAGCCCTTAATTCTACAACTCTTACAAGAAAGATTCTATTTTCTCATTTTGTTTGAACTTCAGTGTGTGTAACTAACTTTAAAAATTTAGTATTACATTCTTGTTTTTATCCTTCTACACTATGTTAAACTTATCCCACACTTCTTTGGCTGATTTTGCATCACGAATGTGGGGTTGCATGTCGTCAGACACTACAAACAAGATTATCAACTTGGCCTTCTGATCGGATCTATCAAATTGTCATTGTTGGGTTGTATTAGTTGCTGATCTGGTTACAAAACCATTCACAACATTCTAAATCTCTTCAAACTCAAGTTGTGTTTTGATTTTTGTCTTCCATGCTGCATATTTATTTCCTCTAAGAAGTTGAGAATTTGGAAGAAAGAACTTGGGGGTGTTGGTGCCCATTTTGCATAATCAATTGACAAAGGGTAAGGCTCTTATCACTCTAGGTATATGGTCTCCCAATCTATATACCATCAGTCCGATATACCGAACCTTTCTATATACATGCCCTTCTGATATACTCATTGGTACATAGAAGAATCTCACCATTTCTATATACTTGGCAGTATGTGAAAGAGGCGTTAATGTATGTGAAAGAATCTGATATGTGGTACCTACATAGTACTCAAAGGGGTTTATGTGATTATTGAAATTGAATCAAAGAAATATCCTCATACACAAGCGTAAATTCACTATATACTCGGATAATTTCTCATCTGGATTTAAGTCGATAAATTGTTCACATATGGCTAGGAGAGCTCAAAGTGTGTGCAATATGTCCTTATTACTCCCCATCGATTTAAAGGTTTGATGACCATATGATGTTTTTGTAGATATATTAGGCATTAATTGCAGTAGTAGTCGTGGCAGCTTTACCCATAAGTGCTTCCCAGAGGCACTATTTATAATGAATGTTGCGAATGAGATCCAAATATCTCGTGAGTGATACGTAACCCAATTAATTATTCTTTATTATAAATATATGTCATTTTTTAATATGGAAACCTAAAAATTAGTACAATACACTGAAATATGCAATAACATTCAAATTTTGAAAAAAATTGGATGGAAAGTAAAAACCTTTTGTTTTACAAGACCCCGTGGCCTCCAGAGCTCAATACGGATCTCTAAGAAAAAAAATGCTAAAATAGCTTTTAAAAGCATTTTTATGTGTCCCCTCTTTTGAAAAAATTGCTCAAAATCAAAAATTAAGTGAAATGGGAGAAAAAAATTTACCCAAAAATAGGGTTTTCTCCTCTAAATGTGGTTGGGGGTTTGGAGACAGATAGGTGGTTTAGCAATGGTTTTAGGCCTCTATATTTGACGTCCTTGCTAAATTTTATGCTAAATTCAAACCATATAAAAAAAAATTGAGATGGGGGAGGGGGTGGTCGAACCCCAAACTTCTTCTCCCCAAATCACTTACCCCAACCAACTCGACACTCTAAGCGTTTGTGCAATGAAACAAAGCAATTGATATTTAAATCAAAAAAAAAATCGACTAACCTTTGAAATGTTGACATGGCAGGTAGATGACATCCACATGGGTGGGAGGAGTTGTAGGTGTTTTCATGGATTAGGGCTTCCACATTAGGTATATATGAGCCTTTGTATCTCCTTTTGCATTGATTTTTATTGTTATTACTTATATCATCGTGTTTGTTTGATTACAGGTGGTATTGAATTGGCCATCTCTCGGTTTTGATTATTTCACACGTAGGGTTTGTGATATTTCTTCTATTTCTTTATATTCATAGGTATTGGTGATAAGGGATCATGGACAACTTGAATGGAGGGAGATGATTAGATCGTGTGTAGGAGATTAGGTTGTAACGCCATTTGGAGGATGGCTTGAGCTTGGCTTCAACGTCGTTGTAGTCACTATTTGGATTGTTTTATTCCAACTTAGTTGCGTCAATGCTAAGGTGCAAGTTTAATAAGAAGAGTGTCTCAAATGGTGTGGGCTTGGCCCTTTGACATATTTCGGCTTGATCTAGGGATAGACTTGTTCAACGTTGAGCTCGTGGTGATAGAGTTACCACAATGAAACAATGTGTGGGCTTATAGTTTGCTACAAAAAAAATAATGCAACCCAATTTGAAATACACACAAACCTCATCCAATAGCTAACACAACTCGGTGTAGAGAGATGGTAGCTCACTTTTAGTCTCGGTATGAGCTACCAAAATAATTTGAATGCACAACTTAGTCTTGAACGAAGATGAATAACTGTGTAACAATGTAGAACTTCAACTAAAGCAGCTCTGAGAGCTTATCTTTTTTTAATTTTTGAATCTGATTGGCTTTTTTAGGAAGCAAATTTTCCTAGTGCAGGGGGCATGAAGCCAAAAAAATTTCCTTTCTTTTACTTGGAGAATAAACAGGAGGTTATGGGGATACATGGATGTTCGGGATGCTATTTGGAGGCAACATAGGCTCTCCTAGAGTGTAGATTCTTATCCAAAAACAATTTCTCCCTTCGCAACCTATTTTCAACCACACGGGTCACCTTCTCTCTCGTACCAAATGAAAGTGTAGAAGAGGGATGGAAGCCGCACACTTTTATTAATAATCAATCAAATGATTTACAGAATGAATGACTACAATATTTATAGATATCAGACCTTTGTGTCATGTACAGACAAAATAGGAGTTACAACTATGCATTAATAATATAATCTCATATACATAAAACTCCAAATATATGGTTTCAATAATATATAACCATATAACAATTACAATAATGACATAAACTTGCTACGGGAATATAGTTCCCAATTACAAACAATTTATGGTTAATACCAAACTATAAAAACTTACCATAATGTAATAATTAACTAAGGTAAATGCACAAATTAACTTAGTAAACTAAGTTTAACCTAACACAAGTAACTCATATGACATTAAGAACAGCCAAGCAAGATGAGCCAATATGTGTGTAGGAAATATTCCAAGTAATGACTAAATATAAGGAAAATATATATTTACACCAACAATATCCTCCATATGATCTTTTAATTTCATATTCTTCATTGGTTCATTTAATCCTTATGGGTTGGACTTTCCATGATAATTTACCTTCGTAATGTTATACAAGTAATTTAAACTCACCTCATTTACTAACTTGAAATTATCATGAACTCCTATTGCAAACACTAACACTAAATGCACCCAAGGATCATTAATTCTCATCAAATATTATGCACAATTATTAGGGAAACAATTGCTAAAGTCATTTTTGAAGAGGTTGACAAGATGAAAGAGGATATCCCTTTAAAGGAATTACAAGAAGAATCGGGGGATAATAGCAACACTAAAATAATGCTTGTTCAATAGGCTAAAGGCGGGGATGCCTCTACTTTGATCGAATACCTCCTTCAAAAATCATCCTTAGAAGTTATTTTTTAATAATCTATCATGATTCTTGTGAATATCTCTGCTTTCTTGAAGTTGAATGCAGATTCGGTGGGGAATAACATCCACTTAATGATTCTCGAGCATCCTATAAAGACAGGTTGTTGCCTCTCCTTTTCCAAAGTGTTAGATAAAAACAACAATGACATGTTTAAAACTCATGCCCAATAGGAAAAATAATAAGGATAACTTACTCCAACAAAAAGTATGGTGCTAACTCGATAGCACTAATACTCTACCCCTATATTTTCACAAATTAAAGCTAAAACCCAAAAATGTAAAGGCTTCAAGGTATACTAGATGCATTGTTCTTTGACAAAAATAAATTACTTGACAACTAGGAAGATTCATAGTCCAAGGTCACTATATCCTCCAAGAGGCAAGCTAACACAGGGAAAATACTACAAAGGGGAGACAAAATAACAATCAAAGAAAAAAGGAAAAAGATAAATTCATGACAGATGGTACGCAAACTACTTTCGACCATCTGGAAAATATATCCTCTCCCATTTTTCAATGAAATTTGTCTCATAGAAAATTAGAGGCCTTAATGGGGGTGGAAAATATCATACTTTTAAGGAATTAAGAAAAACTTGTAAACCAACCATTATGGTGATCCAAGAAACCAAAAATGACATCTGAAGTAATGAGTAAGTGCAACGTAGTAATATTTGGAAAAAGTTGAGTTAGTTTCTATTGATTCTAGAGGTGCATCAAGAGGCATTGCTATTCTTTGGGACCATGCTTTAATCTCGGATAAAGTGATTTTCTCCTCCCCTAATCACCTTGTTGTTTCATTCCAAACTCATGATAGCTCAATGTTTTGGATTCTTTCTAATATATATGCTCCTAATACCCTCCACTAGTAGAAGGAAGCTTTGGAAAGATCTTAAAAACTTTGGTTCTAATTGTGGTCAATTACACTGGATGGTCATTGGAGATTTCAATACTCCACTCACTCCAGCTGAAAAAAAGGAGGTTCTGTTGATTTTACTGCTAGTATGGATGACCTTGCTGATTTCATTTCATCTTCTAATCTCTTTGATTTGGATCTACATGGTAATCCTTATACTTGGTCCTAACAAAAGAGTGGGAGAAGATCACATTTAAGTTAGACTTGACCAAGCTATTATTTCGGCTGATTGGTTGTTGTCCCAAGGATTTCACCTTTCCTCTCTTCCAAGAATTGGCTCAGATCATAACCCCATTATGCTAGACTACTCAACACTGATAAGCCTTTTCATTCCTCATTTAAATTTGAAAAAATGTGGTTTGACCACCCTAACATTAAGGACAGAATCAAGGAATGGTGGAGCTTGGAAGTTGAAGGTACGTATCAGTTTAGATTTATTCAGAAGCTCAAAAATGTCAAAAATAAAGTGAAGATCTAGGATAAAAATTGTTTGGCAATGTTTTCACCCAAAAGAAACAGTTAAAGAGGACTGGAGGTGCTAGAAAAAAGGATGTTGAGGTTGGTATGTCTTATGAGGATTATCTTTGTTGAAAAATCACTCTTATCTAATTTCATAATCTTTTTGCTAGAGAAGATTCCTTCCGGAGGAAATAATCTCTCGGCTTTATGGCTTAAAGAAGGGGACATGAATACCAAGTACTTTCATATGACTACCCTCAAGCATAGAGCTCATAACATGATCATAGAAGTCTCCCTACCGATGGATCACCTACGTTTAACGAGAATATCATCAAGGTTGAAGCTCTAAATTTTTACAAAAACCTTTTGAATGACAATACGTCTTTTTCTTCAGTTGTTGTTGATACACTTCTTGATTCTATTCCCATTAATATTGTTGATCAAGGGGATTTTAAAAATATCAGTAAACCTGCTTCCATTGAATAATTGCAAAATATTGTCTTCTCAAGTTAGAGGGAAATAAATACCCACACTTAATGGTTTTTCAACCAACATTTTTAAGAAATTTTGGGATATTTGTTTTGAGGACCTTCTTAAAGTGGCCAATGATTTTTTAGAACTAAAAACTCCTCAAAGAGATTAATAAAAATTTCATTGTTTTGGTGCCTAAGATCCACAAGGTTAACGACTTCAAAAATTTCAAGCCCATAAGCCTTGTAAATTTATTAGACAAGATTTTCACAAAAATCATGAGTATCTCGAATCCATTCGCTTCTTCCATTTATTATTTCAAATCAGCAAGAGGGTTTTTTCATTAATGTCAAAGGGGGAGAGATTGAAATTGGTAACCAGATTGAAAATGTATTTGTCATCAAGGGTTCAGGATTTCTAAGAAAGTGTGTTGAGAGAGTGAAATCAATAAGAGAATGTTTCCATCAATGAAAAAGGGGGAGTTTGCTAGCTATTTTTCGTTTTAATTAGTTTTGTCATTGATGTCAAGCTGCATTGATGGAAAAAGTAAGTAGTTTGGTCAAGACTCTATAAGAGAAATGTTAAAGTTGATTGGTAGTGCCAGATCTCATAATAGTTCTGGATGATACAAAGTCACCGCAAGATAAAATGAGATAGTTGTTGATATAATAAGAAATCCTCCAAAGTGTAGGGGAAGCCATGGATAGAAGAAGAAAGCCACCGAAATTATGAAGGAATCTGTGGATACAAGAATGAATTCATGAAAGACTAGAGAAAGTTGTGAATAGAAGAACAAAATCATGAAAGACTAGAGAAATCCGCAAATAGAAGAATGAATCCGTGAAAGGCTAGAGAAAGCCACGAGATAGAAGAACGAATCAGTAAAATACTAGAGAAATCTGTGGATAGAAGAATGAAGTTTTGAAAGACTAGAGAAATACATAAATAGAGGAATGAATCCATAAAAGACTAGATAAATTCGCAGAAAGAACGAAGCCTTGAAAGACTAAATAAATCCAGGATAGAAGAATGAAGCCAAAAATACTAGAGGAAACCGCAGGAAAAGATGGAAAAATATGGTACATGGGATAAAGCCATGATAAACAGGTGAAATCCATAGAGGCCAACACAGAGCCCCAAAAATCCTAAAAATCATATTTTTGTGATTTGATTCTCTATGCATTGGGACAAGAAAATTATGATTTAATGTCAAAAAGAAAATTTGGATTGTTCATTTGAAAATTCTGAAAAGGTGAATGTCGACCTACTTGGTTCATATGTGACCATTGTAGTGTTGTTATTTGAATATAATGAAGGTAATTGGGTCAAATTTATCATGAGGGACTGAACTTTCTTTGGTTTGGATAAGTAAAATGCATATAAAAGTAATGTTTTGGCTCATTTGTGTGTGTGTCGAGAAAGGTAGAGAAGTACAATCAATTGAAGATTTATTCACAGGTATGAGGGTAGAACTTGAGATCTGATCATATACATCATTGGTTGATGAAATGAACAAGAGCATTCTTATGAGCTAAAGAGAGAGTATTCGAGCCCGAGAAGCAATGACAGTATACAAAGACTAGGATGTATTATCAATGAACTATTGACTGTAGTTGAATACGAAGACTCTGAATCAATTTAGATGGATGCATGAAGACTGAGATTGAGTCAGAGAGTTCTTGAAGATAGAGAAAGGAATGTTGCAGATCTGTGTGTAGAGGCAAAATTAGAAAAGTGATCATAATCTATTGTGTAAGTAATTTTGATACTACATGATCAACTTGTTGTGTAATATTTTCTTCTAAGTGGGTGCTTAGATAACAAGGGTGGGTGTTCCTTGCAAGTTAAAGCTTTCTAAATTATTTAAGTGGGTGTTTAGTGTTTCTTCTAAGTGGGTTCTTATAAAACAGGGGTGGGTACTCCTTGCAAGTTGAGCCTACTAAATTAGTGAGTGGGTGCTTATAATTTATTCTAGTGGGTGCTAGAAGAGTCTACATTGGATGCTTCATTAGTTGAGTGGATTCTCAATAGAAACCAAATATTGTATGATTTTAAAATTTTGTTCCTAATAAATCCTTGGTTTCAAAGTGGGTTTTTTCTCCCGAAAGGGTTTCCCACTATAAATTATGTGTTTAGTGTTATTATTATTTTGCATGTGTTTTGATTGAATTCTCATGATATACTATTATTATTAAACATGGATATGGTATTGGAATAAATTAAAGTTTTAATATACATTGATTCACCCCCCTCTCAATGCTTTTGATCTCTAACAATTGGTATCAGAGCAAGTCCTTCTGGTGGAAGCTTAACATCTTCAAGGAGATCCTCTCTTCATAAGCATGACAAAAAATCAAGCACAAGGTGGATTATCACTGTCAAGATCACCTCTCTTCAATGGAATAAACTACACATTCTAGAAAATAAGGATGAAGACATATCTTATGTCAATTGGTTTTGATATATGGGCATGTGTTGAGAATGGGTACAATCCTCCAACCACTCTAATCACTTCTACAAAGTAGACAAGGCACAATATGAATGCAACTTAAAATCCATGAATGGCCTGCTATGTGAGTTAACTAAAACATAATTTGTGAAGGTAATACATTGTACCACTTGCTAAATAAATCTAGACTAAAATTCAAAGTATCTATGAAGGTGATGAAAAATCAAGTTAGCCAAATTGCAGACCTACAGAGCCCAGTTTGAGAGTCTTAAAATGAAAGAGGATGAAATCATTACATCCTATATACAGAGAGTAGATGAAGTGATCAACATGATCAGAGGCCTTGGTGAAAAACTTGAAGAACCTGTGGTAGTTCAAAATATCCTTAGATCTCTAACTTCTAAGTATGATGCAAAGGTTTCAGCTGTGGAAGAATCCAAAGACATGAAAACATTAATAGTGGATGAACTACAAAGTATCTTATCAGCATATGAGATGAGGACAGGTTGGATCTAAATCTATCAAGAAGGAAGTGGCATTCAAATCCAAGAAAGAGACTCAATCCAAGCAAGAAAAATAAGAATTAGACTTAGAAGATGAAGAAGATGATGAGAATATTGAAGCAATTTTCATGAGAAAACTAAAGAGAGGATCAGGTAAGTATAAAGGAAAACTTCCATTTAAATGTTTTGAATGTGGACAAGTAGGCCATTTTGTTGCTAAATGTCCAAATAAGAATAAGGAAACTCAGTCTGAAAATGATGAAGAAAGTTCTAAACATAACAAGAAGAAGATGAACTTCAAGAAGAAAGATGGTAAAAATAAATTCTTCAAGAATAAAATAAACTTCTACTCAAAGGAGAAGTCAAGTGAATCTAATTCAAGCAACTTAGACAGCTCTGAAAGTGAGGATGATGAAACTCATTTTGAATGTTTATTTATGGAAATGGATGTTCCTAAAGAATGCAGCTCCAAAGGGAAAAAATGCAGCTAATTATGAAGATTCTAATGAAGAAGCAAATGTGAATTTAGAAGCTAAACTTGTATGTGCACTAGAAGAACTGAAACTATGCAAAAGAAAGAATCAAAATTTGAGATGCACATTAAGAGACTATGAAGAAAAAATTCTCATTTTTGAGAAAAGAAAAATCCTAAAGGAAGAGGAAGAAATAAATGAGCTCAAATAACTTGAATCTCAACTTGAAAATATCTCTCAATCCTATAAGGAAAAGGAATATGAATGCTATGAATTGAAATCTAAATTGGAATGCCTAAAGATAGAAATGGAACAACCGAATGACAATGTTAGAGTGTATGAGAAGCTTCAAAAGTGTTGACAGACATACCGAGCACAAAAAGGGATACAAAGGAAAAATATGGAATAGGATTCATAGGAGGAATCAAAGAAGTTGAACAAGAGGAGGAGAAGACTTCATCAACAACCAGCATTTCCCATACTAAAAATAAAGAAATCACCAAAACTACCAAAATGAAGATAAATGCTCCTTGAATCACTTATTTAATGATGTACACACATTCTTTCTATGGTTATTATTGATGTGTAATCATAACACCCCTGAATGTCTACAACTCGATGGGTTGAAAATCTTAGTGTGATTACATAACATGGAGTTTTTCCCAAAGTTTGGGACTTTGCAATCAAGAAATCTCTCCGAGAAAAGGTCGGTTCCTATTCCTCTATTCATATGCACACATTCAAATTGTAGAGGATATGATTTAAAACCTACTCTAACTTGCTAAGGAGACAAGGTTGAGAAGATGTAATTAAATAAACCTAAACTAACAGAGGTGATGCACCAAAGGAATTTTGAACACCTACTTTGCATTTAAACACAAACCATTAAAAATGTAACACAACCACCATGCACAGATAAACAGGATTGTAATGAGAAAATAGATGAAGACTATGAACACAAGAGAGGGTTGAGATCATCCATAGACTTATTCCTATTGCTCCACAAATTTGATATAGTCCATTATAATGGCCAGGAGAGACAAACTTGCATTATAGCTTGAATGGGAGGTTTGAACTCCACAAATCCACTTACAGACAAGAGAAGAAGGGAGGGTGCAAAACAAAATCATCCAACCTTTAGAAAAATTCCCCTCCTTACAATATATAGGAAGAAAATGAGAGAAGGAGATGAGAATAATTTGAAACCTTGCTTCAACCACCCAAAAATACATTGAATTTAATTGCAACAATGATGGGTTCCACTGCAAAACCCATGTCTCCATGTATTATTCCTTGTTGGGAAAGAAAGGAAGCCCATACCTTCATTATTGGGGTAGGTGGGAAGCCTGACACCTTCAAAAATGGTGGACTATATTTCTTAATTTTTAATAACTTAGTCCCACTAATTTTAAGATATTTAGTCGTAGTTATGTAGTAGATGTTGAGATATTTCCAAAAATTCATTTCTTGAGCATATCCAAGCTCCCAGAGTCAAACATTATGGCCATCTAAAGGTCGAGGTGTCATTCTGCAAAAATGGCGGGTGGTGATCTTTCTTCTTCGAATTCTGAAAAGCATGCAACCTCCAAAATCCCGAAATTCAGATTTTGGACATTTTTGTCTCTCGAAGTCAAGCTATTATTGCCCACTCAAAATGGCTTGAGAGTTTGAAATTGAAACCCAAGAGTCCGAAAGTCTAAAATTTAAGACTTTCGTAATTTGAAATTTCAGACATTGATTCTTAGGACCTTTTCACTGTTCACTACTTAAAACCCGTTGAGACATCCAAACCCCCGAAACCAAAAATTCTAAAAGTCTAAAATTTTGGACTTTCGGACTTCGGTATTTCAGACTTTTCCGATCCCTTTTCTGTTCCCTCTCACTGAGATCCCCAAAACCCGAATGCCTAAAATTTTAGACTTTTGGAGTTTCAGGTTTCAGAAACCTTTTTCCTTTTTTCCAACTTTGGCCGCCGAGAAATCTACAACCCAAAAGTCTTAAATTTCAAACTTTTAGAGTTTTTGGTTTCGGAAACCTTTTTCCCTTTTTCCAACTTTGGCCGAGAACTCCAAATCCCCGAAACCCAAAAGTCTGAAATTTCATAATTTTGGAGTTTCAGGTTTCAGAAAAAAAAATTCCTTTTTGAGTCCCCAAAATCCACCATAGCCCATCTCCAAAAATCTCCACCTCTGAAGTCTGAAATTTCAGATTTCAGACTTCTTATTTTCCCGAAATCTCTGCAACTTGCTCGGGCCTGCTTCAAATTTTTTTACCAACTCTGAAATGCAAGCTCTCTTGATGGATAAACTCCTCCATTTTCATTGCATGCAAGTTCTGTTTGTCTAATTTTTCCCGAGGGGAAAAATTGGATAAAAGTTATTTCTTTTCATGTAACCATTTTGGACACAAAGTTGCTAAATGTAGAAGATATGCTAGAGGCTATGGAAGAAACTATAGTTCATCATACACTAGAATGAATTATAATGTTGTTTGCTACAAATGTCACAAGACTGGTCACATAGCTAAAATGTGTAATCAAGAACTTCCTAAGAAGAGTAAACTAAAGTATGTTATGAAATAATCCAACAAAGGGAAAGAATATGGTATGATTGTACAAATTGCATTTCATGTACAAGATGAAGAAAAAATATAGTATCTAGATAGTGGTTGTTCTAGTCATATGATAGGAGACAAAAGAAAATTCATTTCATTGTCAAATAATGCATCAGGGGTTGTTAGGTTTGGTGACAATAATTCAGCAAACATTGTGGGTAAAGGAACTCGAGTCTAGATAATAGAAAAACAATTACTGAGAATGTTCTATATGTTGAAGGTCTCAAGCACAACTTGTTAAGTGTAAGTCAAATGTGTAAGAAAGGTTACAATATGATATTTTATGACAAAGGATGTGATATAATTAATGGAAAATAGGAAAGAAAGTAGCTAAAGCCAAAAGGACCAAGAATAACATGTATGTTCTCAATGAAATAAATAAAGAAAAATGCTTCACAAGTAAATTTGATGACAATTGGCTATGGCATAAGAGATTGGGACATATGAGCTTTGAAAATATTGTGAAATTAAGTGCCAAGGGTGGTGTGAGACACATGCCAAATATTACAAAACCTGTAGATATACTTTGCAAATCTTGCTTGCATGGTAAATTAACAAGAAGATCATTCAAATCCAAGGAATATTCTACCACCAGACCTCTGGAGCTGATCCATATAGATATTTTGGACCTAAAAGAATTGAAAGCTTATAGGGTGATGTATATTTCATGCTATTAATAGATGAATTCACAGAATGACATGGGTAGCTTGTTTGAAGCAAAAATTAGAAGCTTTGGGTAGATTTAAAACCTTTAAAGCACTTGTGGAGAATGAGAAGAATATCAAGATTAAATTCTTAAGATCAGATAGAGGTGGATAATTTTTTTCTAATGAATTTGATGAATTATGTGAAGAACGTGGGATTAGAAGACAATTCTCAGCTTCCAAGAAACCCCAACAAAATGGATTTATTGAAAGAAAGAACATGACTATGCAAGAAATGGCAAGAACCATGTTAAATGAATCTAAACTTCTTGATATCTATTGGAGTGAAGCATTATACACATTTTTTTACATTTTAAATAGATCCCACTAAGAGTGAACATCAACAAGACACCCTAGTAACTCTAGAAAGGAAGACTAGAAAATTTAAAACACATAAGAGTCTTCGGAAGCAAATGTTATATTAAGAGAGATGAAGGAAATATAGGAAAATTTTATTCTAGGTGTGATGAAGGCATATTTATTGGTTACTCAAAGCAGTCAATGCATCCTACAAATGCTACAATAGAATACTACAGAAAGTGGTTGAGAGTAAAAATGTTAAATTTGATGAGTTTTGTTCCTTGAAATCCATTACTCATCATAATAATAGCTATGAAGATCTAGAATATGATGATGAAGTGTGTAATGCACATGAAGAAGTGGAAGAAATATAAGAACCCTTAAGGCAAGTCAAGAGATATCATCCAATAAATCAAATCATTAGAAAAAGATGAGGTATTCTCACAAGAAGGAAGTTAAGAGATCAGAAAAATCATGAGGACATAGCACTCTTATCAATGATTGAACCCAAGAATGTGGCAGAAGCTAGCAAGGATCAGCATTGGGTGGATGCCATGAATGAGGAGCTTGATCAAATTGAAAATAATGAGACTTGGGAGCTTGTACCAAGACCAAAAGACAAGAATGTGATAGGAACAAAATGGGTATTCAAAAAAATGAATGAGAAAGGAGAAGTGACAAGAAAAAGGAAATAATTGTATGCAAAGGCTATTCACAAATGGAAGGAATTGATTTTGATGAAACATTTGCAACAATGGAAAGAATGGAAGCAATCGGGTTGTTTACGGCATATGTAGCTCACAATAAAATCAGAGCTTTCCAGATGGATGTTAAATCATATTTTCTTAATTTTTACCTAAATGAAAAGGTATACATATATGTGCAAGTTGAAAAAGGCTTTGTATGGACTCAAATAAGCCCCAAGAGCTTGGTACAACAGGATTGATTCATATCTCATAGAGAAAGGATTTAGAAAAGGTGTTGCTGATAGTAATCTCTATATCAAAGAAGAAGGAAATAATCTGCTCATTGTCATTGTGTATGTGGATGATATCATATTTGGAGGATATCATGATAAGATGACTTATGAATTTTCTAATGTGATGAAAGAAGAGTTTGAAATGTCTATGCTTGGGGATCTCATTCTTTCGAGCTTACATATTAGTTAGACAGATCAAGGTATCTTCATATCCCAAACCAAATATATCAAATAAATGCTCAAAAGGTTCAGGATGGAAGAATGCAGACCTATAGGAACACCAATGGAAGTGGGATGTAAGCTGAGAAAAGATGAAAGCTCACCAAAAGTTGACAAGAATTTGTATAGATCCATGATAGGAAGTCTCCTCTACTCCATTGCATCAAGACTTGATATCATGCAAGCTATGGGTCTAATTGGAAGATTTAAAGAAGATCCAAGGAAACACACTTCAAGGAAGTTAAAAGGATACTTGAGATACCTCATGGGAACACTTGAATATGGAATTTGGTACCCTAAAAGTGATGAATTTAATATAAAAGCATACATTGATGTTGATTGGGCATGAAGCATTGATGATAGAAAGAGTACAAGTGGTGGTGCCTTCTTTTTGGTAACTTCCTGGTATCCTAGTTGAGTAAGAAGAAATCATCAGTGGCACTCTCAACATGTGAGGCAGAATATATAGTTATTGTAATGTGTTGTACTCAAGTTCTTTGGATGAAACAGACATTGGAAGATTACAAGGTAAAATTTGATAGCCCAATTTCTTTGCTTTATGTGATAGTACTAGTGCTATAAGTGTGTCCAAGAATCATGTGTTTCATTTGAAGACCAAAAATATCCCAATCAGATATCACTTCTTGAGGGAACAAGTGAATGACAAGAAAATCATTCTTGAGTATGTAAGCACGAAATAAGAAATTGTTGATATCATGAAAAACCACTGCCAAAAGCAACATTTGAGCACCTGAGGAGTGAATTGGGGATCATTCCTTATCCCACCAATAACTAGAAAGTTTTGAAACAAGGTAAGGGTGAATTCTCATGCAATCTAAAATCTTAATAATTGTAAAGAATGTTTCATGTCGGGGGACCTAGTCTGCTAGCTCATTTTTAAAAATCCTGGTTTGGAAATGTTATTTTATATTTTCCTTTTCATCATGGCATGCATCATTGCAAGGGAAGACTCAAAATAGAAAAGAAAGAATACAGTCCCAAGGGGATATTCTTGAGGTAAGAACATATTCTTAACTTACTTATCTACAAATTTATCATGGTTTTGAATAGATGAACATTTTTCATTAATGTCAAAGGGGGAGATAGTGGAATCAAGAACTGATTGAAAATGCATTTTCCATCAAGGGTTCAGGGTTTCTAAGAAATTTTGTTGAGAGAGTGAAATCAATAAGAAAATGTTGTCATCAATGAAAAGGGGAGTTTTGGATCTTTTTCATGGTCATTAGTGTTTTCATTGATGTCAAGTAGCATTGATGGCAAAAATAAGTAGTTCATCAAGACTCTGCAAGAGAAATGTGATTGATTGGTAGTGCTAGATCTCAGAATGGTTGATGAATGATACAAAGGCACTTTGTAAGATAAAATGAGATATCCATGGATAGAAGAATAAATTCACCAAAGTGTATAGGAATCCATAGATAGAATAATAAAACCACCGAAGTCAAGAAGGAAACCGGATAGAAGAATAAAGCCGCAAAAGACTAGATAAAGCCACGGATAGAAGAATGATCTTTGTGAAAGACTAGAGAAAGCCTTGGATAGAAGACCGAAGCCACGAAAGAAAGAGAAAGCTTCAAATAGAAGAATGAAGCCATGAAAGACTAGAGAAAGTTACGAGATAAGAGAATGAAGTTGTGAAAGACTATAGAAATTTGTGGATAGAAGAATGAAGCCACGAATGACTAGAGAAAATTGTGGATAGAAGAACGAAGCTACAAAATGCTAGAGAAAGTCGCGGATAGAAGAATGAAGTTGTGAAAGACTAGAGAAAGCCATGAATATAATAATGAAGATGAGAAATACTAGAGGAATTCACAAGAAAAGAAGGAAAGTCACGGTACATGGGATAAAGCCATGATAAACAGGAGAAATCATGCAGAGGCTAACACAGAGCCCTGAAAATTTCTAAAAATAATATTTTTGTGATTTGATTCTTTATGCATTGGGACAGTAAAATCATGATTCAATGTCAAAAATAAAATTTCGATTGTTCATTTGAAAATTTTGAAAAAGGTTAATTTTGACCTACTTATGTAACACCTGCTAAAAACAACCCACTTGAGACCCAAAAAACAACCTAGGATTAGTTAGGAAAAATTATGGAATAAATTTTTTTTGTTTAAACAGTCTTCAACCAAGTTACAAGGCAACAAATATCACTAACAAGTTCTAGAACAATCTTAACCCACTAGAAAATACTTTTCTTTTATTAACAATTATTAGAGGTCATAAGATCTAAAATTTAGGGTTAGAAGGTTCGATTAGGTTCAGAGGGTAATTCCTCACCATACCCACTCTCTAACAAGATTAAAGTTTCAACTTGATTTTTATCACACTTAAAACATTAAAAAATTCCCTAAATTATTCCCATTGGATAGTAAATTTCCTCACCTTTCCATTGATATAAAGAAGTCCTCCTAACTCATATTTCTCAAGTTATGGGGCGGCGGGCCTTGGGGTGAAAAGTTTCCCCAAGAACGGGCCTGCAAGCCCAGGGGTGAAAATTTTCCCAAAGGACAAGTCTTTGGGCACATGGGAGACTTTTGGATCATTTTCCCACATGGGGTGAAAAAATCACTTTGCACCCACACACCCGCGGGTCCTGCAAGTCCACAAGGGACACGTGGCACTTCTCAAACCAGCGCGGGGAGAAACGAGGTGGTGGGAGATATTTTGAAAACTTTCCCCACGGGGAAAAAAGCCAAAATTGTGCCCACAAGTCCACAAGCCACAAGGGATATGTGGCATCACCTAATTTGATGCGGGAAAGTAGATTGGTGGGGAGAAAATTTCTTAACGCCCGAAGGGCTAAGAGGATAACAAGGACCCGTGCCTCGCCGACACCTCACGATGCCACATGGTAGCTCCGGATTGGTTGCGGGCTAGCGGGATGGTGGGGAAAACATGGAAAATTTTCCCAAAATTTTCCAAAGCAAAAAGAGGAAAAAGGGACCTGCTCCACCGCCGATGCACCTCGTGACACCATGTGGCATCACTTGATTGGTCGGCGGGCGTGGGAAAATTTGGAAATTTTTCCCAAAATTTTCTGGGAGTGCTAAGTTAAAAGGAGATCCATCCCACCACTAACACCTCATGGTGCCATGTGGAAGCCTCTAATGATTGGCTATGGGCCGGGCATAGTGGGGAAAATTTAGAAAATTTTCCCAAAATTTTCCTAAGCTCTAAGGGAAAAATTCGGGCCGCAGGCCCACCAAGGAAAATTTTCCTGTTTTTTTTTTACGCCAAGGAAGAAAAACTTCAGAGGGCCATAAATTTTGATAGAGAGCTTGTTTTGGAAAACAAGGACTTTATGGAAATATCTCAATGTCCTCTTTTACTGAGAGAGATCATTAATTTTTGATTTTGATAAATTTTAAGGTGTCAATTTTAAGAAAACGGCTGAGGCTTTCATAGTGTGAACTGGTAAATTTTAACTTGTGAGATTTATTCAATTTGATCTTCTTCCACTCTCTACATGTCAAATAGACATGGATAATTGTTCTTAGATGGATTTAGGATAAGTTTTTGAGGTATATCTATTTGATTGAATTCTAATTCAAAAATTTACCATTTTGACAACAAAATGACTATAAAACGGTTGAGCCCGATTTGGCTAAGTTTTGAAATATTTCCTTTAAGTGTTTTTGTCTATTTGAATTATTTAGGGCCTAATACTTCAATTTAATCATTTAATTTGTTATTTTATTGTTGCAGGTTTGAATGGTATGCATTTTTTTTGTTTTGATAATTGCCAGTTTGAAATTACAAAAACAGAGGATCAAATTTTAAAGGATCTATTTGCCATTTTCATCTTCTAAGTATTAAAATTCATTCCAATTCTAATCTAACACATTTAGTTGATTCAAATCAAACTATTCTAAACCAAAATGCAATTCTGATTTCCAATTTTACACATTTCAAAAGACAGAGTTCTGTATTTTCCTCACACGCATTTCTTCCTTTCAAACAGAGATTTCAAATACATTTCAAAGCAGATTTTAAACAATAGTAATGTCTTTTGTAAAGGCATAACAACATATATTTAGTTGGAATGATTTCTTTTACAACTTCTTCATTTACAATGATCAAATACAACTTACAAAGATATAATATTTCTTTTCTTTCATTCAAAAATAGAGAACAGAGTGCATCACTTTCACATTTTGAATTACAACTTTCATATCCAAATACAAGCATCTTTCCATCACCAAATGTATTACATTATCATCCACTTCAAGTGGGAACAAGGGCTTTACAAAAAGAACTCTCACAAGGGACTATCACAACTATCTTTTCCTTTGCTCCAGAACAGCAACATGCCAACCATCATACTCCGATTTTGATCACAACAAAGGCAGGGGAAAGGCAATGCTCTCCACCCAACCAAGACATCCAATGAAAGGAGAAGCCATCCTTCTTCATTGGCCCTCGAGCCCCAACCACAATGCAATAAGAAATGTTTCAACTCATGGCAACAATAGGCTTCCACATCACAATGCAATCTTTCAACATGCACATTTCAAATTAAAAACACAGTCCAAAAAAAAAAATAGCAGTTTTACAACCACATGAAAGACATCACACAAAACTCAAGCTTCATCATGCAAGCCAAAGGAGCAAGAAACTATGGGGGATGCTACTTATGCCTCCCAAAGGGGAAATGGGTATCACCACCTGAGAACAAACCACCAAAACACTTATCATTCAAATCCCTGACATACCCTTATGCCTCCCCCAAGTACCCCTTATTCCTCACATTTCCTTATGCCTCCCCAACCTCTTATGGCACCCCATAATGAGTAAAGAAATGCAAGCTATTTATTTTTACAAGGTGGAACCCAAAACCCAACTCCCTCCACACTTATACCTCCCCAAAACACTTATGCCTCCCTCAAGAGTACCCCATAGTCTTCTCCTACACCATCCCTAAGCCATCTACCCAACATCCCACAACAATAACAAACATACCAGCATTTACATATTCATAAAAGGGAAAAGAAGAGCATTTCCAAGAGCCAAGCTCTTACCTCTCCATGATGGAGTTTGTTCCAAGTTCAAAATAACAAGCTCCTTCCAATGCAAGCAATCCAAAAATCAACCCAACACAAGTATCCAAAAACTTCCCAACTTCTCCAAAAATAAAGAGCTCTCCAAAACCAAAAGGAAGTCTCCCAAAATGAAGTGATAAAAGTGAAGCAACCCAAAACAAGATAAAGAATTTTAATTTATAGAAGAGGGAAGAGAAGAGGATGAGGTGGATCCATGTAGGATGCCACTTCACACATCCTCAACTTCCAACACATAAGTCAACTTCATTCTCCAATGCATAATCAAATAGGTGGGTGAATAATATGACATATTTACTTACACACTCAAACAAGCCCATACCCCATAAGGACTGAAATTAAATTATGTAAGAAAAGTGCAATTACAACATTCAACTTGACTTGTAAAAATGCATAAAAAGGTCTAAATCTAACCCTCCAACCATAGGCAAGGTTGGTATGTAAATTTAAGAGGTATGGGACAAGTTTAACTTGTCCCACAAGCCTCCAAAATCAGCCTCCAAGGACAAATTCGAATTTCCAAGAAGGTGGAGTGTTTCACACTCAAAAGTTAACTTACACATCACTTACAAGGTCACTTACACATTACTTACTCATTCTTACAACACTTTAAATCATAACCAACAACCATATTAATTACATTCTCATGATATCTTTTAATTAATTAACTTAACAACATGATTACTCACAATATTAACACCACATTAAATAAATAATGAAAGGGTAAGTGCACCACATAAAACACATGCAAAAATTAAACAAAAGGGACCAAATAAAAGAAAAACATAAAATCCCTTGGTCACATTTAAAGGTGATCCCCCATGGGAATCCCTAGCACAAAAAAAACACACACAAACAAATACAATTTTCATGGTGACCTTGTTGAATTCATCTAGAATTCCAAAGTGGTTGGTCTCCAATCCCCGATGTTTGTTGTGATATTTTTAACCTAAAAATACAAATACCTCCTTTAGCCTTGTGGCCATATCAAAACATCCAAATGAATATAAATATAATTTCAAGATCATCAATATATATGTGAATCACAACAATTATCACGACAATCAACAATATCACTCACAATTTCATTAACAACTATATCCCCATTAATTTTAATCTAATTTTCATTTTCTAGGTCTAATCAAAATATCCAATTATTACAAGTCCAAATGACATCCATAATATAACCATGTCAAACAGTATAACATCATCAACATATAAAAGTGTCTCTAATAATCATCATGCACCATATAAGAATCAAAGTCAACAATAATCCATGACCAAATATCTAACATCATACTAAATCAAAACTATAATAATGTCCATAATATAGTCTACAATGTCATGATTAGTATCAAAAGGGTGTCAAAGGGAAGTGGGCACTACATCCCCCTCCCCTTAGACTCGACTTCCTCCTAGAAGTCACTGGAACAAATGTGGGACTGAACTCGTAACAAAGTAGCATCCTCCCATGTAGCTGCAGTCTCATCATATCTGTCCCACTGCACCCGAACTTGATCAACCTCTCTTGCCTCAAAGGCCCAGGTCTGTGATCTAGGATGCGAACGGGCTCCACCATCACCTGCCCCTGATCCTGCACCTACAATGATGTCTAATCTAACACATGAGAAGGATCTAGCAACATATCTCCTAAGAACTAAAACATGAAACACATCATGTACATGCGAGACAAGCTAGGTGGAAATGCTAGACGGTAGGCCAAAGGGCCGATATGCTCCAAGATCTCAAAAGGACCCATGAATCTAGGAGCTAACTTAGAGCCTTTTCCATAATGGATAGGGCTCTTATGTGGCCTGACATGAAGGAACACCTTCATGCCCACATCAAAACTACATGGTCGGTCTTATGCTGATCTACGTACTTCTTTTCCTATCATGTGCTTCATGTAGTCTTTTTCGATCAAAATCACTGTTGCTCCATGTCCTGCAACAAAGCTGGTCCAAGAGAAACCATGTCCTCTAGCCTATCCCAACTAAGAGGTGTCCTACACTCTCTACCATACAAATCCTGAAAAGGAGCCATGCCTATAGAACTCTGAAAACTATTATTGTAGGAAAACTCCACTAAGTACAGGTACTCCTCCCATCTAGACTATTGATCCATCACATACATCCTAAGCATGTCCTCTAAAATATGATTCACCCGCTCAGTCTATCCATCTGTCTCTGGGATGATATGTTGTGCTGAAATTAATCTTCATCTCAAGGGCATGCTGCATGGTAGTCCAAAATGGGAAGTGTACAAAGGATCGTGGTCACTAATGATCTTCCGTGGAATCCCGTGCAACCTAATGATCTCATCTAAATATACTCATGCCACTACTCTAGTTGTATAGGTGGTCTTCACTAGAGAAAAGTGAGCCACTTTTTTCAATTTATCAACCGTGACCATGATGGCGTCGTGGTGATATCTCGACATCGGTAGCCCAACAATGAAGTCCATGGAAATGGTGTCCCATTTCCACTCCGGTATAGCATGAGGAAAGAGAAGGCCAGCTGGATGCTGATGCTCGCCTTCACTTTCTGGCACTCTAAACATCATGACATGAACTAGGCCACATCTCTATGAAGTCCTCTCCAATGATATAACTATCTCAAGGTGGCATGCATCTTCTTCACCCTAAGATGGGCTGAATAGGGTGCATGATGTGCCTCTCTAAGATGTCCTACCTCAATCCTCCCTCTCTGGGAACATAAATCCGACCTCTGTGCTCTGAGAAGACCATCTACCTCTAAGTAAAAACCATCAAACTTCATTTTGAGGGGTCTCTGAGACTCGATCTCTTCTCGAACTATAATGTAGAAGGTGTCAAGAGGAAGTTGCTGAAGAATCTCTCCAAGTCTATGCTCACTAAGGTGGCCATAGCCACATGTCTCCATCTGCTGAGAGATTTTGCCACCACATTTTCCTTCCCCTTCACATGCTCGATCTCCATATCATACTCACAAAGCAACTCCATCCAAACCACTAACGAGCGTTGAGATTGGGCTTGCGTGAAGAGATGGTGAAGACTCAAGTGATCTATCTTGAGTGTGAATCTCTAACCAAGAAGAAAGTATCTCCATCAAACCAAGACATGCACAACTACCGCAAGCTCAAGATCATGAGTTAGATAATTAAGCTCATAATCCTTGAGTTTGTGAGACTCAAAAGCCAATACTCTACCCTCCTACATCAACACACCTCCAAGCCCTACTAATGAAGCATTTATGTAAATGAAAAACTCACCCTATGGATCCAACACTACAAGAATAGGTGTTATAGTGAGGCATTCCTTTAGTGTACTAAAGGCCTCGCACCTGTGTGACCAAACAAACTTCTTCCCTTTCCTCTGTAAGGGAAGTGATGGGGTGTGTAATCCAAGAGAAGTCCTGAACAAATCTTCGGTAGTAACCTGCTAATCCCATGAAGTTGTGCACCTCGTCACAGTAGTGGGTGTTGGCCAATCCATAATAGCTCTAATCTTGGAAGGATCGACAGTGATACCTTCCCTAGAAATGATATGGCCCAAATATTGCACCTCCATCTGAAAGAATGCACACTTCTCCAAGTTCCTGAAAAGTTGTTGCTCCCAGAAGACACTGAAGAACCTGGTGAAGGTGCCCCTCGTGCTCCTCACACATACATGAGTAAATCAAAATTTCATCAAGGAAGATGAGCATGAAGTGATCTAATAAGGTCCTAAATACCCCATTCATCAAACTCATAAACACTACAGGGGCATTAGTCAAACCAAAAGACACCACTGTGAACTCATAGTGGCCATATCTCATACGGAAGGTGGTCTTATGAATGTCGCCTCCAAAATCCTTAGCTGATGATAGCCTAACTTAAGATCAATCTTAGAGAAAACTCATGGCTCCTTCATCTGATCAAACAAATCATTAATGTGTGGAAGGGGATAATGATTCTTAATCGTTACCTTGTTCAGTTGGCGGTAATCAATACACAACCGCAAGGATCCATCCTTATTCTTCACAAAATCATTGGTGCACCCCAAGGGGATACACTAGGATGGATAAGGCCTTTCTCCAAAAGTCCCTCAAGCTGTAACTTGACCTCAAAAGCTCGGGTGGTCATCCAATAAGGTTCTCATGAGATCGCTCTGCTCCGGAACCAAGTCTATATGAAAATCAATCTCACGTGGGGGTGGTAACCCCAGTAGCTCCCCTAAAAAGACATCTTCAAAATCCTCAAAATGGGGTGATCATCTAGTGATGGTCCACTAGACCCATCCTCTCGATCTATCACTAAATACATCTGGAAACCCCATCATAATAGCATACATAGTAGAGAGATTGAATAAAATGGGTCCGACCCCAAACACCGCTCAAAAATCATGCGCACAAGATATAATCTTGTGGTAACAATCCACTCTGGCCTTGTGTGCTGAAAACCAATCCATACCCAAGATGACTCCATAAGAGCCCAAAGGAAGGATACGGAGATTTGAGGTAGTGGTGAAAGGTCCCAAATCCACCACACACTCCTTAACTAAGGAGTCTATAGAGATCTTGGCTCTAGAAGCCATCTCAACATCCCAACTATGACCCTACCTAACTGCCACTAGCCTGCATCGCTCTACTAAAGATGGTGTAATGAAAGAATCAGAAGAACTAGAATCAAACAAGATGGAGGTAGGAATACCACCAATGCTACATGTGGTCTCAATAACTATACTTTGATGCTCTATCTGGTAGTTCTTGACCTGTGGCATACATCTTATGATTGCCCCATATCACCAACATAGTAGGCTCTAAGATCTGTGTCTTACCCTTGTTGTTAGGGTTCTATGGGCAATCTCTCCAAAATGTCTAGTAACACCACAACCAAAAAAACAACCCCTGATCCTCTCCCCTATGTAGTAGGTCCAGTCGGTACTATGGAGGTCTGTGGTGTGGATCTCGATGATGATCCGGCTCTGCTGAGGTCTCAGAGAGTCTCTGATTGAGCTCTCTGGGACCCCGTGTCCTAATGGGACCCTAAGAGGAGGCCCCATACTACTGACCTCTCTGTGCATCAAATATCTCTGTGGAGGTTAGGTGGGCGGGACTCTTTGTTGTTGTGGTCTAAAGGATGGATGATGATGAACCCTATCCACCATAAGGAAGAGGTATTGACCCCCTTGATCTGTTGTCCTGCATCTACTGTATGTGGCTCCGGACTCGGTCTCTAGCCTACTGGGTCTTTCCCGAGTCTCCTCTGCTATATAGGCCTTCTTGACGGCCTCCTCTAATGTGTCTGTGGACAATGGATCCACACTGCACCTCCAATGTCTAGATTTAGGCCCCAGATGAACCTATGGATCCACACCTGCTCATCCTACATGTAATCAACATACTAGAGTAGATCTAGAAATCTACTCTCATACTCAGCCACTGTAAGTGATTCCTATCATAGGTCATGGAACTCCTCTATTTGTTTTTGTATGAACCTCTGTGAAAAATATCTACTCCGAAAATGCTCATCAAAGAGCTCTCAAGTAAGCGTCATATCAGAATCGGCAACATGGAGCTTCGCTCCTCTATCCTCCACAGACACCCGCCATCCCATCCCTCAGTAGATGGATCGCAACATGAGTTTCATGTTGCTAGAACAAGATGGATCTTGAAGCATCCACTCAAGATCATCAACCAGGCCTCTTCCTGAAATCCACCTATGTCACCAGAATAATGTGATGTCACTAGATTAATAATATTAAAGCCACACATACCCTAAGTTGGACCATCAAATATTTCATCAATGAGCTCATTAAAATTTTGAAAATATCTTGATAATGTAAACATGTGTCACACATATCGGGAGGGGAATTGTGCTTCTAATTCCTTAACTAATGAGGGTTTTCACTAATCATCTCTCTTTATGGGCATGACTATAATGAAATATCACAAGCCACAAGGAAAACAATTTTGAAAGATTTTAAAGTCATGGGGTAGGATACCATCAATACCTTCCAGTGGAAGAATCTAGGTCTATGTGAGAAGTAATTATTCAGTACTTTACATGAAGGAGTAGTAGAGTTAGTTCAAACGGTCCAATTTTTCATCTCTTTCATTTTATCTTTGTAAGTCGAGCTAATTGGGAATCAAGATTTAAAAGTGGTGTGAAGACTTTAAGAGTTATTTTTGGAGCTCTTTCCATGATGGGTTTCCAATGGCCCCGCCATGTAGAACCTATTTTTGATCCTTCATGGCATCAAAATGAATCTCTGTGGAGGGCTCAACATTGATGGGTTTATAACCTTCGTGAAGAGGATAAAAGGTCATGTCAGGAACATTTCCATCACTTTTTCCTAGTAATGGAAAGACAGAACATAGGTTATCTCTTATAAAGATAAAGAATTATCGATCCAAAGGACCTTATTTCCTCTCATAAGGGGGTTGGGCATGAATAGGATTAAGTTTAATAGAAATAAATTTGATAAAGAAGGAGAAGAGAAGAAGTTTGTTAAAGGGGAGGAAAACCTTTCAAGATTTGGAAAATGGGTATCCTTTTCTCTTCCATTATTTCTTTCTTTGACAAATTTTCTAAGATGGTATTAGTTACATTACTTTAGAGGGCCGCTTCTCCAATTTTCATCTCCACCATCTAGGCCGCGGTCCTTTTGAATCACTTCCACCATAAAAACCGGGTAAGCCTTTCTATTAGATCCTCCATTCCATGGAAGAATCTATTGTAGATGTTCAAGCTCACCTTAGAGGCCTCCCTCTTCACCAAGGGGTCATATTCCTTCTCAATGCTAAAAGCCAGTATTTCCATGATATGGTATCTATTCTCCCCTCTCATTGTTTATTCCCTCCTCCACCTTAGCAAGGGGTGGTGGGGTAAAAACCAAGGGCCGAGATTTAGCTCTCCCGCTCGCCCACACACTACCCGGGAAAGATATTGATGTTGTTGAAATATTTATAAACATTATCCAAAGAAAAGAGGAAAGAGAAACCCCAAGCCAACAATGATTTGTGGGCTCAGCCTGGCATTGGAGGGTGATGTTGTTAAGGTGCTTGGTGAGGACGTTGAATTTTCCCTCAATGAAGGCTACAAATAAGATTTGTAGATCCATCCCACCATCTCTAAGCCTGGAGGAAAAATTTAGGATCTATTCAAGAATTAGTAGGTCATGGAGGTTTGGAAAATTCCCAAAACAAATTATCAACAAACATATTGATCAAATTCTCCATGCATAAGGCCATGTTAAAACATTCAACTTTATTCCATTTTTTTCGACGCCAAGGAAGAAAAAATTAGAAGGGCCATAAATTTTGATAGAGAGCTCAGTTTTGGACAAACAAGGACTTTATGGAAATCTCTCAACATCCTCTTTACAGATCAGATCATTAATTTTGGATTTTGTAAAGTTTAATGGGTCAATTTTAAGAAAATGGCCTGTAAGCTTTCACAAAGTCTTGAACTAGTAAATTTTAACTTGTGAGATTTATTCAATTTGATTTTCTTCCACTCTCTACATGTCGAATAGACATAGAGAATTTTTCTTATATGGATTTAGGTTAAGTTTGTGAGGTAGATCTAATTGATTGAATTCCAATTCAAAAATTTACCATTTTGACAGCAAAACAACTGTAAAACGGTTGAGCCCGATTTGGCTATGTTTTGAAATATTTCCTTTAAGTGTTTTTGTCTATTTGAATTCGTTTAGGGCCTACTACTTCAATTTAATCATTTAATTTTTTATTTTATTGTTGTAGGTTCGAACTATGCATTTTTTTTGTTTTGATAATTGCCAGTTTGAAATTACAAAAACAAGGATCAAATTTTAAAGGATCTATTTGCCATTTTCATCTTCTAAGTATTAAAATTCATTCCAATTCTAATCTAACACATTTAGTTGATTCAAATCAAACAATTCTAAACCAAAATGCAATTCTGATTTCCAATTTTACACATTTCAAAAGACATAGTTCGGTATTTTCCTCACACGCATTCATTCCTTTCAAAATGAGATTTCAAATACATTTCAAAGCAGATTTTAAACAATAGTAACGTCTTTTGTAAAGGTAGAACAACATATATTCAGTTGGAATGATTTCTTTTACAACTTCTTCATTTACAATGATCAAATACAACTTACAAAGATATAATATTTCTTTTCTTTCATTCAAAAATAGAGAATAGAGTGCATCACTTTCACATTTCAAATTACAACTTTCATATCCAAATACAAGCATCTTTCCATCACCAAATGTATTACATTATCATCCACTTCAAGTGGGAACAAGGGCTTTACAAAAATAACTCTCACAAGGGACTATCACAACTGTCTTTTCCTTTTCTCTAGAACAACAACATGCCAACCATCATACTCTGATTTTGATCACAACAAAGGTAGGGGAAAGGCAACGCTCTCCACCCAACCAAGACATCCAATGAAAGGAGAAGCCATCCTTCTTCATTGGCCCCCGAGCCCCAACCACAATGCAATAAGAAATGTATTTCAACTCATGGCAACAAAAGCTTCCACATCAAATGTAATCTTTAACATGCACATTTCAAATTAAAAACACAGTCTAAAACAAAAATGGCAGTTTTACAACCACATAAAAGACATCACACAAAACTCAAGTTTCATCATGCAAGCCAAATGAGCAAGAAACTATGGGGATGCTGCTTATGCCTCCCAAAGGGGAAATGGGTATCACCACCTGAGAAAAAACCACCAAAACACTTATCATTCAAATCCCTGATATACCCTTGTTCCTCCCCCAAGTACCCCTTATTCCTCACATTTTCTTATGCCTCCCCAACCTCTTATGGCACCCCATAACGAGTAAATAAATGCAAGCTATTTATTTTTACAAGGTGGAACCCAAAACCCAACTCCCTCCACACTTATACCTCCCCAAAACACTTATGCCTCCCTCAAGAGTACCCCATAGTCTTCTCCTACACCATCCCTAAGCCATCTACCCAACAACCCACAACAATAAAAAACATACCAGCATTTACATATTCATAAAAGGGAAAATAAGAGAATTTTCAAGAGCCAAGCTCTTACCTCTCCATGATGGATTTTGTTCCAAGTTCAAAACAACAAGCTCCTTCCAATGCAAGCAATCCAAAAATCAACCCAACACAAGTATCCAACAAACTTCCCAACTTCTCCAAAAGCAAGAGCTCTCCAAAACCAAAAGGAAGTCTCCCAAAATGAAGTGATAAAAGTGAAGCAACCCAAAACAAGACAAGGAATTCAAATTTATAGAAGAGGGAAGAGAAGAGGGTGAGGTGGATCCATGTAGGATGCCACTTCACACATCCTCAACTCCAACACAAAAGTCAACTTCATTCTCCAATGCATAATCAATAGGTGGGTGAATAATATGACAGATTTACTTACACACTCAAACAAGCCCATACCCCATAAGGAATAAAATTAAATTAAGTAATAAAATTACAATTACAACATTCAACTTGACTTGTAAAAATGCATAAAAAGGTCTAAATCTAACCCTCCAACCATAGGCAAGGTTGGTATGTAAATTTAAGAGGTATGGGATAAGTTTAACTTGTCCCACAAGCCTCAAAATCATCCTCCAAGGATAAATTTGAATTTCCAAGAAGGTGGAGTGTTTCACACTCAAAAGTTAACTTACACATCACTTACAAGGTCACTTACACATTACTTACTCATTCTTACAACACTTTAAATCATAACCAACAACCATATTGATTACATTCTCATGATATCTTTTAATTAATTAACTTAACAACATGATTACTCACAAAATTAACACCACATTAAATAAATAATGAAAGGGTAAGTGCACCACATAAAACACATGCAAAAATTAAACAAAAGGGACCAAATAAAAGAAAAACATAAAATCCCTTGGTCACATTTAAAGGTGATCCCCCCCATGGGAATCCCTAGCACAAACAAAAACACACAAACAAATACAGTTGCCATGGTGACCTTGTTGAATTCATCTAGAATTCCAAAGTGGTTGGTCTCCAATCCCCGATGTTTGTTGTGATATTTTTAACCTGCAAAAATACAAATACCTCCTTCGGCCTTGTGGCCATATCAGAACATCCAAATGAATATAAATATAATTTCAAGATCATCAATATATATGTGAATCACAACAATTATCACGACAATCAACAATATCACTCACAATTTCATTAACAACTATATCCCCATTAATTTTAATCTAATTTTCATTTTCTAGGTCTAATCAAAATATCCAATTATTACAAGTCTGAATGACATCCATAATATAACCATGTCAAATAGTATATCAACATCAATATATAAAAGTGTCTCTAATAATCATCATGCACCATATAAGAATCAAAGTCAACAATAATCCATGACCAAATATCTAACATCATACTAAACCAAAACTATAATAATGTCCATAATATAGTCTACAGTGTCATGATTAGTATCAAAAAGGGTGTCAAAGTTGGAATTTTGCACTACAACTTGGGTCATATGTGACCATTGTAGTGTTGTTACTTGAATTTAATGAAGGTGACTTGGTTGAATTTATTATGAGGGACCGACATTTCTTTGGGTTGCATAAATAACATGCATATAAAAGTAATGCTTTGGATCAATTGTGTGTCTGTTGAGTAAGGGAGAGAAGTGTGATCAAGTGAAAAAAATTTCACATGGTATGGGGTAGAACTTGAGAGATGATCGGATACATCATTGGTTGATGAAATGAACAAGAGCATTCTTAAGAGATGAAAAGAGAGTATTCAATCCCAAGAAGAGAGAGATGATACTGAGAGACCAAAATGTATTATCAATGAAATTTTGATTGTAGTTGAATACGAAGACTCCAAATCAATTTAGATGGATGTATGAAGATTGAGATTGAGTCAAAGAGTTCTTGAAGATAAAGAATGGAATGCTGCAGATTTTTATTTAGAGGCATAATTGGAAAAGTGATCATAATCTATTATGTAAGGAATTTTTATACTACATGATCGACGTGTTGGGTAAAATTTTATTCTCATGGGTGTTTAGATAATAGGGTTGGGTGTTCCTTATAATTTGTGGCTTTCTAAATTAGTTGAGTCGGTGCTTATCATTTATTATAAGTGGGTGCTTATATAACAGGGGTGTGTATTCCTTACAAGTTGTAGCTTGCTAAATTAACTAAGTGGGTGCTTAGAATTTCTTCTAGTGGGTGCTAGAAGATTGTGAAGTGGGTGCTTCATAAGTTGAGTGGGTGCTCAATAGAAACCAAATATTGTATGCTTTGGAATTGGTGTTCCTAATAAAGCCTTGGTTTTAAAGTGGGTTTTTCTCTCAAAAGGGTTTCCCACTATAAATTATGTGTTCAGTGTTATTATTATTTTACATGTGTTTGATTGAATGCTCATGATACACTACTATTATTAAACACATATATGGTATTGGAATAAATTAAATTTTTAATATAAAATGATTCACTCCCCACTCTCAGTGTTTGTGATCTCTAACATACTTATCTTGGTCTTCCTTTGGGTACTAACAAAGTTTTTTTGAATGTATGGAATTCTATTCTTAACAGTTCCAAAATAATCTTTTTGATTATAAGGGAACTATTTTCTCCAATGTTGGAAAATGCCTTCTAATCAAGAGCACGTTTCAATATCTCCAGATGTACATCATGTCCATGCTCTTTATTCATGTTGTTATTGTTGATAGGATAGAGAGAATTCATAAACACTTCCTATGGACAAGTACTAGAAGAGAAAAATAGATTCCATTTAGTGGTTTGGGACAAGGTTTGCACAAATAAAAGAGTGGGTGGACTTGGAATTAAAAATATCATAACGATGAACACTTCCCTCATCTCTAAAATGAGTTGGAGACTCCTCAAGGAAGACTATCCTCAGGACTGATCTTATCAAAGAAAAATATCTTGACCAAGGAAAAGCTCATAATTTCCTAAACCTTGAATATCTCTCATCTGGCTCCATATTCTGGAATAATTTGGTCAAGACAAAGAGGGCCCTAGAAAAAGGATGTAAGTGGAATTTGGGAAATGGAAAATAAATTATCTTTACGGGAAGATAAGCGGGATGATTTTCGAGTCTTAAGAACAATAGCTCTTGGGAACAACTTAAAAACAGCCTCACAAGAGTGATGGATAGAAATCCAAAGTGATAATATTTGTTGTGTCAATGGGAAATGCCAACGATAGACCTTGCATATTGATGTTCCCTACTCTAAAGCTCTTCTTGCTGAAATCCAAATGATTCTCAGTCATACCCCAATAAGCCAGATTCAATATAAATATGAGTTCATCTAGGTCAAGTCATTTGATGGTGAATACTCAGTTAATACTAGGTATCAATTGTTTACAGGTGAAATTCCTTGCCACTTTGACTAGAGAAAAATATGGTTCAAAGAGCTTACTCCTAAAATTAATCATTTCCTATGGCTTGTGCTAAACAAAATAATTCTCACCATTGACAACCTCACTAATAGAGGCTCTACCATCCCTAATATATGTTTTCATTGTATGAAGGAGACCGAGACAATTCACCACCTTTTCTTGCATTGTCCTACTGCTTCTAGTTTGTGGGAGCTTATTTTTTCCAGGTTTGGTATTTTCTGGACTTTCCCAAATGATATTGTTCAGGCCTAGGAGCAATGGAAACCTCCCTTCAAGCATAGCTTTCTCAGGAGGATTTGGAGACTCATCTTTCCCCATGCCATTTGGAGAATCTGGAAGGATAGAAACTCTATCATTTTTAGAAATCTTAAGAAATCTAGCAAGAGGATTTTAAGTGAGATCACTATGAAATCAAGGAGAACATTCTGAAATTCTAACCCCCTAAGAATTCAAAATTTCCGAGGAGGAGAGACTCTTGAGTAAATGGAATATTGACATTGAGAAGGTTCAAGTTAAATCTCCAGGCATTGATAGATCTCTGGTCTAATGGATCCCTCCCCCTAAAGGTTGGTACAAGATTAATTTTGATGGGGCCTCTAAGGGGAACCCTGGAGTTATAGGAGGGGAATTCTTAATCAAAAACCACCTTGGCCATGTCCTTGTTTCTTATGTTGGGCCCATGGGCATCCAATCTAATCATTATGCCGAGGCTCTCGCTACTCTTTGGGGTATCAGGACTGCTAGAGATCACAAGGTTAATAAATTAATTATTGAGGGGGATTCCCTTTATATTATTAATAATATTAAAGCCACACATACCCTGAGGCGGACCATCAAAGATTTCATCAATGAGACATTACAAATTTGAACATATCTTGATAATGTAAACATTTGTCACACATGTCGGGAGGGGAATCGTGCTTCTAATTCCTTAACTAATGAGGGGGTTTTCACTAATCATCTCTCTTTATGGCAGGACTATAATGAAATATCAAAAGCCACAAGGAAAATAATTTTGAAAGATGTTAAACTCAGTTGTCCATACCATCAATACCTTCCAGCGGAAGAATCTTAGGAGAAGTCATTATTCTGAGTACTTTACTCGAAGGAGTAGTACTCTCAAATGGTCCATTTTTTCATCTCTTTCATTTTATCTTTGGTAGTTGAGCTATTGGGAATCATGACTTTGGTGGTGTGAAGAATCTTTGAGATATTTTTGGAGCTCTTTCCATCATGGGTGGCCCTCCCTGCCACGTAGAACCTGTTTTTGATCCTTCATGGCATCAAAATGAATCTCTGTGGAGGGCTCTCAATGTCGATGGGTTTATAACCTTCATGGAGAGGATAAAAGGTCACGACAGGAACATTTCCATCACTTTTTCCCAACAATGGAAAGACAGGGTTATCTCTTATAAAGGTAAAGAATTATCTATCACCGAGGACCTTATTTCCTCTGTTAACTTGAAATTTGGGCATGAATGGGATTAAGTTTTATAGAAATAAATTTGATAAGGAAGCAGAAGAGAAGAAGTTTGTTGAAGGGGAGGAAAAACTCAAGATTGGGAAAACGGGTCTGGTTTGTTCTTCCATTCCCTCACCCTTCGATGAAGTTTCTAATATGGTAGTTAGGTACATTACTTTGGAGGGCCGCTTCTCCAATTTTCATCTCCACCATCTGGTCCTTTTGAATCACTTCCACCATACCCCCTGGGTAAGCCTCTCCTATTAGATCCTACATTCCATGGAAAAATCTATTGTAGATGTTCAAGCTCACCTTAGAGGCCTCCCTCTTCACCAAGGGGTCATCTTCCTTCTGAACCAAAGTATTTCCATGATATGGTCTTTATTTCCCCCTCTCATCCTTTAGTCCCTCCTCCACCTTAGCAACACAGGGTTAGAACCAAGAACCCGAGATTTAGCTCTCCCACTCCAACACCGCCTCTGGCTAAATAGGTTCTTCACAGTACTAAAAAGGGGAAATATATTGATGTTGTTGAAAGCTTTCTAAACATTATCCAAGAAAGTTGGGAACCCCAAGCCAACAATGATTTGTGGGCTCAGCTCAAGTTGGAGGGTGATGTTGTTAAGGTGCTTGGTGAGGACGTTGAATTCCTTCTCAATGAAGGATACAAATAAGATTTGTATTTTGCTACCATCTCTAAGTTGGAGGAAAACTTTGAGGATCTATTCAAGAAGTAGTAGGTCATGGAGGCCAAAATGTAACAAATTATCAACAAGCATATTGATCAATTCTCCATGCATAAGGCCATGTTAAACTTCATTCAACTATAGGTTAAGAAAATTTGTGACATCAGTGGCATCTCTAAAGAAGTTTGGAAGGATGGAAAGGCTAAGAAGAAAGCCTTGGCATCGAGCAGCCAAGACCCTGCACTAAAAAAAACTATCAATCTCTTCAGGGCTATGGAGGAGGCCCAAAATGTCTTCAACAAATTTCTTAAGTAGCTGTCTCGAGGTCAATTTTATGATTGGCTCTATTTTGTCTCAAAGTGTTGTTTTGTTGTGGTGTTACAACTATTGTTTTTTTATTGTGTCTTGGTTCCTTGCTGGCAATTTGTCCATGCCTTGCTCTTCATTGTAATATCTAGCTCTCTTAGGATTTTTTTGGGGTGTGGTCCCCACTAGTCAAAAAACCACTGATCTTGCATTGTCTCATCTGGCTATTGAGCCTCTTTTGTACCTCGGGGTATGGTCCCCTTTAAAACCATTTATCAATAATAAAAAAAAATTACTACATGTCTAAATAATTCTAATAGGTCGAGGATTCAACTTATCCCATTTACAAGAACTAAAACAATCTCATCTCAAGAGATACAAACTCATTTCCAAGCATTGTCAAAGAGGTTCCAATTGCCAAATCATAGTTGCATTCATTTAGATATCACATGCTAGGTGGATAATCACATATGGTTTAAGTCCTCTTTAGAGTAGTGTCGATGTCAAGGGTGCAATGATTGCACTTTGGACCATGGCTAGGGTTTGAGATCTTACTTAGAATTATAGAGGGCCTCACAATATGAGTGAAAATGATCCCAAAATAGGTTTTTAAACCAAATCATTCATTTTCTCCATTTTTGAATATTTCAATAATTTCTTCAGTTTTCCTATATTCTATGGTAAAATTGGCTTCATTGATACCAAATTTGATCCAAAATTATTTTTTTATGCAAATGCTTACTAATTCACCAATTTTGGATACAAAAATTGATTTTCTCAATTTTCTGTAATTTCTCGTAAAAACTTACAAAATTGGATTACATATTAAATATTAGATTATAACTAATTAAAAAATAAAGTAAATAAATAATAAAGAGAACATTACACTATAAATTGATAATGGATTTCTTCCAACTTGGTCTACGTCTTCATGTCTCGAAAAGCAGTTTAACCGATTGATTAAAATGATGTGAAATACCTTCTTATATAAAAATCTCTCCAAATAAGAGGCTCTCAATCTACAAATAATATCTATCTATAGGATATCTTAGGTTCATAATCTCTACCTAGCACAAATTTCTTACATTTACTACTCTTCTCCCTTAACAAAGGGGCTAAATACATTTAAAAGGGTTAAAAACATTGTCCCTTCAAATATAAATTCTCTCCTTTTATAATATTTCCAAAGGTCTTTGGTCAAATGTCCAAGTCTTTATTTATTTATTTATTCATAGGATTAAAGAGATCCAAACCCTCAAAATGCCTTACTTTTAGGCTTAAAATCCTGAAATTAAGGGAATATAAACCAAAAAAAAAAATAAAATCCCACAAAATGAGATTAAAAATAATCATTTTTTCTTTTATAGAATAATTTTTTGTCTTATGTGGGTAAAAATTTCACTTGGAATTTTAAATAATAAGGCACTTTAAATAGCTTTGAAAATTATTTTGTTAAGATTTTATCCCACGTGCATCATGGGAAACTAAACATTTTTAAAATCCAACATTTGTGGGGATAACCAAAAACAAACTCCACAATGGTACTCAATCTTGTTATTTGTTTGAAGAATTCAAGCTTGCTTTGTTGGCAGCCACATACAAGTTTTTGGGTTGCCACATATATTAGACACCAATCTTTATACAAATCAATGGGATTCATTCCATATGCATCGTGGGAAATCATAGTTTGTATTTTATATGCTATATAGCACCTCCATTGTGATATGAATTTGGTGGCAGAGTCCCCCTCAATACGAAAATAGGACCCCACCGGCTGATGAGCCCTTATAGACAAAAGATTTGTGCAATTTGGTGCATTTCTACGTCCTACAACATACTAATATATATGCGATTCCTAAGCAAGAAAACTAGTGGTTGACAACTTATTTTGGCATTTTGATTAATTTATCTCTCACACTTTAGTTGCTTTACACATCTTACAGTTCTACCAACACTTGACTCGATTTAGCTTTTCATGGCCTCGGACATGTTTTCATGAGTTTTTTCAAGGGCAAAATTCATACTTGAAAGCATGACAACCATACCCTACTATGAAAATTTTTTTCTTAAAATTCATCTCAAGCCCTCCTCCAGATCATCCTAACCCATGTATCAATCCTATCCCATCCTTATGAGTGGTCCAATGTGTTGTTTCATCATTTCCATAGGTTATTTAGGGATATTAAGTCCATTTAAGCACTTCCAAGACAAGATTCATCAAGACAGACTCTTTGAGAATCTTAAGAAAGGTTGTTTTTGGTCTTCCCGAGGTTGATGACCACCCCAGGAGTGGAATGAGGACTCAAACTCATCAAGGAGATGTATCAGAGAGATAATAATGTTGTTCAAATAGTTTTGGAATATTTTGGTAAGTTTGGATGTTTTGGGATAGTTTCAAAGAAAAGCAGTGTGCATGGAGGGAAAAGCGACTTGTAGTGCAAAAACACCCCATGAGCTTCGAGAAGTGATTCGGGAAATCCATGAAGAGTTGGAGGCCAAAAAAATATCTTCAGAAAGGTAATTCATATCTCTATAGGATGGTGGTCTCATATTTTTCACAAAACTCGGGAAATTCTTCCCACAACCTATTTTTAGCATACACAACCTATGATCCCAAAAAAAAAACTATTTTTAGGAGGTTTTAGGAAGAATCAAGTTATGATACCCCTCCCATTGTTATCAAAATTCCATTTCCATTCAATTTCATATAAATAATTATGGCAAAATACCTTCAGGAGATCAAGTTATGCATCTCTAAAGTTGTTCCCAAGGTAAAATCAAGGAGTTAGTCAATTTCAGGGGTGGACACGTGTCAAGCTTGGGTAGTGGCACACTTTTTTGCACCAACCATCTAAAATTTTTGGGACATTTGGGAAATAAAACTCTCCTAGCCTCCCAAATAAGCTCCTAGACCATGATATGACCTTCTTGGAGCCCAAATAGCCCAGTCAAGCCCCCATGCACAATTTTCTAGCCACCAGTTTCATCAAACCATGGAGCAAAGCACATGGACCGATCAAAGAGGGAAAAATTTTGGGAGCCAGCCATACCAAATTTTTGGAATGGTTGGGACAAAAAAACGCACCCCCCTCTCATTTTGGCTCTTGGTCACCCACATGACCCTAAAAGTTGTTAAGGAGCCTTTTTCCATCCCCCTCACCCTTCTACCTTGGAAAATCAATGAATGGTACTTGGACCAATGGGAGAGGGGAAATGTTTTTTGCACTAACCATCCCAAACTTTAATGATGGTTGAGACAAAAATTTACACCCATGCTCAAGATGAAGAAAAACTAAGTTTTACAATTTTTAGTTGCTTATGTTGCTTCTTCCCCGTGCACTCATGAAACCCTTTCGCCAGGAAGAAGCTATGAACCTTCATTACCATTACTTCCACCACTTTAATTTCCAAATTTCCATCCATTACCATTATTGCTTTGTTGTAATTTCCTTTAAACCTTTTCTTTTTCTAGGTATTGTCATGGCCATGTTTTGTTAGAAGCTTCCATGACCAAGAAACGAAGAAATCTTCATAACTCATGATCTGTAAATTGAATTCTCTTGAAATTTTGGCCACATATCTTCCTCTCTCAAACACCTTCAAGCTGAAAAAAAAAGAAATTTCAAAGGTTCCTCTGATAATTAATGGTAGTTTTTTCAAATTTTATGCCCTAGTCCCTTATTCTATAATTCACCGTTGATCCGAAAAGTGGGTGAAACTAAAATTTTGAACGGAACATCTAGAAAAAAAAACCATTACAGAGAAGTTAATTGTTCATCAATCCAAGGTGGAAAAAGAACCTTCCAAAAATTTTGGTGACTCCATTAATGGCTGCCATGCTAGCTTTGTGCCTAAAGCTCTTACCAGATAAAATTTTAATTTTTTTTTCTTAGATTTCAAAGTGAGCGAAACATAGTGAAATTTGGAGCACAAGATCTTGACAAAGAGACGAATCCAAAAATATCATTGCAATCACAAATCGAGACCATTTTTTCCACTTACTAAAAATAACATATTACATGCTTTTCTTCATGCCAAAAATAGTAAGTCTCTGAATTGCAAGTTTGATCACTCAAGATGATTAGAAAAGGTATAAAATGGAAGGTGGGGAAAAAGATGAAAATTCTCCCAAAATAACAAGTCCCCAAAAAGCAACATGCTAAAAATATAAATGCATCAGTAATGGAGAGGATGGAATGTACTAATTGGTTTAAAAGGTGAAATTGGAGCAAAGCAGACGATATGTATTAAAATAGCAGGTCATTGTCTCACATTCTAAAAATAGAAAGTTTCCATTTTTAGTACGAGAAAGTCATAAATGGCTTCATTTTCACTCATCTTTCCACTTTTTGACTCCTCACGAGAATTTTGGGATGATTTCATGGTTTAAAAATGAATTGAGTGTAACGCCCTGATTTTTGTAAGTTATCATGGTGATTATTTTTCATAATGTTGTAACTGCTGAAATGAAGGCAAACATGTTAAGATATATTTTGATCTTAAAGGAATGTGTTGCTAACTGGATTCTTGCATACCGTAATTTATTTACATGGGACAAAGAAGTTTATTATTGCTTGTATGTTTGTTGATGTGACGACAAATTTGTCGTATGCTTGCTGAACTCTATTCGCCGATTGACAGCACACCTTGAATCAATTCCATTGATCCAAGATATGTTGTGGCCTTCTTGTAATCGCTTTGCTGATTTACTCTTAAACTAGACTGAAGGTTGATATAAATGTGCAGCACCTGATTTCAGGTATGAATAGCTGGCACGTAGATGCCAACGGAAAAGGTTCGATTCTCGAACCATACACTGTGTAACGCGAGATCCCGTAAGGCGATAAAGGCCTGGATGCGGGTGGCTCAGGTATGTATAACGTGGGACGAAACGTCCTACACAAGACTGAATTGGATGTCAGTCGAAAGACTTGATTGGAAGTCGATTAATTAGTGTTAGGGGGAAATTAGACCCTAACCTACTCCTAAGTTCTACCTTATATCCTAACTACTATCCTAAGTGGATTTTTAAATTCTAAAATGGTGAAAATGGATCTAAATCCTATTAACCTAAGAACTAGGCGATGACCTAGGTTTGGACACTATTATAAATCCTAAACTAATCCTAACCTAAGGAAGGGGACGCACAGACCCATGGGGGGATGGAAAGGATAAGGATGGAAGGAAATTTAATGGCATTGAATGTAGGTCCTTGCGTGGACAGCGCCAAGTTTGGCGGGAACAGGAAAAAGGTAGAGGTATTCAGTTAGTCATGAGACTAAACTCTGTTTGCATGCAAAATTTGAATTTGGTAATTCGCCAACCCAAGTCGGCGGTGGCGTGAGGAAATAGGAAAAAGGCGAGCCTTTAATGCACTTAATTTTCTTGGTCTTCGCGACCAGCCCGCCTTGGAAAGAGTATGGAGGAATTTTTGGTTGTTCATTGTGTTGTTCGGATTTTTGGGAAGTTGCTCTGCATTTGGTTTTTCTTGGTTCAGTCGAACCAGTTGTGTTTGATTGCTATCTCTGTTTCTTGGGAAATCGAAGGCTATTTTCGAGCCTGTAGCAGAAGGTGATTGTTGGGAAGCTTGTTGTTGTCGCCGTGGAAGGAAATACCTCCTGTAGACGCGGTTTTCTTCGAGCTTCGAGGAAAAATTGCAGGCATGTTAAGCCCTTCTCTTTAAAACTACTTGCTTTGCTTAAACGTCTCATTAAAACAACCCTGCTCTTCTGATGAAGGGGGTTTTGGGTTTATTTGATTGCTGTCATGACTGAGATGATTTGGGTTTAGTCGATTTTGCTGTCATGTTGAAATGATTCTGGGTAGAGTCATTTTGTCTTGCTGTTGTGATTTGAACTGTCCTTGCTTGATATTAAGTTAAAATACAGTCTATGTTGTGTTGAATTGCTTCGGCAATATTGGGGAATTCGAACTGGGTATTTCCTTGTAAATGATTATATGGAATGAAACTGTAAAGGCTGTATGAGTTGTTTTTCATTGTTGTGCAATCGTTCTTTTGCCAATATGAACTTGAATGATGGAACGTATTAACTATGCGAGTTGTTTGATATTGTTTCTTTACTAAAATTTTGAGGAAATGAGTTCCTCTTCCTTCTGCTGTTTTAAATTCTGAAGGAAATAGCCATTGGGTTTTGTTGAGCATTATGAGCTCAGTTTGATGGAAGTGATAGTCATATTCTGTGTGTTGTGCTTTTTCTTTTGTAAAAGAAATGGACGAATACGATTTGGGTATTCGTGGGAGTTGGAGAAAGTAACTGTTTTCTTCTTAAATTGTTGATGAGCTATGTTTTCTCTTGTTGTGGTGGAAAGCTGATTTGTTGTGTTTTATTGATGAGGTTTGATCTTCCAGTTCGGACTGTAGTCGTGAATACAAAATCGGCTTTGTATTTCTGTGCAATGAATGAAATATATGGGAACTAGCTTGCTGTTTGAGACTGTTTCATCTGTACCATGCTTGCGCATTTAATACCCTATGCGGGTTTGCCTTGATATAGGTATTGATAAATGATTATTGTATTCTGAGTTCTGCATATCATTATGAAATAGAAAAATGGATTTCGGGTAGAAATGTTTGTTGGCAAGGAACTCGAATTGGGTATTCATTGCATATGGTATATTGAATGGAAACTGTACAGGCTATGTGAGTTTGTTTTTCATTGTTGAAAAATTGTTCTATTGTCAATATGGGTTGAGCTGTCATGATAAAATAAACACGATTTGGGTGTTTTTATTACATTTTGAAGAAGATGATTGTTTCTTTACTGAAAGTAGAAGGAAACGAGTTCTTCCTTTTTCTGTTGTTTTAGATTTTGAAAGAAACGGTAATTGGGTTTTATTGAGCATTATAGGTTCAGCTTGATGGAAGTGACAAAGTGGTATTTAGATTATTTTTCTGAGTGTTGTTTTCTTTCTGTACAAATGAAAGGTTGAAATGTTTCGTGTGATCTCTGATTGCACTGTCATTCAAAAAAATTGGACTCGACTTGAGTGATTCTTGTTGTGTTTGAAGAAAATGGATGTTTATTATTGAAATAGTTAAAGGAATGAATATTTCTCTTCTTGCTGTTTGAGTTCTGGCAATAGCAATAATAGAGCATCACTGTACACCGGATTGGACTTGCTGTAGGTAACAGCAAAGTGCAATTGTTATTTATGAACTGTGTGCATTCATGGATATAGAAAGTCATGTGAATAATTGATTAAATGACTGTATAACTGTTTATTGATTAAAAATATAGTGAAAGAAGTATGAATTCTTCTAGTACAGTAAGAACATAGTATGCATTCTTTATATTGCTTGCTCTATGATGGATACGATGTTTTACCAACCTGTTTTTGGTATTCGTATGAGCCTGATTTAAATGAAGTATTGATAAGGACGATAAATTCTTCCTTGTTTTCATTTAAAGTTGAATATGAATGGAATTATTCTTGCTGCTGGAAAGTGCATTCTGAATGGATTTTGTAAGTTTCACTCTGAACTGTTATCTTGATTTGTGTCTCATTTGGATTCAATTTTCAGTACAGTCATGAGGAAAGGAATAGGAATGTGGATGGATAACTTGGAATAATGATCATTTCTTCTCTCATACAGTTGGGAATCTGTAATCGTTAAGAAATGAATTTTGTATTGCTTGGGATTAGGCATCTATATTTTATTGTTGTTTACTTTTCTCAGCTGTACTTGATTGTTTGAAATCAAATGAGATGCATGAATTGAAAGGATAGTAATTGGTTTACATTTCAGTTAGATTTTTTATGCATAATGAAAGGAAATAGAATTGATAGCAGTTATGTTATAACAGCAGTATACATACTTGTATTCCTAGTTTTTACAGATGTTGTAATCTGGAACTGTTGAAGGAAATTACTTTTTGTAATGATCATTTGGGAAAAAGGATAGTAGTTCTTTGATTGATTGGGATGGTATTTAGATGGTTCAGTTGTCATGTTGTTCATTCTTTTGATACTTAATTCTTTATTGATGTTTATATTAACGTTTCATAAAAGTAGGGTTCTTTTATTGAGACAGTTAATTAGAAGCACCTCATTTTAATGACAAGTGCTTAATATGCTCAGTTCAATGAACTACCCGTGCAAGTAATTTTGCAGATGGAACTTGAGTAAAATGAAGACATGTTGTTTTTTGATACTTCTTTTGATTGTCTGAAGAGGAATTGTATTTGATAGTTTATTATTCCCCTACGAGGAATTGTGAAAAGAAGAAATTACATTCTTCTATCTATGAGTTGTAACGTTGTTTAATATAAGCAAAGTCCAATCATTTGGACTGGCAAATGTATGGATTATGAAATGGATTGATGAATACAAATACAAGTGTGATATTTTAATGACTATATCAGTTTGATATTGTTGATTAAATTAGAATTATAATGTTATCTCTTGATTTGGAATTATTCAATTGTCCTTGGATGGATTTAAAAGGAACTGATATCTATTCTTACCTAAATGCAACTTTTACGTTGAAATGTGCAATTAGTTCATACTTGGGTTAAGATGAATTTTTAATTGACATTAAAAAGGATTAGGAAGAACATGATCTCATAATTGAAAGGTATTCGGGATTAGCTTGAAAGCTAAGGAATATCAAATAACTTAGGAGCAACCGAACTTCGTATTCAGACTCCGTTAATAGCCTCGTATGTTAAATTCAGAAAGTAAGGATATGGGAAAATATATATCCAGGGCTAATAGACCTTAACTATGTAAGGTTAAGGAGAATAAATGAATATATTTATTGAGAATTAGACCTCGTTTAAATAACGTCTAATAAGCTGGAATTCTGAATTTGGTTACAGTTGTGGAAAACTTGGTTAAGTTTAATAGGTTAAACTTATTAAGTCTATCGATAATGGGCTGATTAATCCAAGGATTAAAAAAGAACCAAGTAGAAAAATGCAACCCTTCAAAGTACATTTAAGGAGAAGATGCATAGTAAGCTAGAAGATGGATTTAGTCTTTCTTATCTACATACAACTGTAACGAGAACGAGGATAAAGGATCAGCATGGCTGCTGAAAGATGATCTTAAATATTAAGATCATATCCAAATCACTTGAGCTGGATGTGTACTCTCGATGGGAGGATTCCGTAGGACATTGACATACGCCAGCTACAACACGGTGTCTTCATGAAGGCGGGGTCTTCATGACGACACAATGTTATAGCTGACATATTACAATGCCCTCCCAAATTAAATCATCAAGATTACATAAGCTGAATATTAAGTTCTTGGCTGGGGATAGGAGTATGATCACGTATACGGAGTGACTCCAGAGGACTAAAGATAACTAGACACACGGAGCCATCTAGGGACGACACCGTATGTCTGCGTATCTTTAGTTACCATGAGTGACTTCCTATACTCGTTCATATTGCTAGTTGGAGTTAGAGTTTGACCCTAAATTGGAAGGACTGGTAGGAACCAGGAAAGACCATTCTAGATAACAGGTGAAGTGAGGTGAAGGACGTATTCCATTGGTGTGTATCACATCCAGGAATATGATCATGCAAAGCATGTGAAAATCTTTGGCCAAAGTATCGCAAGTGCTGGTTGCGTTGTCCTAATCACCTAATTTAAGATGCAGGATGTCAGATGAATATCAGTAAAAAATATTCAGATAGGCTTCTTAAATGGATCACTTCGATAACCGGAAATGGTAAGAGAACCTTGTATATATATTATACTATGCATGATTAAACATGAAGGATTGGTAGTTGTCGAGTCATGAAATGAGAGATTGTTGAAACTCCAAGCCATGAAAATGGAAGATCGGTGGTTCTTCGAGTCATTTACAACAGAGCATATGGAATCTGTTATATGATTGAATGGCACTGAATGTGTGTTCCATATTGCAAATATGTGAACAAGGAACATTAGTTTTAAAAGGAAATTGTGTGTTCCAAACTGCATTGTTTGGGCAAGAGAACAATTATTAAAACTTGAATGTGTGTTTGAATTATATAATTCATAACAAAGAACGTTATATAAAATAAAAAATAAAAAATTTCCTTGTTCTAGTATCTTAAAATGGGGATGTTACATCTTGGTATCGAGTCAAGGTTACACTCTTAGACCTAATGAGTCCACAATATTAATAAGGTTTACATTTTCTTATTGAACAGAAAATGGTCAGAACAAGAGGGAATGCTGTGAACAACCCGTTACTGGGTGGAGAAGTAGCTACTACTCAAAAGTTGGATGAAATCCTTGTTGCCCTACTAGATACGAGAGATCGTTTGACTGTTTTGGAACAGAGTCAATGGGCAATGAAGAGGAGGAAGAAGACGCTGATATAAATGATCAGCCACCTCCTGTGGACAACATCAATGGAGGGAATCCAGATGTTGATAATAATAATGTAATTGCTCCTAATCATCCTGAAAATAAAAGGGCAAGATTAGCAGCTGAACTTACAAATGACATAAAGAGAATAAGTCCTCCAAAGTTTGATGGAACAACCCTTGGGGACGGAGCTGAGAATTGGCTCAGTGAAATGGAGAAATACTTTGCAATAAGAAACTTCTCTCGAAGAGACCAAAGCGATATGGGGAGCATATCAGCTTTCTCATGAAGCATCATCATGGTGGGACAACCGTAAGGTTGAGTTGAATATTGTCGAATCAGACATAACTTGGGATCAATTTAAGGGTTATTTTAGGCAACGATGGCTGCCTCAACTCTATTTTGATAGGAAAATGACTGAATTTTAGAACTGGTCGCAAGGAAGGCTGACGGTGATAGAATACTGGGAAGGGTTTACTAAACTCCTTAAGTATGTGCCGCAGTACCAAGCTGATGAGAAGTTCAGAATATGGAAATTCATAATGGGACTGAATCCCATCATTGGTGGCGAAGTGGATGTCCACGGCCCAACCACCATGGAAGGAGTTGTCGAAAAGGCAATTAGACAGGAACAAAAATTGAGAGCAATTTCTGCTCACAGGGAAGAGATAAGGAAGAAGATTCCCAATTCTTCTTCATCTCTCGCACCTAAAAGGGGACCTTGGAAAAGGTTTGGTGTGAAAAAAATTGTTGTGGATAACAACAAGAAATATGTGATGAACAAACCTGTAAATAGTGTGTGGAACAGCTTCACAAAAGTTAGTGGCAATGGACAGAAGTCCTATGGGAGCCAGAATGATAACTTCAAAGCTGGTAACAAATTTGAGCCTAGAAAAGGGCCAGTTGGAGGATGCTTCAACTGTGGAAAGGACCACTACGTGAATCACTGTCCTCTGAAGAAGGATGATTGCGGTCAGCAGCATAGGATACATGCTGCAAAGCTACAATGCATGTTGAAAAGCAAGTTACGCCTATAGAAGTTCGGGTAAGTTATTCGGTACACCTGTAGTCATACTTTTTGATACTGGAGCTACTGAATGCTTTATTTTTGCTAAACTTACAATGAAATTAAAAATAAATTCTGAACGAATGGATAAAACATGGACAGTGCATTATGGGAATAATGTTGTCCATACAGTCGAAATGTGCCTTTTTGGGGCAATTCTTGACTTGCCTAGTTTCTCCACCGAAGTTGACTTGTATGTCACTCCTCTAGGATCATATGATATCATTATTGGAGTTAACTGGTTGGCAGAACATAAGGAAAAGGTCGACTGTTATGAAAAACAAATTTGTTGTTTTGATGACCTACAGAAAACAACAGTCATTCAAGGTGTAAAACGTGAAGTGCGGTTAGAAACCGATAAACTATGCAACTAAAAAGGGCTAAAAATAGAGGTTGCACCTTGTATGCAGTAAAAATGACAGAAAATGCAGAGGAAGATAATGATTTCATGGAAAGATATCCATTGTTAAGGGGTTTCAGTGATGTGTTTCCGGAGGAATTGCCAGGTCTTCCACCCAAACGAGAGTTTGACTTTGCAATAGAAATCAAACCGGGAACTGAACCCATATCTAAGGCACCTTATAGAATGACCACCATCGAGTTGGTAGAGCTAAAGGCTCAGTTACAAGAACTTTTGACTAAGGGGCTAATAAGACCGAGCGTCTCACCTTGGGGAGCACCGGTAATTTTTGTAAAGAAAAAGGATGGCACTTTGAGGCTGTGCATTGATTGCAGAATGCAGAACAAGGAAACTATTAAAAATCGATACCCACTTCCTAGGATTGATGATATATTCAATCGATGCAAGGAGAATCAGTCTATTCAAAAATAGATCTTCGATCTGGGTATCATCAGCTGAGAATAAAGGAAGAAGATATTCATAAAACAGCTTTTAGAACAAGGTACGGGCATTATGAGTTCATGGTGTTACCTTTTGGGTTGACCAATGCACCTGCCACCTTCATGAATCTGATGAACAATATTTTTCAAGAATACTTAGACAAGTTTGTGCTTGTATTCTTAGACGACATTCTTATATACTCTAAAAATGTCGAAGAGCACCAAGAACATCTAAGGATAGTGCTGGAAATTTTAAGAAAGAGGAAGTTGTATGGTAAACTGTCTAAATGTTCCTTTTATGATGCAGAGGTGCATTATTTGGGACACGTTATAAGCAAGAATGGAATAGCTGTTGACCCTTCAAAGATCACAGCTATAACCGAGTGGCCTGCGCCTAAGAACGTGCACGAAGTGAGGAGCTTCATGGGCTTGGCAGGATATTATCGAAAGTTCGTTAAGGACTTTTCAAAAATTGCTGCCCCAATCACTTCACTACAAAAGAAGGATAAGAAATTTGTCTGGACGGACAAATGTGAATCTGCCTTTAAAAATTTAAAGGAACAGTTAACTACAGCACCTATTTTGACTGTACCTGATCCAAATGGAAATTTTATGGTTGTAACGGATGCTTCAGGAGAGGGCCTTGGAGGTATTCTGTTACAGAATAACCATGTTATAGCTTATGAAAGTAGAAAGCTTAAGTTACATGAACAGAATTATGCTCCACACGACCTAGAGCTCACTGCCATTGTTCATGCACTTCAAATGTGGAGGCATTACCTTTTAGGCAAGCCTTTTGAGTTAAAAACAGACCATCTGGGGTTGAAGTATATTTTTACTCAGCCAAATTTGAATGCAAGGCAGCGAAGATGGTTAGAATTTATGTCTCAGTATGATTTTGATATAAGCTAAGTTATGAGCAAAACAATAACATAGTCACTTTCCGTGTCTATACTAGTAAAACATAGCTCCTTTTAAAAGATTTCATAGCTCTGTGTACAATGGTTTCATAGCTCTGTGTACAATGGTTGGGAACCTATCCTTTTACCCAAGTGGCCCAGGTTCAAATCCCACTCCATGTGGGGCACATTTTTCATAGGGATAAGATCCCACATTTGTTGGGCGTGAAAATAGGAAGGCATTTATATAGGTGGCTAGTGTATGTTGTTATTGGCTTAAGAGATATCTTATCCCCAAGGATGGGGTACTCAATGTGGGTGATTGGAGAGATAAGGGGTGTGACATGGTAGGTATTTGTGCATGAATATTTTAATAAATATGTATGCGTTGAAATATAAGGATAATAGTTGGCAAATTTAATTGGAAATTAAATAATGTGGCCAATGTGTAGTAATAAATGGGTGTGGCTAAATTTTTAATATTATTATTTATTTATTTTCCATATTGCCATGTGTCACATTTTCATTGGTCCACTTGATGAGCATGCACGTGTTCAACCTGTGCACAATCCCCAAAATTTGCCAGTTACTTGAAAATTTCAGCGAGCCATAACTTTTGCATACGAGCTTCGTTTCCTGCAAACGAGATATCGACGGAATCGTCTAATTTTTCTCCATGCCATGGAACTAACTGAAATTTATTCTAAGAATATCTTAGATCATTTTTTCTCCATGAGGATCCTCTAGATCAATGAATTTGGAATATAAAAGTTTAATGATTTCTTTATGAAAAAGATCATTGATTTTAGGAGGGAATTTTTGTATCTTCTATTGAACAAGCACATCGTCAGGATAAGTGATGATGTTATGAGAGATAATCTTAGGATCAATTCCTGACATGTCGGCATATCCCCATGCAAATACTTCCTTATGTTTTCCTAATATTTAAATGTGATGCTCACGTAAATGGGGGAACAAATCCTCAAGAATGACTACATGTGAGGGATCATCATCATTTTTTACATTGATGGTTGATTTAGATAACATAGCATTTTCATCCTAGAAATGGTATGGAGCTTCAGGAAATTTAGCTACCTCATCCTGACAAGGATCGATAGTAGCGACATAGTCATCAAAGCGCATGGGTGGTTTAGATAAATTCCCTAATTTATGATGGCTTCAAGGAATTTTATCCTCTCGTGTGTATAGGAGCTCTAGAATAGCCTCATCATTATCTAAATTGGGGAGAGGGCCATGATATTCCACATCAATTTCTAGGCCCACATATCATTTTTCATCTCGGTGTTTTCTAGAACTAGTTTTTCGTATGTCCAACACCCTAGCATCCAAGGTAACCTCTTTGGATGTATGATCCATAATTTCCATGCTAGTAGCATAGGGGTCATCGCTAACTATAGGGGTTTACTCAAGAGATGACGTAGATGGTGGAGTTATTGTAGGAAATGAATTTTCTTTAAGAAGGTAACAAAATGCATAATTGTGGAGTTTCTCCAATACCTAAGGAGTGTTCAAAAGTGGGGGATTAATGGGAGGCACATAAGGAATTATTTTCTCTTCATACTTATTATTGCTAGTATCATAAACATGAGGTCCATAAGATGTGTTGATGGTGTTAGATTAGACTCACAAGGATTGCATTTGTTCTAAGGCACGTTGGTAGTGTAATACTTCTAAGTGTATGGACTCATCTTGTGAAACAATATAGTCTTTGTCATCGAGAGGGGAAAAGGCAATCTCTTCTTTCTTGGGTTCGGGCACCTCTTCTTTAGCCATGACACCGATCTTGTTGAAATATTGGGGTAAGAGGGGAGGGTGATTGGAAAAGAGTTGCACAATTCCTAATTCATTACATTCTAGGTGGTTGGAAGTTGAGGCATGATAAATGACTCTCTCGGCTTGAGTTATGGTGGATCTGGTCCCGAGGTAAGAGAACTGGAAATAACCACTACACAATGTTGTGTGGTAATATATTCTTGTTGACCTTATTTTGAAGTTCATTAGGCTCGTCATCATTTGAATATGCTAATGTAACCTAAATTTCAAGCCTAAGATCAAATAATTCTGGATATGGAATGCCTTGGATCTCAAAAGTAGTGGGCATTAGAAAGGGATCATTAGGAAATGGTACCAGAATATCCCAAGGATTTGGATCAGCATCATTCCTAAAGTGTTACTTTTTGTGAATGAATTTAATACATTGATACCAATACAATGCGATTTCATGCATTTCATGAAGGGTGACCCAAGAGAATATTGTAAGAGAGAGGATGATCTAGAACCATAATATTTGTGTGAATCATTTTCATTCCAACCGTGATAGGAACCTAGATGCATCATATGGGCTTTTCCTTGGTTTTGGCGAAGCCAAGATAAGTTAAGCGAGTAGGTTTGAGGTTAACCATGGAAAATATGAGGTTTTTATTAGAGAATAGGAAGCTAAGTTAATTCATGTCCCTTCATCCATAAGGACTCTATGCAACGTTAATGAGTAGGGGTAGTTCATCCGCACAAAATAAGACTTCATCGGTAATCATATCATCCTCCAAAATTTCTAAAGCTATTAAACAATCCAATCGTGAACTTTGTGGAGGTCGTATATGTGGAGGAAGATTTTAGAGCCTCGATAAGAGGATTCTTAAATATTTGTGGATGTGAGGTTTTTGGTGAGAGATTCCTAATATGGGTGAATAAATGAGGAAATGTGAATTCATTATAAGGTTTTGAAATATATTAAAATAAATTACCCCAACTATGAAGTCTTAGATGCATATAAAGACTCTGCTGTTGTTGAGAAATATATATATTGCATGACTCTCATTACTATCAGATTTAATATTGGGATAATAAAGGAAGGGTAAAATTGAATTATGCATGGAGGGAACTAGTAGACTATGGAAGAGAAAAAATATGAACCATCTATCCCTATGGAGGCTCAACAAATTTTAGATACTTGCATACACATAGCAAAAGAGATGTCACCCAAAGGATACAAAATAGAATATTGCATGTTGCAATGTGCCTTCTCATTCTAGATGAGGACCACATTATCTAGAATTCCATTGAAGAGTCCATTTAATGTTGAGTTGGTGATTTCATATTTATACAATTTGATGACTGATATTAGATCAAATAACATAATGGAATTTCTCACTCTTGTTGGTGGGATCATTCTTGACTATATAATTATTTTTATTTTTTCATTTGGATGTACAATTTTTGTGTATGACATAGTGAAAATATATATGGAAAAGGTAAAGGGCTCAAAAGAATCTATTTCTAATGGTTTTTATATGGTGTACAATGAAGATGAAAAGTTTCAAAATTCTATTATGTACACAATTTACAGTTGTCCATAGTTGTGAAATGAAGAATGATGAAAGAGAAGAGGTATGCTAAGATTGGATGGAATAAATTCTATTACCATTGCTAAATCCTTCTGAAATTTATCTTCAAGTAATAAATCATCCTTTTCCATTTGAAAGGAAACTTGAATTTTGGTGTCACATCTTCACTAAATGTTCTAAAGGTAATTCACCAATGACATATCTATGTGGGGTAGATTGTCACTACATATGATTATCAACTCTTGACTAGCTTCGGTCAAGAATTTTTTTATGAATTTCATAATATGTAATGTTGAAGTAGGGTACAATTTATAATGTTTACTTTTACATCCATACCTATTAACTATTTATATACATTATATAATAAAAATTAAACAATGTCCTGGCTACTTTTATGTAGGCCACTTGAGTGGTGAAGAAACAAACGTGACTTCAAAACCTATTCACCCTATGGAAATCATTACAACTGAAACCATGGTAAATATTACACATTAGGTCACATTGTATTCCACTATAATTAATGACATTGAAGTGTCAAACATAATAGCTAAAACAAGGACAAATATTTGAATTATTCTTTTGTACCGATGATTTGTTTATTCACTTACCCATGTTTAATGCGTTTTCATATTACTCCCTATAATGAAATCTCAATTATTCTCATCATCTTTCTAATTAAGAAAAAAATTGTAATGTTGGTGATGTGGGTGCTACAAAAAAATTGCAAAAAAAAAATGATTTGGTACTTATAAATGTTGAAGGGGAAATTAACATATGGAACACTAATGGAAGTGCACATTGTTTCACCTGATTCTTAGAGTGTTTCTTAGAATTTGACAAAATAGATAAGGGTAAAAGGGCTAGGAGGAATACCTAATAAATTTGGTTGAAGGTTGTTGCGTGCATATGACATATTGATCCACGCTAATCATGAGAGCTTCCTTTTGGTTGGGAGGAACTACCTAAAATGAACAACAAGACCACCAAAAGAGATTAAATAGCATATGACTGTGGAATACCTAGCATATGCTAGTTTCGGGAAGTGTGATACTCCCTACAAGGTTGTCAATACACTATTTAAAACAATTCAATATTAACGATAAATGGAATCCTATTGTAGTTAAAATTATTTAGGTATCGCATTCAATTACAATAAGCAAATTCGTTCACAATGGGTTAAGCTATGATTGAATCAAGGGCGAGGTCTCGTCGTCAGTACCTGCATCGGTCGTGGTCCTGGTTTTGGGCTGTTTTGGGTATTTGGTGGGGAATTTGGGCTTTATTCTTGGTCCGAGGGTAAAACATAGATACCGACGTTTATGTGAAACCGGCGACGGTTATGGGTAACCGATGTCGATATGGTTGAGGTAAAGGAAACTCACAAGAAAATGATTAGAGGGTTTGAGTTGGGATTTGATATAGGTGGTGGGGTAGGTTTGAGGGTTACAGAGGTCTCAAATGTGATCAGGGATGAACAGCTAATGAGGATGGGTAATCCAATGGTGTAAATAATGGAAAAGGCCTAGTTACAAACTAATAAGAAATGAATAAATGGAGATGTAAAAGTTTAATCGATAATAGAGATAATAAAAGCTATTATAGTTTATTAGACCAAGTTGGTGGAGGTATACTTACTGTTATATGAGATTGATGGTTGGATGGCAATGGCAGTTTATAAAATGGATGGAGTTTGGTGTGGTGATGGCGCTTCCTAGGATGCTCCCGTGAATGAAAAATGGCTCTGTGGTCGCTTCTGATGTTGGCTGTGGATGTTCGGATGCATGTGTGAATGTTGGTTCTACTTGCATGCAATTCTGGTCTCATTTCTTGCTCTCGAAATGTGCCAACCTTAAAATAAGGTTACCAAAGGGAATAAAAGGTAACCGACGATGGTTCTGGGTTGACCAACGTCGGTTTAGGGTGATCGGCGTCAATTAGGACGGGATTTTCTAGGTTTACTAATATGGGCATATCTTCTTGATTTCTTGCATCTTGTTAGTTTCTCTTCATGGATTAGAACAGAAGCTTCTTTTGTAACAGGCGGGAATGTGGTTAGAGGGAATTTAGGCTTTGATTTTTAGGGTTTAGGTAGATCTTAGTTAGTTATGGCAACATACTAAGAATAGATTTGGGGCGAGGTGGCTAGGTGAGGTGTATAGGTGAGGTGGTGGTGTGGGAATTATCTTAATTAGGATAATTAAATAAGAAATATTGTGAGGAAATGGATTAAATTAATTAAATTAATATTAGAATGGGGTGAAAGAGGCCATGGCTAGGTGAGTTTGTTCAAGGTGATTATTTGACAAGGAACCAAAGGGAGTGTGACCAGTTTTGGTGTCTACATTTTGCCCCTTTTATTGTGTAGCTTGTATTGGTAAGTGACGCTAACAAAATAAGATGTGGTTGCCCTATATGCGGGTGAAGGTGATCCCCCTCAAACCAAGAACCGATGAGGCGAAGACATAATTGGTGAGTGGTTTTAAAAAAGGTGAATGTGATGAAGAGGAAGCTGGACAATGGGGGTAAAAGGGGTAAAGGTCCAATTGGTGAATCTAGGTAATGGGTCAGGCCAAAGGTAGTAATAGTCAAATGCGCACACATGTATAAACCGTGTAGCACAGTGCACTGGGTTGAAGAGCATGAAAAATCTACATTGTCTAAGGTCGATACGTTTATCTAAACAAGGTTGAGGTGATTCCAGTATCCAAGGTATAGGATATGGTCAGGAAATAGATCACAAGTCGGTGTAGGAACATTTAGGTATGTTCTGGTACACCAAAGGTTGGGTCAAGATAAATGGTCATAGAAAAGGCAAGGTAAGGTCATTAGGTCAAACAACATGGGTAATAGTGTCATAAGGTATAGCGAGCACATGAGGTCACAGGTCACTAGCAATGTTCCAGTCCAAGTAGCTAGGTCACGACACGGGTAGGGCCGAGGTATGGGTAAAATAACGAGTCCCCAAATGATGAAGAGGTTAGGTGGTAAATGATGAGGTCAGGAGGGTAAAGTGAAGTGTCTAAGTTAGGTGTGGGTAAGGTGGAAAGGATTTAGGCTAGAAAATTAGGGGTAGTGGGTAGGAATAAGATTGAGCAGAATAACCAATAACGGTCATGATTAATTGATGTTGGTCGCCATGAACCGACCACGGTAGGCTAGGGCACAGGACTGATGTTGGTCAAGGTGAAACCGTCACCGATCAAGTTGAGAAGGCTATAAAAAGAAAAAGTTCCATGTTTTTTAAAATCATTTGTCATTTTCCACATAGGAGAAAATGACAAGAGAGGGAGAAGGAGGTGGAAAGTGACCAAAAGACACAGAGAGCTAAGTTGGCGAGCCAACGATAGCGAGTGATCATTGGTCGTTAGGTGGGTCTATAAGTGCGGTGATTTGATTAGGTGATTGATTTGATTTGATTGAGAGCCGAGGGTAATCGGTGATGGCAGAGGCAAGAGAGGGATCAAGTGTACCTGTGTAGTGGCCCGAGGTGCCACCACGCAGATGGTAGTGTGATGAGGTAAGATTCCATTCCTATTGTTGTTTGGTTTGAGTAGGTGGAGGAGAGAAGTCGAGTAGGCAAAAATGGGTTTTGGGGGAAAATATTAAAATGTGAATGTGGGGAAATAAATGAGAAAAAGGGAATAAGGAAGGGTAGATTTAGGTAAATGACGGGTGGGAGTAGGTATGGGTAGGCATGGTCGGGGGAAATGGGTAGAAAGGAGAAGTATGGGTAGAAATAGGGTAGGACGTCGTGGGTTTATTGCCGTGACAAAGTGACCAATGTCGGTCCATTCTTACCGGTGTCGGTGGGTGAGAACCGGTACGATTGTAGATGTGGTGACCGATGCCGATTAGTGTTGGACTATGGTGGTCGATGATGACCAATGCCGGTCAACAAGCTAGAGAGGTAAGCCCACAAGGAGCTAAAATAGATGGGTTACGAATAGATAGGTAGGGGTAGGGAGAGTTCGAGACGGGAAAGAGTTATGGGTATGGGTATGTAAGTGAATAAGGAAGATTGGTGAGATGGGGAAAATAAAAATAGGTGAGGGTCCGAGGCATGGGTAGATAGGTAGTGTTGATTTAGGGCATAGATATAGGTGAAAGGTTGAGTTAGTTAGGGTAAGCGGTATAGTGGGGGTGGCAAGGTGGCATGCAGGTATGGTCAAGTTTGATTAATATGATTAGTTGTATATACAGGCCAGGGACTAGCTATGGATGAGGGATAGGGTACCTCCCTTGCTCATGGAGATACGGGGGAGATGACACACAAGGAGTGGATCCATGTTGTAGATGTGGGCCTGATTGGGGTTAGATGCTACCGGCACATAGTCCGAGAGGTGATTTTGATGGTTTCCCTCATCGATAGATGGGATTCAGCAACCAATACATTCCATTTGCCGACGGTGAGATCACGATCACCCTAGAGGATGTTTATAGGATCCTACAACTACCTATAGTAGGTACATAGGTTTACTCAATCTCCTCAGAGGCATCGAGGAGTTACTATTACTAGTGTTTAGAGAGGGGCTGGCATTGTTAGGATTCCACAGTGCCAACATGAGCTACGGGGTGATGTACCGAGCCTACCCCGAGGAGATGAGGTTGGTAGTGCTTATGATGGAGCGATCATGTTGTTTTGCACTACCCAATACAAAGGGTGGGAGGTTCCCATGGTCACTGATGGGGGTTCTACGTGACATGGTGGAGAGCAGGACTCGGTTTACATGGCACCTGCGTTCTTGGTATAGCTATACAGGGAGCTGTGGGCTTATGGGTGACTACAGCGATTCAACTTGTGATGCATATTCCTGTTACATTGTTGGGCCTATGAACACATTGTGTGTGTGCACCCAGTTGGTATGCCTCGAGCCAATGCATTCGAGCTAGGTTTTTTTGAGTGAGCTAAAGGTGATGGGGTGTTGGTGACGGGAGAGCACTGAGCGGTGAGAACTACACATGATGTAGCCTATTACAGGTGATTACTAGAGGGGTTGTTTGGTGTGGACATCATTTGGAGGCCATATGTGGGCTTCCCTTCATATTGGTAGATGGCAGCAGAGAGTGGGTGGGTTCTGATTTATAGGTGGATACAGGGGGTGGTGAGCCGGGAGCATGAGATGATACCCATAGACCGGGTCAAATGGTAGTTTGGTTTGCCACAAGATATACCTCCACCCTTCCCTCAATATATAAGAGATGATGTGGAGAGGCCTATGTCTCTGCCATGACCTATAGTGCTGATTAGGTAGGAAGATCATTCGGTCGATCGACAAATAGATGATGTTAGGGTGACAGATAGGTATAGATAGTGGTGGTCTGCATAGCTAAGCAAGATGCACGCCGAGGCCGGAGCAGCATGCATGATTTAGCCACCATCACGGTTTAGAGAGACACCCTACAGGGGTAGGTGGCTACCCTAGTGACCCAGTTGGGCATAGTACGACAGGACATCCGACAGGACCAAGGCACAAGTTGCAACTTTATAGGCACTGTTGGCCACTTTTAGGCACATGGAGTATAAGGACTAGTACCCGCACTAGGGGGAGAGGGAGAGGGTGGAGATGGAGATGGGGTACAAGTATCTACCCTATAGGTGCAGGTGATAGGTTTACGAGTGGCTAGTTAGCCATGGCGGGACAAGTTTTAATTTTTCGGTTAGCCTTTGCCACGAGCACGAGATAGCGGCACTTCGAGCTTGGGTATAGGTGCAGCTCCGGGGCTGATGGCACCACCATAGGGGGCAGGACAGGTCCCTGACGTACTCCAAAATTGTATGTACCTGCATCTTGTCGTAAATTGGTTACAAAAAGCACCGATGATGATACAGGTCTCCTCGCAAGGTGTTCGGAATCCAGAAAGCCCGTTAAACATGCGTTAACATCCCGCATGCCCCGCTTAGCCCCTGCGTGCTTTGTTTTTCTCCTTTTTCCTCTTTTCTTGCCCCTTTTGCTCTTCAGTGACGAAACCGCCGCCCTTAAGGGTGGCGGTCCTGTAACCGCCGCCCTGCTCAGAGCGGCGGTCTTGTGCGCATTTTCCAGAACGTTCTTTTGACGCGACCTGCGTGAAATATCACGTTTCACGAGCTTTTCCTTGCCGACTTGAGCATGCATTTATTGTTTTGGTCCCTTGGAATAGTGATTTATCTTTGTTTAATAGTGGGAGAGTTCAATTTGAACTTGCCTTCTGGTGTTTGTAAATGCTATAAATATGTAGCTTGTGCTGAGGCAAAAGGACCCATTTCCTTGTTAGAGTTTTCTGTTTTTCAGTGGTTTGGTCTGTTAGCTTGCTTAGGATTGATAGTATAGTTCATTACATGTTTAGATAGTATTGTTCAGCTGTTGGTAAGCCACATACCCATCTTGTGCAGGCAGTGCTGTTGTTTCACCCATGGTCTGGTTTGTTTTGGTCTTGGTTCTTTGGTCTGGAGTCTTCATTCTTGAATTTCAGTCTTCAATACTCAGTCCTAGATTTATTTTATGAATCATTTTATCTTTAGCATGGATTAGAATTTTGAGTATTTAGTTATGCCTCACTGTACACCGACAACGATCCTGCTAGGAATCGTATAGGCCAAGCTCTGTTCTCTTGTGCCATCCCTCTCCTACTTGTACTTCGTTGTATTTCTCTGAAGCTGCTATTATTCATTGTTTGAGTACCTGTTGTTTATCATTTTGTTTTATCATTGCTGCAACAACCCTGCTAGGAATCGCATAGGCCAAGCCAGTTCACTTGCGCCATCCCTCTCCTACTTGTGCTTTGTGCCATTTTACTTCAAAGTAATTGTCATCCCAGTTCCTTCTCTTGCTGATGTTGCCATACTCCTACTCTTTCTGGATTCACGTGAACATGCAAGAACGAAGAGATCACTCGAGGGGACAAGCTACAACACAACCGGATTTTCTCCGCCAAGAAACTCCGTGTTTAAATCATCAAAGTTATTATCAAATAGAGTAGTGAATAATTTTATTTTAGTTAAAGCTCGCTTTCAATATTCCTGGGAAGTCATGGGGAATGATAGTTTCGAGAAACTATGATTTGTTCCTCACTTCGAGGTAGGATTGAAGGTTTTCAATTAAGTTAATTAGCTGTCTTTTATTTAGATTCACACATCTGCACAGGTGAATAACCACACCAGGTTATCTCACTTGTTTAGTTTTAGTATAAAAGTAGTTTAATTGTTGCTTGTAATTATAATGTTTCAATCATATATTTTGTTTAGATTAGTTTCCCTTTCAGTAGTAGTATAAATTGTTATTTTCAGTTTAAGTTAATTTGGAGATTCCATAACTAGATTAAACGCTTAAATTCTAGTTAGGAGGGTAAATCACTAGGGAATTTATGCTACCCGCTCATAGCCTCTAAATCTCCCCTTTTTCAGTTTAGCTACCAGGAGATCAAACTACCAGATCTTAGTCACTGATCCTCCCATGGTTAGCCATAAGAAAGTTGCTTGCCGATTCTCATCCTCGCTTGTAGCTTTTCTATCATAGAAAACTGACCATAATCCCGGCTGTGACTTCATCTAAGTCACCCGCATTTCAAACCACCGGCTGTCTCAGCACGACCTCGGGAGGTCGGGTACGGGGAAGGTCACTTGTCGATTATCATCCTCGCATGTCACTTTCCCATCGTACAAAATTGGTGAACCCGACGTGAAACAAACAACTGTTTCACCTTCTACGCTTTCATAAAATCACCTTCGTTCATTCCCATTATTCTGCGGGTATTCATATACCCCCCGAATATGTCGGGATTCGATGCATATGGCAGGCCCCTCTTGGGTCTCGAGGCATACTACGCCCAACAGAATAGGCAATCATCACCCTCGCTCTCAGTATGGGGCGATAACTATTCAACTAATCAGTTGTCAACACAAACCCCAAGAATCAGATATAATTCATCTTTTCAAATGGGGGAGTTAGATCAACCCCCTCGAACGCAGCAAACAGAGCCTTCAGGCTCGAACAATATGACGTTCACCGGAGAATCTAGTTCGTCTCCTCAGATGCTACTTAGACCACAAATTAGTAGACAATCAGACCCATACCTGGTCTTAGATGATGAACGGTCAATACATTATCCTAGGAGTGAACAACATTCTCGGGGTATGTACCCACCTATAGGGGGTTTGCGAATACAACCCGAGGTCTCTTTTCAAGAAAATGCCTCTATGCCACTGCATATAGGAAATACTCTCAGAGAAACTTGGCAAGATAGCGATCAGTTTATGACAGGATATCACATGCCTATACAACACCAGGGTATACAACAAATGCCACTCAGGCAAAGCACCGTGACTTCACCAAATGAAGTCATTTCAACGTTAGTAGAAAAAGTGAGAGGGTTAGAACTGGCTCAAGCAAGTCAAAATTCTCCGTTCATACAAACAGGGAGTTCTAATCCTCCATACCACCCTGGCCAAGTAGATCTCCTCACAGGGGTAGGCACATTAGGCATGCCGCCTCACTATCCACAACAAACGCCAGCAAGGCCCACCATCTCTAGCACTATTCCTCCCGGTCTAGTGTCAAACAATCCATTCCTTGACAATACCCCATCATACTTAAACATGTACTCCAAATCCCCACAAGGAGATATGTTCTCCTCTCCCGGCATGTTTGCTCAAACGCAAGGACCTCCCTATGCCCCTGCCAACGCATACGCTGCACCGTATCAACAACCTATCCCACCACCGCTCCCTCAGCAACCACCATCAATGGTCGAAAGCTATGCGATAGGGACTTATTCAGAATATCTAAAGGAACCCTTAGACTTCACCATACGAAGCGTCATGCTTCCAAGACCTCTCCCTGATTTTCCCAAATACAAAGGAGAAGGAGATCCGAATGCGCATATCAAAGCTTACGCTACAGCCATTCGAGAATTACTCCCATGGGATGGGGTCGTTGCTAAAATATTCCCCAAAACGCTGGAAGGCATTGCCTCGATTGGTATTATAGAATACCCGAGGCTTCCATACATTCATTCAAACAACTCGTGTCTGAGTTCATCAAAGCCTTCGACATGAACAAACTATTAAGGACAGGAATCAGGGAGTTCTTGCACATCAAGCAAGAACATAACGAGTCTGTCGCCCATTTCATCCAAAGGTGGCGCACAGTCCTTTATTCCTCAGCAAGTGCTCCAAACATGGATCAGATGGAACTATGCGATTTATTCCTTCATTCTCTCAGCAAGGAGGTGAAGGAAGAAGTCCAGAAGTTCCCACTAAGAACTTACGATGAAGTACTTGAGAGCGCTCTTCGAATAGACCAAGCAGTGATAGATAGTGGTCGTAAGACATATGGAGCAAACGGGAGGTTAATCGCCCCCAACCAGAACACTACAACTTATCCTACTACAACGAATGTTGATCAAGGACCCAATATCCTTAATGAAAACCATGGGGTTACAACAGATGGATTCACTGATCAAGTCAAAGGACCAAATGTTGTGAACACCCCGGCACCTACTAACAATCAACGCAATAATAACTTCACTTCAGCGATCAATACTGTGGATTCTTATCATCCTCCACAGCAGAAAATCCAGTCACAAGGCCTTGCTCGGGGCCCAGATGGATATCAAAACCAAAGCCAAAGGCCACAACCTCGAAATTTCAACTATAACAACCAACAGCCCAATCAGAACTTTGGGCCACAACAGGATTCAAACCGACGACCACGGAACTATAATCCCAATCTATATTGTGGTTTCCACAAAATTAGGGGTCATGATACTAAGACTTGCCATGACTACAATAAATTCATGCAACGCTTGCCAGAAGAACAAAAACAACTTTTCATAGATATGTTCTTGGCAGATCCTGTGTCACCAGCACCAAATACTTTTGCAGGGGCAGTTTCCCCTCAAAATGCACCTCTCAAGATCTTCAATGATCCTCTCCCAAATCATTATAACAATAACAGGTTAGATCCAAATGGGAAAAACAAAGGTATCATAATAAGAAATAACAATCAAGACGCCTCAACTCTTGACAACTCTCAGATTGCTCCTAACCTAGGTTCAAATGGTATTACACAAATCTTGGGATTAGTCGAGCTAGAGGTTGAGTGTGAAATTAATGCAACAACTCGGACAAAGGAGTATGTTTCACAACCCCTACCCGATATTTTCTCCACACGAGATGAAGTTCCTACAAATGCTAAACCGGTAGGATCCTATGATTTAATATACGAGGTGGCAAAGACAAATAAAGATAAGTCAATTTCTGTGGAAACAGTCTCCACTAAAACCACAGCAGGAATTATGAAACTCTTGGAGAATGACAAACCGATCTTTCTCCCATTCGAACCTCAAGGAATGGGTAGTCTTCTCGCATAGCATCTCTTCCTCCGATGACCTAAATCTAGATATAAACATGATAGAATTAACAAAGTGAAGAAAGGCAATTTAAAACTGAAACGATGCCTATCAAAACCATCTCTAGGCACTGCCCTATTCTAAAGCCTAGTTTCGACCCATGCGTGTCTAAAGCTAAGTTTTCCCTATCCATGGGGCAAGACCTCATCATTAACACAATGCTCACTATGAGAGAGAAGGTCGAGCAGCATAGTCATGCTCACCCACATGTCATCTCTCAAAAACATGACAAAGAGGTACGCGAATGCCTCTTTCAGAAAAATGTTTTTAATAATGAGAAATATACACCTCTGGGCAAGGGTTGTAAGTTCAAACCCAGAATGGTAGGCCCTCATCAAGAAAATGAAAAATTTGAGGATAATGGTTCTCCGCTGTGTACTTCTAGGGGTGAAGAATTCGATATTCATCAACTTTCTTCACCTTAGACATCATGACATATGGTTCCACCTGCATTTTCATATGTACATGGTTGCAGTTGCATTACATTAGTAATTTAGTTGGTTCATTTTGTTCACTCATTTCATAAATATTGTAGTCCAGGAACTTACTCTTAAGTAATCTGTTACAAATTTCTGAAGATATTGGAAAAAATATTCAAATCACATCTCTTCAAACATCATCAAGTACTTTCAAATCTTCTCATCAAGTTTGACAGACAAACATTGATGGAAACCATACCAAGACCTGCATACTTGGCTTTGCTTGTTCTTTCTACTAGGTAAAGTTGTCCTTGCCTATGGTCTGTTCTAGAAGCTTCTTGGTGTCACATCTATCCCTCTTAAAATCTCTTGGAATGAAAGGATATCCCAAAGTCATAGATCAAAAATGTCAAAATCAAATGCAATCAAAAGCACCAAGCAAACAAAATATTTTATTTTACACACTTCTTTGCCCCATCAACCTTCGGTGATAAGCCCACATCTCTTACTGGTGATGTGAGGTTGGGAAAGGAAAGAAGTGCCCTTACTCACTTGTATCTTGCCTTTGGTGACAAACCCATGCTTCTTACTAGTGGCGTGAGGCAAGGTGTGGGGGGTCTAGTCACACAAACTAACAAATCTTGGTATGCTAAAAACACAAGTCAAATTCTGTTAAAAGAAGGAAAATATCCAAACATCTAAATTCCAAAGAGATCAAATCCTCAAAACCAGATTTTGTCAACCAGGTTGCCATTTATGAATCTAAGTCTAGATAAACTGAAAAGTAAGTGGCCTTCTAAGCTTGGTAGTAGTTCTGAGTAGGGTGGGTGTGTAGGTCCAAATTTGGTTCTTGTTCTTGTTTTGTATGTCTCTCATCATTCCACTCAAATCAAACTCATACAACTTGTGCCCTTCCCAATTCTTGGTGTTGAGCCCTTGCATCTTACTAGTTGCATGGATTTGGGATTGGGGCAAGTTCATCTCTTTATCGCTACACATTCATCACATTTTGCCAACATAAGAAGAAATCACAAACATTGTCTAAAGAGGCCAAAAGTTCAAAACTACAACATGTTCGTCATCACATATCAGCATTGCAAAAGCAAATAAAGTAAAAACATTCTGTTTAACATTTGTTATCACTTGTCATCCATTGCATACATTCTTAAAAGCATGTGAAAGTTGGCGGCATTTCGACACACGGGCATGTCGTATAACCTCTAACTCCCCATTTTGGGACCGCCATACTGGACCCAACGCTTTATGCCTCTTCATGGCTAAAACACTTCTCCGAGGGGGCAATATATACGTACCAAAATTGTATGTACTGCATCTTGTCTCAGAAATTGTTACAAAAGCCCCAATGATGATACAGGTCTCCTCGCAAGGTGTTTGGAATCCAGAAAGCCCGTTAAACATGCGTTAACATCCCGCATGCCCCGCTTAGCCCCTGCGTGCTTTGTTTTTCTCCTTTTTCCTCTTTTCTTGCCCCTTTTGCTCTTCAGGGATTGAAACCACCACCCTTAAGGGTGGCGGTCTCGTAACCGCCGCCCGATCGGGCGGCGGTCCCAGAACCGCCGCCCGCTCGGCAGCGGCGGTCCTTGTGCGCATTTTCCGTAACGTTCTTTTGACGCGACCACGTGAAATATCACGTTTCACGACCTTTTCTTGCCGACTTGAGCATGCATTTATGTTTTTGGTCCCCTGGAATAGTGATTTATCTTTGTTTAATAGTGGGAGAGTTCAATTTGAACTTGCCTTCTAGTGTTTGTAAATGCTATAAATATGTAGCTTGCCGAGGCAAAAGGACCCATTTTTTCCTTGTTAGAGTTTTCTTCTTTAGTGGTTTGGTCTGTTAGCTTGCTTAGGATTGATAGTATAGTTCATTACATGTTTAGATAGTATTGTTCAGCTGTTGGTAAGCCACATACCCATCTTGTGCAGGCAGTGCTGTTGTTTCACCCATGGTCTGGTTTGTTTTGGTCTTGGTTCTTTGGTCTGGAGTCTTCATTCTTGAATTTCAGTCTTCAATACTCAGTCCTAGATTTATTTTATGAATCATTTTATCTTTAGCATGGATTAGAATTTTGAGTATTTAGTTATGCCTCACTATACACCGACAACGATCCTGCTAGGAATCGTATAGGCCAAGCTCGTTCTCTCTTGTGCCATCCTCTCCTACTTGTACTTCGTTGTATTTCTCTGAAGCTGCTATTATTCATTGTTTGAGTACCTGTTGTTTATCATTTTGTTTCATCATTGCTGCAACAACCCTGCTAGGAATCGCATAGGCCAAGCCAATTCACTTGCGCCATCCCTCTCCTACTTGTGCTTTGTGCCATTTTACTTCAAAGTAATTGTCATCCCAGTTCCTTCTCTTGCTGATGTTGCCATACTCCTACTCTTTCTGGATTCACGTGAACATGCAAGAACGAAGAGATCACTCTGAGGGGACAAGCTACAACACAACTGGATTTGCCTCGCTCCAGTAAACTCCAGTTTAAATCGTCAAAGTTATTATCAAATAGAGTAGTGAATCATTTTATTTCAGTTAAAGCTCACTTTCAATATTGCCAGGGAAGCTGTGGGGAATGATAGTTTCTGAGAAACTATGATTTGTTCCTCACTTCTGAGGTAGGATTGAAGGTTTTCAATTAAGTTAATTAGCTGTCTTTTATTTAGATTCACACATCTGCACAGGTGAATAACCACACCAGGTTATCTCACTTGTTTAGTTTTAGTATAAAAGTAGTTTAATTGTTGCTTGTAATTATAATGTTTCAATCATATATTTTGTTTAGATTAGTTTCCCTTTCAGTAGTAGTATAAATTGTTATTTTCAGTTTAAGTTAATTTAGAGATTCCATAACTAGATTAAACGCTTAAATTCTAGTTAGGAGGGTAAATCACTAGGGAATTTATGCTACCCGCTCATAGCCTCTAAATCTCCCTTTTCATTTTTAGCTACCAGAGATCAAACTACCTGATCTTAGTCACCGATCCTCCCATGGTTAGCCATAAGAAAGTTGCTTGCCGATTCTCATCCTCGCTTCAGTAGCTTTTCTATCATAGAAAATGACCATAATCCCTACTGTGACTTCATCTAAGTCACCCGCATTTCAAACCACCACTGCTGTCTCAAGCACGACGACTCGGGAGGTCGGGTGGGAAGGTCACTTGTCGATTATCATCCTCGCATGTCACTTTCCCAATGGGGATATATGTCTTATCATATGCCAAACACAGAGCACAACAGGCCTCGAGTGAGAGGAGTAGATCTTGCACACATAGTGTGGAGAGTATAGGGGGCTAGTGAGCCTAAGGTCCGAGTCGGGATGAGGCCACTAGTGTACAGAGGCTAGCTCTAGAGGTAGGACCATCGGGAGCCGCACTGGGGTGAGGTAGGGGAGGTCGATCGGACACCGGCTAGAGGAGTAGAGGAGGAGATAGACGATACAAGATGAGATATCATATGGGGAGATGATTGAGCTCCATATATGATTAGTTTATTTTTGACATATATACCGGCTTGCATGCCGAAGATAGTGAGGATGTACATGAGAGTTTTTGAGATTTTTTTATATACATCACCTGCGTGTCGAAGATATTTTAGAATCATGTATATGGATACACATGTTTAGATGATTGATTTATAGAGATGATGGTGATTATGGCATGATGTATACATGGTTGTGTTTAACTTGCTATTTTGATTTGTATATGTGATGGAAACTAAGTAGTGTAGGCATGATAGAGCCAAGTCATAGGCATGGATCGAGTCAGGTCATAGGTATGGATTGAGTCAGGTTGTTGGTTTAGGCATGGATGGAGTTAGGTTGTTGGTTTAGGCATGGATGGAGTCAGGTCATAGGTATGGATTGAGTCAGGTTGACTTAGGTATGATGAAGTTTATGTTGGTTTAGGTATGGTTGAGTTGAGATTGGTTGAGTTTGTAATTCATTAATTTTTGCAATTAATGATGATATGGATCACATTAAGATGTTTTGTAGTAAAATGCATGATAAAGGTAAAGAAATGGTAGACATAATGAATGTATGAATGATGATGGTAAAGATGTGAAGTAATTGTTGTTTGTTTAGTTTAATTTCCAATTATTGATATAAAAAGTAAACTAACAAGGGTAGAATGTGACTAGGAAAGGGGAGAGGGAATTGGTTATGGTAGAGAGTGGCTACACTAATCTCCAAGGGCCCCATGCCCTCAGAGTGTTGCCTACATAGTCTTGATGAACAAGGACCTTAGGCCGATGTAGTTCTCCCATAAGCTAGGAAAAAAATGTGAGGAGGTATGAGAATGGGTTGGTAGGTTATAGGCATGATTGAGTCGAGGTCTTTTAGGTATGGTTGAATTGTGGGCAAATAGGTATGGGTGATTTTAAGTTGATTGTGGTGAAAGAGGAAAATTTCCCAGAGATAAGCGTCGAGGGTCTAGTCCTGTATAGGATAATCAATACGTAATGAAGAAGTTAAAAGATAAGAGGAGGCAAGAGAGCCACCTAATTGGTGAGGATCATAACGGGTGACCATACCTTAGGTAGGCTGGTGAACATAAGACCCTAAAGACATTGCATGATTGATTATTCTAAAGGTGAAGAATAGTCACATGATCACCAAATGTCATAGTTTTAGCAGGTCCCTTGAGGCGGTAGGAAATGAAGGTGCAAAGGGTGAGAAGGTAAAAAATGGTTAGGTTATATGGTATGATGTAGCATGCCTTTTGGTAAGAGATCCAATATCACAATGAGCAAGTCCATGACGAAAAAGTTTTCTTTTCATGCTCGTCCCTTGAGAAAGTGAATAGTTCTCAAGGGATGAGCATGAAAATAGGTAGAAGGTGATGTAGGACTAAAAATCAACAGTAGAATGGTCAAAGATGCAAGGCATTAAGGCGCTCAGGTTCGGATTTACCATCAAGTGAAGATAAATGATAAGCACCTGATCCATAGGCATGAGTCACAATGTATGGTCCAAGCCAAGTAGGATAAAATTTTCCCCATTTACTTTTTATGCTTTGGTTACATGTTGATTTTCCTTCAAGATGAGGTCACCGACTTAGAAGGTTCGTTCATGAACACGTTTGTAGGCACGTTTGATGCAATTTTGGTAAACTTGAATATGGTCAAGAGAATTAAGACGGCATTCATCTAATAACTCAATTTGTGCTAAATGGTCCTGGAAAAAGTCATCATCATTGAGCATGTCATGGAGAGAAAGATGAAGTGATGGAATCGGACTTTGAGAGGCGTAACAGCCTCCGTACCATAGACCAACGAAAAATGAGTGGCAAAAGCAGTGGAAGTGCGAATACTAGTATGGTATGCCCATAGGGCAAAAGGAATGTGTGTATGTCATTCCTTCCCAAAGATCATTAACCACTTTCATGAGAATTTTGTTCGTGGTTTTATTAAAGGATTTATCTTTGCCATTGGTTTGTTTCGGTAATAAGGTGACGATAAACTTAGTTGAATCTCGAAGGTGTCAAAAAGTTTCGCAAGGTTTTATTTTTAATTATTTTCCGTTATCGGTGATGATGAGGTGATGTGGAACACCAAAGCAACAGATAATGTGATGATCAATGAGCTCACATATTTTCTTAGCTTTCATGGAGGTGAGAGGTATGGCTTCAACCCATTTGGTGAAAATTCTAGTAGCGGTGATGATCCATTGATGTCTCTCGGGAAGAATGGGATTGATCTCTACGACAAAATCCAAACCCCATGAGAGAAGGTCCAAGGTCACGGGTGACCTGTAAGGCATGATTGTTTGTATGATGAATATTGGCATGTTGTTGGCATTTTACACAATGCTTAATGTAGTCACAACAATCATGGTTAAGGGTCGGCCAGTAATAGCCTAGGCGAAGAATACGCTTAGCAACCACAAGACCACTGAAGTGACCTCCACATATGCCATCATGAACTTCCTTAATGGTATAGGGAATTTCAGAACTCATAAGGCACCGTAAGAGAATACCATAAAATCCACGCTTATAGAGGAGGCCACCCATGATGACATAACAAGAGACCCTTTTAAGAAAGGTGCATTTTCCATTACGAGTGAGGTCGGGAGGTAAGATGGAGAGGGAAAGATAGTCTGAGTATTGTTTATACCAAAGGTCACTCGGGTTAGGAGTAGTGGTTCCAATAGAGTAAACTTCACGAGGTAAATAAGAGGGTGATTGGAGTCTTTGTATGGTGACAAATATTGTAGAGTCGACGGGAAAAGTGGGTATATAAGAAGCCAAGAAGACAATGGTATCTGCAAATTTTTTTGTAGAACGTGGGATGGTTTGAAGGGCATAACGGTCGAAGGTGGTCAAAATTATGTCCACATGAAGCTTATACTTTTGAATTTTCTCATTACGAAATTGGTATATACCATTGACTTGGTTTATGACCAACCGAGAATCACCAAATATGTTGATGGACTTAACATCTAAGGTGTAAGTAACTGAGACCTAATACGAATGCTTCGTATTCAGCAATATTGTTTGTATGATCAAAATCGAGTTTAAAAGACAAAGGCAAGGGTTCACCATCAAGCGAAATGAGGATAACACCGGCCCCAGCCCCATGCTAACACTTGGAACCATCAAATAAGAGTGTCATTTGGTAAGTGGGTTCATCCAGGGAAAGGGTAGCAATAGACTCATATGGAAAGTCAAAGTTAGAGGGTTGATCCCCAAAAATAGGTGCGTCACCAATTGGTCAGCGATAGCTTGGCCCTTGATGGAATTTTTATGGATGAATTCGAGGTCGAGGTCAGCCAAAAGCATAAGCTTACGTGTAGCACATTCATTTTGGTAAGGTTTGGCATACATGAAGTGTAAGGGGTCGGTGTTGGTCATAACATAGGTTTTATGGTTGAGTAGGTAATGGCAGAGTTTGGTGGCAACAAAAACTAAGGCTAAGCAAAGTTTTTCAAGGCATGGGTGTATCGGGTTTCATAGTCCAAAAGAGTATGGATTATGTAATAAACCACCTACTCCCTATGTTGTTCATCGTGATGAGCGAGCATGGCCCCTAAGGAGTGATTGATAGTAGAGATGTATAGGTAGAAGGGTTTATCGTCTTTAGGTGGAATGAGTACGGGTGGTTGGAGAAGGTATTGTTTTAAGGCCTCAAAAGCTTTATGGCAGTCATCATCCCATTTAAAGGAGACATTCTTTTTTAGAAGATGATGAAATGGATGACATCAATCGAAAAGTTGCGAAATGAAACAGATAATAGACTGCAACTTTCTTTGTAGGCTATGTAGTTGCCATGAGTTAGTGGGCGGAGGCATTTCAAGAATGGCCTTGACTTTAGCAGGGTCAACCTCTATACCACGTAAGGAAATGATAAATCCTAGGAGCTCTCTTGAGAGAACCGTGAAGACACACTTTTGGGCCGAAGGTGAACACAATACTTAATGAGGTGGTCCAAGATGGTCTTTAGGACGGTGAGGTGCTCGGAACAACATTTAGATTTGGCAAGGAGATTGTGTATGTAATCTTCCAATATACGGGTATGATGTCATGGAAAATGTAAGTCATGGCCCGCTGATATGTGGCACCAACATTTTTAAGGCCAAAACGCATAACTCGATAGATAGAGAAGGTCCCTTAAGGGGTGATGAATGTGTTTTTATGTTGATCCTCTGGGGCAAGCAAGATTTGGTTATAACCTAAGAACCTTTCCATTAGTGATAGAATCTCATGACTAGTGGTAAGGTCAACCAGCTGGTCAATACCGGGTAGAGGAAAATTATCTTTGGGGCAAGCTAGGTTGAGGTCATGGAAATCTATGCAAATGTGAAGTCCCCCTATCACCTTAGTGATAGGGACAATGTTAGAAATCCATCGGGGATAATCAATGGGTAAGATGAAGGAAACAGAAAAAAGGTGTTGAAGTTATTCTTTAACCAAAAGAGCAATGTGAGGGTGCATTTTCCTCAACTTGTTTGATGGGTTTGGCATCGGAAATGGTTACGATATTGTGTACCACTATTGTGGGGTCAATACCAAGCATATCAGCGTAAGACCAAGCGAAAGCATGGTTATGATTTTTGAGAAAAGAAGTGATGGCTTCCTATTCAATAGTATCTAAAGATTGGCCAATATTTAGAATGAGTGGGTCATCCTAAGTATGGATGTTGATTTTGATAGTCAATTCATGGTTTGCATCTCAGATGGTAATTACTAATGAATATAAGAGTCTTCTTCGCACCAAGATAGGTGAGTATAGATTCATCATCCCGACACTTAACGACATTAATAGAAGGTGTATCGGCATCAATCATTTCGGGATACGGGGAAGGAAAGAGAAGAAGGAGCCTCAACCTCACGTTGATAAGTCGAGGCCCCAAGGAAATGGTGTTTATGAAAAAAACATTTTAGGAGGAGAGGATTACGGATCCATCGACTCTGTCGATGAAGGTGGTGAAGAAGGTGGAGTGGGTGAAGAAGTTGGAGAAGGGTCGATATCCTCAATGAGTTCAATGTGGGCCTTCTTGGTAGGTAGTTCAGCAAATTCGATACCACTATAGTTTTTATGTTTACTGTGTAGTACATGGAATAACAATGTGATAGCCTTTCTCATAAAATCCAAAACAAAAACCTTTCCATGCACATCGGTTTCAAAAGGTGTGGGTGAAATGGTGATTGCTAAGTGATTGGAGGTCGGAAAAAAGGAGCGGGTTTGTGATTGTGGTTCGGGTGTATAAGTGTAAGTATCAAGTCCCCCATAGGTGAGATTGGTGTGAAGGTGGGGAGGACCATAAAGGAGATGCTCTCCTATGCGTTTATCATAGTGAGGGTGTTGGTGAACGTTTCCATACTCTTGTGGAGTAAGGAACATGTTGACATTATATAGGCAATACTCCCCAGAGTGAGGCATTAAAAATACCTTCCAAGGGATCATTGGTCGATATGTGGGTAGTTGGGATAGACATTGTGTTGGAGGTTGGATTGGAGGTGGAGCCAGGCTGATTAGGTGGCTAACATGTCAGCCGTGGAGGTCGTGGCATTGGTAGGAATGGAGGATTTAGGTGTGGTTGAGGTAGTGATGGCACTGGTGAGTGGAGGTGTGGGTGAAGAGGAAGTGGTCGTGGAGGTAGATGCTTTAATGGGTATAAGCATGTAATTAGGTCAATAAAGCATGTTGTAGGTTTTGAAAGGTGATGGGTCAGCCAAAATGGTATAGGTGTGTCCTTCATGCTCAAACTTTACACAACGATGCAAAGTGGAAGGAACACAACCCATGACACGAATCTAGGGTCTACCAAGTAATAGGTTATATTGAAATTCCCCCTCCAAGACGTAAAATAATTTTGGAATAGTATGAGGACCCACGCAAATATGGAGGATGACAGTGCCAAGTGTGGAAGTGATAGCGTCATTAAATGAATGCAACATGATGGGATGTTTATGCATGTAATTGTCAAGTATGCACATTTGGTTGAATGCATGGGAGGAGATGATATTAATGCTAGCGCCCCCATCAATCATAACATGTCGTACACGTATATTATCAATATGGATGGAGATGAAAAGGGATGGATCAGTGGTCATCGCTTTGGTGTGGCTTGAGCTCTTCATTTGAGAAGTCGAGAGTGGCTATTTGGTGAGTTGGTGGAGGTGTAGAAGAAGGTGGTAATTTGGTGAGAGATCCCTACGGGTGTAGGGTCATTGGGTAAAACCTCAATAGACTAAAGAACCTCCATGAGAGCTTAGCAATGGGATTCAGAGGTTTGGATGAGGTCATATAGGGACATTTTGAGGGAGGATTAGTTTAATTGTTTGAGCATTGCGCGATGTGTAACCCCATTAGAAATAGGATATGTGGGACTGCGGATAGTAACTTTAGGTGTGGGTACAGATGGTATGTTGGGTATAGGGTTGGTTGGTGGATCAGTTGCCTTTTCCTTTCCTTTGTCCTTCTGAGCACGGGTAGCGACATGGATCATGTTGATTTGAGGTAGGGAGGTAGATGAATTAGGTGAGCCATGAAAGGTATAACGACAGGAAGGGCAGAAGCCAAGCGGTGGGAAGGAACCTTGTGAAATGAGTTGGGAACATTGACATTTGGGTGGAGGTTTGGTGAGTTCTCTTATACGAACCATGTTTATTTTGAATCTTAGGGGTGGATCTAAGAGTTATGGGGGTGGATATTTTGGTCACTGAGTAGGTAATGAGGGAAGAACTGTGGAAATTGGTGCTAGCGAAATGGGGTCCTTATCAAGAAGATCATCATTGTCAAAGTTTTCTTTAGGAGGACAAAACTGGACAAGATCAGATTTCAAAGCTTTACAGTTCTCTACATCATGCCCTGGCACATGATGGTAGGCAAAAATTATGGTTTCATCAAACCCTTTTGGTTTAGGTTTGATTGGGTTGTAAGGTCTAAGAGGTGGTAATGTGATGACAGAAGTTTCAAGGAGATTGTTTAAGATTTTGGCATAAGATCTCGCTAGTGAATCACAATGGGAGGTGAATATGGGTTTGGGTATGGGTGCGGTGTTGTATAGGAAGATTCTGTGTAAGAGGGGGAGTGGGTTGAGCTATGATCTTAGGTTTTTGCCGTTTCTACTTGGGTAGGGGCATGGTAGATGAACTGGCAATAGAGTGCATGGTTGGTTTAACTACCTTATTCGAGGGTAGCAGATTTTTGCCTTTAGGTTGCACCTTCTTGGGTAAAGGTAATATAGGCACACGGGATGTAGAGGGAAAAATGGATGGTGGAAGATGGCAGGTTACCCATGGGGGAAACCGAGGTGTTGTGGAGGTAGATGGCGTAGGTTGAGCAAGAGGTGTGAGGGAAAGGGAAGGAAGTGTCATGGGTATTGAAGAATTTATTGATGCTATTAGATGTATGGGTGGTAAAAAGGTTACATGTAAGGGTGAAGGTTGTTTGGGGTGCTTGGGTATATTAGAAGTTTGTGATGAGGAAATAGGTTGTTACATCCTTGGTTTACCAGCGGATGGAGGTTTCTTAGCTGTGGTTGAGGGGTGAGGTCCTATGATGGACAAAAGTGTTGAAGGTGATAAGGGTGTGATCGGCGAGGTTGGGGTATGAAATCTAAGAGATTGGTTATTCTATTTAGGGGCCGTGTTAAATTTGGTATTATTTTGGAAGATGTGGCTAAATCTAATTTGATGGGAGGATGAGTAAGGCTAGTCATTGGTATGAACCCTAAAGTAGTAATAGGTTTGGGAAAGGAAGATGATGTAGGTGTGGGTTTGGATGTAGATGCATGTTGGGTTATGCGTATAGGTGTGAGTTGAGCCATGAGCGGTATCATGGGAGAATTTGTGATATTTGTGTTTGGTTTGGTTGGCTAAAACACTTTTGGATGGATAGTGGAGGTGTCAGCGAGTGAAATTTACATTTGTGTTGAGACATGAAGTAGAAGACTCCCCCAAAGTAAGGCTCTATCCACATAATCCAGGCCATCGGATAAGCGTGAGAACGACACTGTTGTGGGTGAGATCAATGTGGATCCAATGGTGATTCCCATAAAATGTGTTTTAGAAATAGGGAAATCATTAGCTTCAACCTCTGTGGGTAAGAGATCCAAAATTAAGTCAGCAGGATCTTGGGTGGTTGATGGAGAATGATCACCTAGAGGTAATGACATTTCTACTGGATCTTTAATAGGTGGAGGAGATGATGGGTGCTCCTCTGTGGGTGGAGGAGATGAAAAAGTGTCTCCCATGGGTCGGAGAGGTACTGTTGGTGATGGTTCTCTAGGTGGAGAAGCCAAAGGCGAAGTGGTCTCGATGTTAACAGAAGGCTCCTTCACAAGTGAGGGAGGAGATGAAGGGTCTTCCTCTGTGGGTGGAGGAATAGGTGAAGTGGGTTCATGTGTAGGTGGAGGACTTCGGGCTAGGATTTCCTCTATGGAAGTAATATGAGGTAATTGGGAAGAAACTGGTGCGTCATCGAAAATAGGATGGACCTCGCAGTATTGCTATCATTAGTTGAGGTTTCCATGGTTTGGTCATAAGAAAGGTGTGATTAGGAAATGGTTTCTTGAAAATGTGCGAGGTTTTGGTTATCGGGTAAATTTAGATTATCAATACTAACTCACCATTCTCAAGAATTTTCTGGACAATGTTATTGAAAGTGATGCAATTTCTGTCATTATGACCTTTTACGATGATAGTTGCAGAAGTCATGCTCTTTGTACCACGCAGGTGTGGGGCGAGCAAGATTAAAACTAGTGTGTGGTTTTATAGGAGGAAGGGTGATGGCCCAAAATTTAATAAGCTTTTCTAAAACAAAAGAATAAGGATCCCCAATTGGGGTGTATTTCCGTTGTTCTCGTCTAAATTGAAAAGTCTGGATAGGGGAAAGATTAGATGAGGGCTTAGCTTGATTTGATGGATGAGCTGGGTCGGCCTTGAGTACCACCGCATTAGTGGTTCCCTTGGATTTTGAATAATTATTCTATGGTTTCGAAGAAGAAGAGGTATCATTTGACTTAAATGTCACATTCTTATTTCGTAGTTGGATTTTCTTTTCTTCGATGGCCCAAATCTCTAGTTTTCATGCCATGGTGAATGCCTCATCGAAGGTTCGAAAAGTCTACTACTTTTTGCATAAGTGGTCGAAACTGAAAATTTCCTTATACAAATCCATAGATTTGGACCAGATAGGAGCTTTTAGTTCGCTGAGTTTTTACAAAAACTTGTATATTTCAGTAGATCTGAGATTCTGACATTTTATGATATTTTCAAAACCTTGAAAAATTCAGGTCAAAGATCCAAAAATCAGCCTACTAAATTGACCCACTTTTTATCCTTATTAATCTTTGTTAGAAAACCGCAATCGGTTGTTATTTAAGAGGGTAAAAATTAAATATTAAAAAAGTACATGCTATTGATTTTTGCTAGAAAAATCAGAAAGTATAAACAAAAAATATTGTTGTAAATTAGCTCCTATTATTGCAGATCCGAACAGTACATTAGTGGGTGAACCATTTACTAACAGTAGAAGAGCTCGTGGAGAAGTTGATCCCATTTTTCATCTACTTGAAGGCACAATTTCAGTATCACTCCAGCATGATTTGCATCACTAAGTCAATGGATCAATCAGCGAAGTGTCCCACCTCCACGAAAGAGCCAGATTTCACAGGGTGCCTCGACATCAACTTGCAGTGCTCTTTTTCTAAGTGGAACCACACTCCCTGCTCGCATTCTTTTTCCTGCTTTTCAAATGGTAGAAAATCTACCTGTACCATGGGGAAATGCCATGGGTCCTCTAGCGTTGCCGCATCCAATCCACCCCCTCCCCAACGGAAATCGCAAGAATTTCCCAAAATTTGATGGGAGTGGAAATCAAAGCATGGACGTGCATATAGTTGTGTTTATTATGTCATGCAACATTCTAGACGTGACTCATGAAGACATATCGATACATTTCTTTCTAGAGACCTTGCAAGGGCCTACAGTAGAATGGTTCTAGCACTTACCAGCTGCATCCATCACCAATTGGAACACATTGCAGACTACATTTGAAGACAGATACAAACCTTTAGAAGATGCATTTGCGTTATTGTCACAAATCACTCACATGAAGAAGGAGACCAATGAAACCATGCGTAATTTTATCACCCGATTCAATTCGCTGATCAACCGTGTGTCACTTGCCATGATGCCAACATTAGAGAACACTCGGTGAGAATGATAAGAATGGGGTCCAAGAACACTGACGAAGTTGGAATACACCAACTATGATGAGGAGCATGCAAGGAAAATAAAAAGATGAAGAACGCGTCGTCTCACCTTTAAACACAAGCCAAGTAGAAACACTAAGAAAAATACAATCCTAAGAGTTCTCTTTCCTTTATGTTTGTTCAGCTTATGCTATTTAGAAGACTGACTCATGAACTTTAGAATAGATTTTTTGGTGAGGAAGGCTTACGAAGAAGGAGATCTACAAGGAGAGGTTTTAGGTTATGTTATGGCAGGGGTGGGCCATCCTCTAAGATAATGACTGGACGAAGTAATGAGCGGGGTGCCCCTTTGTACCATGATCGTGTGAGCACCTACAGCTTCTTTTGGGTGAGATGTTGTTTAAGAATGTGTGTATTTTTCAATTTTGTGATGTTTGGTAAGACTCGAGAGAGAGAGAAAGAGAAAGAAAGTGCTTTTTCTACGATTTGTTTGTCAACCATCAGTTGGGCATGACTTCAGTGTATAGGTTTCCCTCATTTAATGTGAGCTAATTTAGTAAATTAGAATGAAATGTAGTTGATTTTAAGCCCAAATCGAAATATTGAATTCAATGACACAAAAATATGAATAGGAGAGAGTATGATCTTTCACTAATGCAGTACAAATGAAAGAGAAGAAGAGTTCTTTTATAGCACCAAAACATGATTGCTTTGAGACAATAGAAAGAAGAGAAGATTCTAGGGGAGAAATTTAATGTGAGAACCTTTCGGAAAGGAAACAAACATACAATTTTTCACCTAGAAATGAAGAAATGAAAGGAACCCCAAATGGGTCCCACCGGGCGTGCCAAAATGTTTCACCTAATTCTTAGAGCGTTTCTTGGAATGTGACGAAACAAATAAGGGTAAAAGGGCTAGGAGGAATACTGTTAAAGTTGGTTGAAGGTTATTACATGTGTATGACTTCTTGATCCACAACTGATCGTGAGAGCTTCCTTTTGGCTGGGAGGAACTACCTGAAATGAAAAACAAGACCACCAAAAGAGATTAAATAGCATATGATAGTGGACGGCATAACATATGCTAGTTCTGGGAAGTGTGATACTCCCTAGAAGATTGTCAATCCACTATTTAAAACAATTCAATATTAATGATAAATGCAATCCTATTGTAGTTAAAATGATTTAGGTATCTCATTCGATTACAATAAGCAAATTCATTCACAACAAGCTAAGCTATGATTGAATCTGAAGGGTGAGGTCTTTCACAAAGTACTAAGATCGGTCAAGGTCCGGTTTTAGGTTGTTTTGGGTATTTGGTGAGGAATTTGGGATCTGTTCTTGGTCTGAGGGTAAAACACAGAGACCAACGTCGGTCTAGTATGGTGATGTCGGTTTAAGTGAAATCGGTGACGGCTATGGGTAACCAAAGATCGATATGGTTGAGGTAAAGGAAACTCACAAGAAAATGATTAGAGGGTTTGATTTGGGATTTAATGTAGGTGGTGGGGTTGGTTTTAGGGTTGTATAGGTCTCAAATGTGATCGGGGATGAACATCCAACGAGGATGGGTAATCTAATTATGTAAATAATAGAAAAGGCCTAGTTACAAACCGATAAGAAATGAAGAAATGGAGATGCAACAGCTTAATCTGATAACAGAGATAATAAAAGCTATTATAGTGTATTTGACCAAGTTGGTGGAGGTATACTTATTGTTATATGAGCTTGATGGCTAGATGGAAATGGAAGTTGATCAGATGGATGGAGTTTGGTGTGGTGATGGCACTTCCCAAGATGCTCCCGTGAATGCAAAATGGCTCTGTGGTCACTTCTAATGTTGGCTATGGATGTTTGGATGCATGTGTGAATGTTGGTTCTGCTTACATGCGTTCTAGTCTCATTTCTTACTCTCATAAATGTGTCAACCTTGAAATAAGGTTACCAAAGGGAATAAAAGGTAACCAACGATGGTTCCGGGTTGACCGGTGTCGGTTTAGGGTGACTGGTGTCGATCAGGCGGGATTTTCTAGGTTTACTAAAATGGCGAGATCTCGCTTGATTTCTTAGATCTTGTTAGTTTCTCTTCGAGGATTAGAACGGAAGCTTCTTTTGTAATGGGTGGTAATGTGATTAGAGGGAATGTAGGCTTTGATTTTTAGGGTTTAGGTAGGTCTTAGTTAATTATGGAAACATACTAAGAATAGATTTGGGGGTGAGGTTCTAGGTGAGGTGTATAGGTGAGGTGGTGGTGTGGGAATTATCTTAATTAGGATAATTAAATGATAAATATTGTGAGGACATAGATTAATTTAATTAAATTAATATTAGAGTGGGTTCAAAGAGGCCATGCTTAGGTGAGTGTGTTCAAGGTGATTATTTGATGAGGAACCAAAGGAGTGACCCAATTTTGGTGTCTACACACATCATTCCATAGGTAACTATTTATCAAAGTTAATATAATTTTTTTCATTTGTTTCAAGTTTTTTAAACCCAAAAGTACACAAAGTTTATTGCTACGAGGAAAACAATTTGATTATTTTAGATATGAGTGGTTTATTTTACAAGAAAAGTAAATTCCACTAATAAATGTATTTCAATTTCAACAAGGAGACCATATTTATGAGAGTTTTATCGAGGATTTTATAAATTCCATATCTAATATATTTTAGATATAATTTTGGTCAAATGCACTTACATTTAGTAATGTAGAGAAAATTACAAAAAACCTATATATCATGTGTTATGTTGAGTGGAGTCCAATTTTGTCACGTGGAAAAGAACATTATCATGTATAGGATGGTGTTGTAATAAACAATATACAAGAAGTATGGAGTAGGGAATGCATTCCACATAATTGTGTAGACACACTAGTAGTGACTCTTTCTCATAAAGAAAAACCTAAGGAGAGTTTAATCATAGGGGAAAATGTATTGATCTAGATTGCTCCAAGGATGTGTGGTTGATGCATGGTTTGTACAAAAGTATAAGACTGATAAGTTCTGTTGACTCATAAATTATATAGTTTTTGGAAAATATTAGAATTTAAACTATGTTGATAAAGTTTTTCCTAGCATGATCTCATGCATAATATAGATTCTATTTAGTTTGTGACAATTTATGTAGCTTACAATATGGAAATGTTTCAAATTTTTATAAATGAACGAGATAATAAATATAGTTTTTTATTTATTTGAGCATACTTATACCGGTTTGTTTAAGCATATAATTACCAAATTCTACAAATGTAGTTCAATAGCAAATGGTTTACTTGTGCATTACTTTTCACTTTAAACTTGTTAATAACTAGATGGTTAATGTTTTTATAAACTATTATGTAAATCAATTTTGTTAGCATCATAAAGAATTGGTTTAAGTAGTTAAATGTTTAATATTTGTATTTTTGAAATTGGCAACACTGCACCTTAAAATGCACTACAAGATTTTACTCACATTAGAAATACTTTGAATGAGATTTCATTGCTAAGTTGATAACAATTTTAAAATAACATTTGACATTGCCTTGTGGTCAACATATATATTCAAGGTTTCTACAATAGAGTTTCTTAAAAAAAAGTATATGGTTACAAAATGTTTTCTTCAAGATCATTTAGGGGTGGGGAAATAGTAAGACATCCACGAGTTCAACTGAAAAATATAAAACATGTACGAGGATGTATATGGTAAAAATGTATTATGTTTATAGATAATAAAAGATACATGTCTAATTCAAAATATCGAAGAAATCATGTGATGGGCCTCTCCACGGACCCTTCTCGATGATCCTCTCGTGATCCCTCGATTTCTTCTACTTTATTTTCTTACAAAGTGACGAAACCCTTTTTATTGGTGTCCTGGAACCTCGGGTGTCACAGCTCCTCTTGTCCCCAACAGTGTTGGCATCTCTTCCGATAGAAAGGGTTCTTTATTCCCCTTGTCTTTTCGGGACAAGAAGGTGGGCTTGGATTCTACATTTGGGAAGTGATATTTTGTTGTGGCTTCAACTTCTTTGCTTTATAAACCCCTCTCAACTGTGAATTCCTCTCCCTTGGTCTCCCTCGGGATTTAGTTTTAGAGGTTGAAGATGTTTTCTCCGCCGGTGGTTTGATATGTCGCTCAATGGCCTATGGCCTAGTCTCTTGCTCCTTCACTCATGGATTTTTTCAAACTGGCATCCTCTGGTGTCAGGTAGGGTTGACATTTACCCCTGTGCTAGGGGTTTTTTATTGTGGCTTTTATCTCTATTGAAGATAGGGATTTTATCCTCTCCAAGATTTGGGAACTTCAGAATCATCACCTATTGATGAAACCATGGTTTCCGACCTTTAATCCACTCACCGCTACTTTCAATGTCAAGTCAGCCAAGTTTTGTTTACCTCATCTCCTGCTACATTTTTGGGGGAAGGAAAGCTTGAATACTATAGGAAATGTTTTGGGAAATATTTTGTCCATTAATTCCAAAATGGAACTCTACACTCACACTACTTACGCTCAGATATTGGTAGATATGGACACCTCACTTGATCTACTAGCTTCTATTGACCTTAAAGTCTTGGATAGATTTTGGTCACAACCTCCGGATTATGAAGGCTTTCCCTTCAAATGCATAAATTGTTTTACCCTAGGGCATCTTGCTTCAGATTGTCAGACAGTAAAGCAAAAGTTCAAAGAAAAAGTCTCTTGGTGGAAGGATTATCATCAAAACCTTTTTTTTATTGAAGATGAACCTAATTCTTCTATAGATGATTTGGTAAAATTTAGTGAAGAAAAGGATTGAGATGATAAAAAGACCCAATCACCAGTTGTTACTCATGTTTCCCCATCCGACAATGGTTGTTGGATCAGGTGTTGATGAATCCTTTGGGTGTTGCTTCGATTGTTTTAAAATCAGATTCAATATTGAGGAGCCCAATGATGGATTTTTGGCTTCCTCTGAAACTCGGCTTCCAACTCACGTAGATGAAAATATGAATCCTAACAGGAGTGATGATTGGACAGTTGTTACAATAAAAATAATGCTTATTCTCTCCCTAAAATGAAACTATGATCCCACTTACAGGATCCTCCTAAGTAAACTAGTTATAGACGCAATTGTTGGTGCTGCATCTTTTTCTTCTTTCTCTTTTCTTTCTTCTTGTTCTTCTTTTGTGCCTTATGGCCTTTTTCCTTTCTACTGGTGGCTTTCTCTCTTTCGTGCTTCATTAATGTATCCAACCATAAGGGATTTTTGTACAAGGATGAGGGTCCTTCAAAAAACCCCACTTTTACCCTTTTTCCAAAAAAAAAGATGTATGTCTTATGTAGTTAGTGAAGAAACTCTCAAGACTCCTCCAAGTTGGGAATTTGATGGAACAAATAAAATAGATAAATTGATTAATACTCTATTATTTTCATTGTTGAAGTATGTGGGGAAGCACAATAACATGTGTAAGTCATTGAAAATTTTCAAATGAGTGACTAGTTCATGAGAAGGAAATAAAAATCGTGGAAATGAACAAAATGTGTCAATTTATCTCTTTTGAGTAAAGAACATGATGATTTAATTCATAATGGTATTTTTATTGATTATAGTGTGTGCTTTGATCATAAAAAATAGAATAATAAATGTTATTTTAATAACATTTGAGATTGTGTTTTTCCATTTTATTATTTGTGCAAAAACAATTCATTCATTTTTTACATTTGTAGATACCAACATTTTCAATAGAAATTTGATAATATTCAATATAAATGGTGTTTTGGATCATACAATGCACAAACGAGATGCATAAAAAAATATTTTAAAACCCATGGCAATTCCCATATGAAAAACAAAAAAACATTCTCGACCGTATGTAAATGAATTCTTACAACATTGTTTAACTTGCTTCAAGATTTCCCTTTGGACATCTATAAGGAATTCAAATGTAAACAACATGATGTTAACATTTTGTAAATTGACTAGATTCAATTTTGATAGCTTTGGTTCATATGTACATAAGAAGATTTTCTGAATTCTAAATATGTGGATTATAATGAATCGGGAATCTAATCCTTTTTATAATGTGTTGGGTTCTATATGGGACTAGTTTAATGGGGTTTATAATTATATGAATATAGGTCATGTGGATGATTATGTAGTTTTATATATGTCCAATGAAAAGGGTAACTATATAATAACATATACATTTTTAAAAAATAGTTATGATAATGACACATACTTGTTAGAAGAGTTATGGAAAATTTTGAAACCCTTGCAATACGCGAACGAAGTTTGAGATATACTTAAATCGATGAAATGAAACAAAAATTGCATTTCATATTTCATTTGGAAGCAATTTTTTATGTAGACTTTGTGTATTTTTAGAAAAACTATGTTAGTGCTCACATTTGTAAGCAATTATATTTAGTTGTTATTAGGTGTGTGATGAGATTCTATATATCTCATTAATAATATCTTATATTTCAATAAAAGTATGTTGTTAACAATTAAAATCTCCATTCAAAGTGTGCATATTTCCTAGGAATATAATTCGTTTTGATACCGAATGTAAAATTGGACAAAACTATTCTAAACAATTAAAATCTCCATTCAAAGTGTGCATATTTCCTAGGAATATAATTCTCTTTGATACCAAATGTAAAATTGGAAAATAACTTAAAATAACGAGTTGTTACAACAACATACTTTTCTTGAAATATAAGATATTATTAATGAGATATATAGAATCTCATCAAACACGTAATGAGATATATTTGGAAATTTCAGTTGTAAACCTACTATTTATTTTTAGATATCAACATGTTATAAATATGTAACCTCTCTTTATGAAAATATAACAAAGAATCAAAGTGTGGAAAACTTTGTCCAATTTTACATTTGGTATCAAAGCAATTTATATTCCTAGGTAATATGTACACTAAATGGAGATTTTAATTGTTGAAGCACTTTTATCCCTTCCTTTGGCTCACTTTAACTTGATTTTTTCATGATGGTCTCAAGATGAATTATCAAGGAAACCAAAGAATTGTATATGCCAAGTATATTTCTATTGATCTAAGGAGATGTTAAAATAATTTAACTACTAAATAGCCATCTAAAACTATACTCACCCTATGATCTATGGCTATAAAATTAATTCATATATGTACATGCATTTTTATTTTTTTTATTTTTCTTTTGATAGCTTTGTGCATTCCCGATCCGGTACAACACTCGCAGATCAACCTGATAATCAACATTCAAATCATATAAGTTTCATTCACTTTTGTTCTAATTAGTATTGTATTTATGGATTCCTTACAAATCAGTCCAAATTAGTTTAACAAAAGGTCTAATCTATAATGCATTTGTAGTCCACATATGTGTATCAATAAAGTGAAATTAGACAATATATGTGCAAATCCATTATTATTGATGTAGGGGCATCATTGTAATTAGCACAATTTTGGCTTTCCATAGTTGTTTAGGTGTTAAGAGGTCCATTTAGGAGTTCTTGGGGTGATACTAGTCCATTTGGACTCTCAATGATGTAATAAGTGGCATTTTGGAGGTTTCCCTCTAAAATCCACATTTGAATATTCAAATTAAAGTTGTAATGTAGCCTAGGTCTAAGTGTTAGTATGTTAGTCACCTAGGGGTTAGTGTTATCCAAAATTTCCTCAAGGCTATTTTGATAACTCCCATCTTCATTTGGACTTGGACATACAAAAACAAAAATTTGAAGAAATCAGTGTTGGGGAAATTTTATTCCTCCTTGCCTAGCCCCCCATTTTCATACTTAGCCAAAAATAAAAAAAATTGGGTCATTTGGGGCTAAATCAGCTAAATCAAGCCTGGGAGGAATAGATGGAATAGTTCTTGTGTTCCTTTTGTTTGTCGCATCACCACAAGAGGAGTTTGGAGAATAATGTATTGTAGATAGGTCAAATATTTTGTGCACAAAGGAATAATTCTTTGGGGCCTTGATTTCCTCGTATGGCCATTTGGACCAACATTGAGGAAAAAGGACAGTGTCGCAGACAAAGCGGGCACCAATGGAAATAAAGGAATGTTCTCTGAGCCTTTAGTTCCCCACATTTGGTGAGTTAGCCGAATAAAATGGTAAGGTAGAGGAAAGGAGAGTATTGAAGATGAATAATAAAAATCGGGTACAGGGAACGGTGGGCAGTTCTGCATTCCACCGATTCTCTACATGGTCGATTAGACCACCAAAAGGGGATCACTTCATTGTGGCAATGTGGATATGAAGGGTCCTATGAGAAAAATGGAAGTGTTTCACTATTCTAGTGGTTCCCTAATCATATGAACAATCCACACTTGGAACAAAATCATTAATGTGGACTATGGAGGCCCACATGGAACCCCTGTTGCAACCCATCCCGAGCCCCGGGCTTCAAATGGCCATAACTTTTGCCCTGTAGCTCCAAATTTCAAAAACTTAGTACAATTGGAAAGGTCTTATCATGTACTACACCAAAAAAATGGATTTCTTAAATTAGGTGAGGTTAGGTGGGTGAAAAATATGAAATACAATCCAATATTAAAGGACACAATCCAAATAGCTCACCCACCCAATTTGAGGAGGTATGGTGCCCATTCCTTCTCCTAAAAGAAAAGTATCATACGGGAATGGTCTTGTAAGGGTGCCCATGCCTTTTTCAAACATTCAATGCATGTTGTTAGTGGTTGAAGGAGGAAATCTGAGTTTCCCTCTCTTTCCCTCCTCTCTCTCTCCCATTTTCTATATATTGTAAAAGGATGCTCATTTGTACAGGTTGTACCCTTTTGTAATGCTAGTGCATCCTTCTACAAGTGTTGCATGTGTATTTTGAGTTACATGCCTCATATTTGGATCTTTGCAATGGTTTTGTGCCTTCTTCCTTCATTGTAATGGATTGTGCATCCTTATACAGTAACATAATTCATGTTGTATGGCAATATTTTTCTCTAGCTTGTGTTTATTGCATTATCTTGACTCTCCATCTGCTTACAGGTATATTGTGCATGTTTATTCTCCTTTTATAGGTTTTTTATCCTGTAAAATTGACAAGGGAAATTTTGTACGTAACCATACCAAAATTTCCATTTTGTTTCCCCGTCAAGGCCTCTTAGCGTTCGGAATGGCATAAAATCCCTTTCCGGAAAATCTAGTTTTTAGAACTTGGTCATTTTAATCCTTCTTGGGTTGGGCACAGTTTTTATTCACGTTACATCAACCAAAATTACACCCCTCCTTTCCTTTGGCACATCCTTTGGAGTGTCAACACTCTAGATGTTGTGCCTCCCAAGGTGCGCCAAGGTGCACACGTAAGCTTGTTAACATTCAAAATGTTGCGCCTCCTCAATGGTGCACCAAGGCATTGAAAACATGGTGTTGACACTCTCAAAGTTATGCCTAGGGCATAAATCTCTTTGTGTTAGCATCCATTTTGGTGCGCCTTAGAAAATTTGGTGGCGCATTTATTGCACCTTTTGCTATATATAGGCGCATCCAACCTGTCATTTTCACGATTGAAAAACATGAAAAAGTTATTCTTCTACACTTGTCAGCATTCCTGTCAGCCCCATGTGTTGCTTTTTGTCATATTTGTGGACCCCACATCATTTCCTCTATCTTATATATATTCCTGGTAAGTGGCCCTTTCCCTTCTTGTGGATTTTTTGTGGTTTCTTTATTTGTTTTGGTGGTTTGTGTTATTAAAAACAACAATGAACCTAAGAAGGTAATGTAACTCCAACCCGTTTTTGCAAAATAAAACACACCCTTCAAACCATTTTTACTCTCCTTCCAAATCTGCTAACCTATTAGGCCCTGCCTCAGAATGGATCCCTATCCCTTTTCCTCCGTTCCCTCTTTGTCAAAATATGAGTTGAAAGAGGCAAAAATCACAAGGCCCGCCAAAAGAGTGAAAATTCTAAAAGCTGTTGCAATCAAACCCACTATTTTTACAAGGCGCCGACTTCATTATTGTTACATCAAGTACATTTATCCCATAGGCACACTATCCCCGCACACAACATTAGTCTTTCCCGCGCCTTTATGAAACTCCAAAATTTCTAAAAGCACAAGTGCAGCACAAGCGCACATACAACTACAACAATAATGAATGTTATGTCGGCTCTTCCCCCGCTGCAAAGCTAAATTCTTGGTGCACCTTACCTTAATGTTCATCCTTTGAATCCTTGCCTAGGCACATATACTACTTTTACGACATACACCACATCTGCGCCAATGGTGCACCCTGAGTCCTTGCTACATCAAATAAATTTGTGCCCAGTTAAAACCTTTCACATGGTGTAGGCGCACATCCATTGACACCAACATCTGAATGTCATGTGTAGTCTTTTCACACCCCGTGTCCCTTTTGGTGTTGTCTTCTTACATGTAACACTTTCCCAAAATGTGCCTTGCTTTTCGAGACCCTATATCCCGCAATAGAGATGTGCCTTGTGCCCAGAGGCTTGTAAATTGATAACTTTTCATTCTGTAAGATTTGATGGATGACTTAACAGCTAACATGGCTCTTCTGCGATGGACTTCCCTGATTCTTCTTGCAGATCAGTAGCTAAACTCAAATCCACACATGTCTTCATTGAGTAAGAAGCCAACTAAGTCCAAGGGTAAAGCCAAACTAACAGAAGAAGAAATGAAGTATAAATACCAAAGGGTCAGGATTCCTAAATCCCTTGCAGAATGTGATTTGGATATCGAGATACGAATCTAGGGCACATTGACATGGACTTCAAGGCCAAAACCAAGAAGGTAAACGGTAGTCCATGGATGGATAAATTGGTCGGCAGTGGTCCGCACTTTGCTCGCAGGATTCCCGTGAGTGCAATCAACAACGATTTCATGATGTTGGTGGGTTGTTGTTACAATAAGGACATGAGATGTGTCGAAAATGAGAAGGGTGAGGTTTTAATCAACCTCACCGCTCAAAGATTTTGAAATTATGTTGGGTATCCCCACCACCGAAATTTTGTAGCAATAAGACAAGACAACTTTGCATGAAGACATGGAAGTAAAACGAAGAAAATGCATGCAACTAATGAATGAGGTATACCTGAAAAACATGAAGGTGGTGAGTAGGTTGCCATAAGTCATTCATCGCAGTTGACTTTTCAAAAGAACTAATCGACACCATCACCTTCCGAGCGGGGTGTTTGGGCTTCCCGATGCCCATTACTTTCACAAGTGGATGCTCAAATACTTGGAAACCATGAGAAAAAATGTCCCAAATCAACATTTCGAAAGGGCGGAGATTATCAACAGCACCATCTTCGAGAAGCTTCAACAGCTTTCAACAACTGGGAGGTTCTATATGAACTCCTATGTGGTCTACACTACTACCTCCGAAAGGGACTACCTAGCATTGAATCGATATGGAGTATGGCCCCAGGTCAGAATATATGAGCATTATCTAGAGTTGAGACTGGAAAATAGTATAGCCCAATTCAGCAAAGTCAATGATGCCTTCTTCTATGGCGTCGTCTACCTCTTGAGGCCCAATATCACTCATGGTCGAACAACCAAGAGCGTGGTCACTACCACAGAGAAGTGGGGAGCGTTATTCACGCTATTCCCCACTTTCACCTATCTCAGAGCTGCTAACTTCTTGGGAGAGCCCACCAAACTGTCGAGGTATGTGGGACCCAAGCTAATCCTATTGGATCTGTCTAGATAGCTCATCACATACCACAAGAAGTGTTTGAAAAGAAACAAGGGTGGAACTCCGTTCCCCCTCACCGTGGGTAGGTACACTTGCACTTCTAAGACCAAATCCCGGGAGATGTTTGCGGAGCTTGAATTTCTCAAATTAAAGCATAATTTCCCGGCAAGGCCAAACTTTGATCCTCATGATTGCCTTCCACAGGAAAAGCTCGATCCAATTCACATCCCCCAGATCGAAGATATCTACATCGATATGTATAACAAAACTGAGCTCAAACGAAAGGATCACTCCCGCCTAGCCATGGCCGAGATAATTCAATATGGTGTGGCCATTGTCCTGAAATGTTTCCAAGCAACTGATTAAGAAGTTGATCAAGTTTATCTAGACACGGACGGTGACAATTGGCCATTTGCTGAAATTGATAGAACCAAGGCACCTCAAACTATTGAGGAAAGAGTCAAAGGTACTTTGCAGTGCATTGAGCATTGGTGTAAGAAAAATAGTCTTATCTACATGGGAGTAGACTTTACCATGTCTCCCTTGGGTAATGCACCCACCAAGATGAAGCATTTTCCTAAAGGAAAAGGAAAGGATAAAGAGGGAGAGACAAGCACTGCTCAGGAGGAAATTCCTGAGAGCCCTCCTTCCGCCGCCTAAAGAGCAAGTAGTAAACCTGGTATCCCCAGGAGAAGAAGAAGCGGTAAGTTCTCCAATGGGCACATCCACTCAAGATGTTGCCACTACTACAACTGGTGAAGTTCCCACCATCCCATCTCCCGCTCCTCCTTCCCCTCCTCATGTCACTCAACCAACCACTTCTTTGGTTGCATCTTCTCCCCCATCTTCTACTGTTCCCCCTTCCTCTTCCTCCATCTTCTCTTCCCTCGCAGATCTATCTCTAAGCATATCTTCCCTCATCTCTCAAATCCCTTCCACCCCAATAGTTTCTCTCTCTTGCAACTACTCCTACCCCCGTGAGCATTGGGATGTTGGCTTCTTTGCGATGCCGCCCCGAGTGTCTCGACACATTTCCCCATGTCCACCGCATGATTTGCTCCTTCTTCCAACCATGTTTCCTCCTCTTCCTCTAGTCCTACTCCCTTAAGTCCGAATGGATCTCCAAACACTGAGCCAAAGACAAGAGGAAAGTCCCTATTTACACCTATGCACTTCTTCGTGATTCTCGCCAAAGGGCCCAAGAAGCAAAAATCTATAACCCGCTTCTCTCAAAGAGCTTCAAGTGAAAGGGTTATGGAGATCGCATACCCTGATCTCACAAAGAGTAAATAAGATCTGTCTCCTACAGATTTTACAGTGACTCAGGTCACAATGGGAACATCATCAAAGAGCCTGCAAGGAGAGGCCTTATCCGCAATGGATGCCCTTTTTAAAAAGCTTCAAGAAGCAAAGGAAGAGAAGAAGATATTGAAAGAGAAAAACAAGCATCTTCTCTAAGCCCTGTAAAAGATGGGAAATGCCCCTCCTGTGACTATCGCCGACCCTCCTGAAGTTCTTAGTTAGGAGAAGATAAACAAGTACACCAAGATCGGTAAGCAAGGAATGGTAGTGTCCTCCTAGAGATAACAAATCCTCAAAGATAGTGAGGAAGTGATTACAAAGTTCACAGAGCTTTATCGAAATATAGATCAAGCTAACAATGAACTCCAGGCCATAGCATGACCTATCTCTGAAGAGTTAGACCATGCCAGGTTGCAACACGAGACATTCCAAAAGATGCTCGTCTGCACAGTCAATGACTTAGTAAAATTCAAGTGTTTTTGATCACCCGCGAGCACCCAAAAATTCCTTGCTGCTTTAGATTATCAAAGTTGATCAAATGGAATTTGTCTTGGAGAAAATTGACAAAATCAAGGAAAAAGCCCTAGAGGCCATGCATCAGATGGAGTAGATCATCTTGAGAATGTCTTAGGGCTACTCGGTGCATATTTCACCCTGAGGAAGGTAGATGATATTATTCGGCTCTTCAAGGAAATCATGTCGCAAGGTTTAGCGTCAGAGGCCACTTTTGATATAGAATCTATCAACAACCTTCTAGGCCTGCCATGACTTTGTTGGTTACCTGATGGAGGTAGGTAATGAATATTTCAAACTCTCGGAAAGACTCAGAGATGAATGGGAGACGTGCAAAGTCATTGGGGATCACACTAGGGGTCCTGCTCAAGACCATCTCCAAGCGATGGTAAGCAAATTCATGGAGTATTGAGCTCAATTCCACATTACCTCCCCTGAGCAGAAGTAGGACACTCCTTTCTAGCTGCGGGATGACGATGAATATGCTACTTCCTCCTGGGATTAGTCCCATTTTTGTAAAAATATTTAAAAGAATGTTGGCACAAATGATGACATCATCCATGTTGCACCATGGGATGTTATCATCCACAAAATTACCCTCAAGTCAACATTTGACTTTTAGATATTTTGTAAATAGTTGTTTGCTCCTTTTTGCCTTCTTTCTCCTTCTCCTTCTATAAATAATTGGATACTTGTAGTATTCAAGGGTGAGAAAATTTGTATAAAAAAATAGAAGTGAAGAGAGAAAGACTTTGAGCTTTCTTGTAACAGAAAATTATTAATACAAAATTAAGACTTTGTGCTGAAATCTTGTGTTACGTGTTAGATCTTTCTTAAGTTAGATCTACATATTTATTCTGTTGGATTCACCTATAATTTTGTAATTTGTTTATCATTATTGCTTTGTTTTTTTATGTGAGTAAGCTTGGCTCTGTTTACTACCAGCCCAAAACATAAACCCTCTAACATTTCTACTTTGGAATTCATTTTTTTCTCCCTTCAAATCCATCTTTCTTCTTTTCCCTCCTTCATCCCTTTCTGTTCTTCAGAACTAACTCCACTGGGATGAGATCCCAAACCCCCTTGAAGGTAGAATACTGTAAGACTTACACATATTCCTGTTGGTAGAATAGCAATAAACTAGTTTCGCTTCTTTGTCTCAAAGAGGGCTATGCCCTACACACTGTTGAATTGCCTATCCATAGATCGCCCACCGATAGATTTTCAGACCAATAGTTTTGGTGACTATTTTGGGGACACAACCAGATCTATGTGAGTGTTATGCCGGCTAAAAGATACTAACAGATTTTTAAAGCTCTTCTGGGTTACTAAGAAAATACCAAAAACTATGGAAGTCACTACCTGTTTGCAAATCTTAACTTTTGTTTAAAATCCAAAATTTTGCAAAAGTGATCCAAACTGAAAATTTTCTTAAGAGATCCATAGATCTGGACCAATTAGAAACCTTTAGTTCATTGAGTTTTTATAGAAACCTATATATTTTCGTAGATATTCGACGCTTTACAAATATTTTCAAACCTTGCAAAAAGTCAAATCTAAGATCTGAAAATCAGCTTATTAAGTTAACCATCATTTTATCCTCATTAATATTTGTCATTAAACCGCAATCAGTTTTCAAAAGAGGGATAAAATTAAATATTTTAAAAAGTACATGCTGCTGATTTTTGTCAGAAAAATAAGAAAATCAGCAAGTACAAACAAAAGAGTTTTTATAAATCTACTCTAAAATCACTGTAGATATGAACAGATACACTGGCAGGTGAGCCATTTACCCGTAGTAGCAGGAGAGCTCGTGGAGAAGTTGATCCTATTTTCAATCTACTTCAAAGGCACAACTTCAAAGTATTACACCAGTACGCTTCTCATCACTGAGTTGGTGATCGGTCACCTGTAAGTGCCTCGCCCCCACGAAAGAACCAATTTTCACAAGGAGCCTCCACATCCCTTTGCAGTGCCCTGTTACTCAGCAGAACCGCTCTCCCAACTCACGTCCTCTTTCTAGATTTTCAAATGGTAGTACCATGGGGAAATGTTATGGGCCCTCTCGCATTACCACATCTAGTTCATGCACTCCCTCATGGAAATCGCAAGAATTTCCCAAGATTTTATGGGAGTGAAAATCAAAGCACGGATTCACATATATCTACATTCATTATGCCATACAGCATCCTAGATGTGACCCATGAAGACATATCAGTACACCTCTTTCTAGAGACCTTGCAAGGACCCGCAGTAGAGTGGTTCCAACATTTCTCAGCCGGATCTATCACCAGTTGGGCCACATTGCAAACTGTGTTTGAAGATAGGTATAAGCCTTCAGAGGAAACATTTGCGTTACTGTCAAAGACCAATCACTTGAAGAAGGAATCCAATGAAACCATGCGCAATTTTATCACCCGTTTCAATTCGTTGATTAACCGTGTACCACCTACCATGCTGCCAACACCAGAAAATCAAAAGTGTTTCTTTGTGAATGCCATGAGCTCAAGAGTAAGTTTCTTACTCTTACAAGAACAAATCACCACCCTCGTTCTCACTCAAGTTGTGGCCATTTGAATAGAAGACAACCTACTTATATCTAGTGAGTTAAAGTGAGAGCCATCCAAACCTAAGGCCTCAACTCTCTTGCACAAGCCACTTCATCATATCCGAATTTCCGAGAGAAGATGGAAAACGACTTGCTCACATTAAAAAGCAATTAGCTCAAGCTTCTCCTAACACTCCATACGGGATATCCCACGGAGAAACTTCACTCCCAACAACGCCCCACAAAGGCCGTGTTTTCTTGTAGCTACTCAAGGTTGGCGCTTGAGGATCCTTCGGTCAATTCCTAGTCGAGATCGAAAAAGAGGAGCAAAAATATGAAGAACCTTCTTTGTAAGGTGAAGATGATCAAGATTTCGGTGAAAAACTAAAGAACTCTACAATTGGGTATATGGAATTTGAAGATGAGGAATCTAATGAAGAAGAGGGTACCCAAGGGTATGCAAGTGGATAGTCATATGTTGTTTTCACCCACTCCCAAGGAAAAGAAGCAGAAGTTGCTGCCAGGATACAAAAAGAGAAGGTTGTGTCAAACACGCCTCCAACCATTGCTAAAAGAGGTAATCCTCTTCTTGCTCAACCTCCTATTAATCCTTTCACGAAGAAATCTTTTCCTCCCATCTCTCCTCCAAATCAGCCTTCTTTTGTTTCCATAAAGACCAGTAACCCTGCCCTACCATCGTGAAATGAGGGACTCATTCCTTTGTCAACGCAACCCTTGGTCGCATTTGACATAATCGATCACACTAAAAAGACCAAGATTCAAATGTTGAAGCTGAGTATCTTTAGTCTAACCCTGAGCAGCTTGTAAGATTGACCGAATATATCCAAAGCCAAGCCGACGTACACTCTCTCTCTCTCTCGAAAGGAATCTGTCCACTCCTCCTGCATCTCGCATAAATGTTGCCTCAACTTCCGCATCAAGAAAAATTGAACCTTTTTATCTCTCCCTCCTAATCAATGGTCACAAGCTAAGCAACTGCATAATTGATTATGGGGCTTCTGATAATGTCATACCGAAAAGGTCACTCATGCTTTGGGCCTCACTCTTACCAAGCCTTTCGGTAGATGTTACTCCATGGAAACCAAACAGGTTCCATTGATTGGTCAGATCAAAGACGCACAGTTCACATTTGCAGCATTCCCATAGAAAAGGGTGAAGATGACCATCCTCGTTGCTGATATCCCAGTGGCATATGGAATTCTACTAGGAAGAAGCTTTTGTAGAGAAGTTGGTGGAGAGACTCATATGACTGGTCCAAAGCTAGAATCCCGTCAAGGGTGTAATGCAGACTTTGGAGCCTAAATCACAAAAGTACCGGTCACCAATTCCGATGACCCCAAAGCCCAAATTCTCTTCGAATCATCGGGGATGGGAATTACTTCTTATTCACCGAGTCTCGATAAAATGGACGTTCTCATCAGAGAGAAAGACCTTAACAAGATATGGACACTGCAGTTTGATGGCAGTTGTAACAAGTGGATGTGGCACCGGAGCGTGCCCTAATATCTCCTAAAGAAGAGATTTTCCCTCTTTCTTTCAAATTGTAGTTTTTCAATACAAACAATACTGCTGAGTATGAATCTTTGTTACTCGGCATGCAAGCTACAAAGGAAAGAGGAATCAAGAATCTAAGAGCACGGGTGACGCCGAACTGATCGTCAACCAGATAAAAGGGGTGTACCAGGTAAAGAATGATAGACTCAGGCACTACCGCAATGCAAGTATGGGACAACATTGAGGAATTTGATGCTTTCTCAATAAAAGCCATTCCAAGAGCTCAGAATGACATGGCCAATTCATTGGTCGTCTCAGCATCTCTTATGCTCCCTCACCCAGGGTTGAAAACAAACACATATACCATTGAGGTAGTCTTCCGCCTGAGCGTGCTGACAATTCTCGTGGATCGGTAGGTATTTAACAACGACAATCAGCTTATTGCTTTTCTAGAAAAAGTTGATAACTTCAAAGAGCTTCATTTTGAGGGATCCACTTCTACATGCCGTGAATCTATCACTAGTCAAGCAAATGAATCAAAAGAAGGTGATGGCATATGTCAGCTCAAGGGAAATAAAATTCCAAAGGGTTTAGTCTCTCTGGAATGTTTGTTTGACAAACATGATCGTTTCATCAAGAAGAAGCGACAAAATGAACCTAACTCCTCTCCAGAGACCAAATCGGTCAATCTAGGTACTGTGGAACATCCGTAGTTTGTGAACATCGGGAAATGTTGTACACCCAAAGAAAAGCGGAAGTTTGTCAAATTGTTGAAGAAATATATGGACGTATTGGCATGGTCTTATGCCAATCTAAATTCTTTCAAGCCTAAGGATGTTCAACATGACATCCCGTTAAAGGACGATGTCAAACCCTTTCACTAGAAACAGAGACATTACAATCCCAAGATCTCGGGTACCATCCAGGTGGAAATACAGAAAATGCTGGATGCGAGAATCATCTTTCCTATCCATCACAATACCTAGGTCACAAACATCATACCAGTATGAAAGAAGAATGGCAAGATACGCATATGCGTAGATTTTCGCAACCGAATCAGGCATCCTTGAAGGAAAATTACCCGCTACCCATAATGGATCAAGTTCTGTAGGCAGTAACTGGTTCAGAGATGTTGTCCATGCTTGATGGTTTTTCAGGCTATAATCAGATTGAAGTCTCACCTGAAGACCAATTCAAAACAGCATTCACTACTCCCTGGGGCACATTCACCTACAGTAGGATGCCTTTTGGCTTGACCAACACTGGTGCCACCTTTCAGCGAGCAATGGACTTCACATTCAAAGGTATGATGGGAAAGGTCATCGTAGTTTATCTAGATGACTTAACTATGTTCTCTAAAAAGTGAAGTGATCATTGTGATCATTTGGAGCAAGTATTGATTAGATGCCGAGAACATGGGATTTCCCTAAATCTAAAAAAGTCTATTTTGGGGTCACTGAAGGAAATTTGTTGGGACACGTTGTCAGCAAGGAAGGAAAAAGATAGATGTCGAAAGGGTTAAGGCTATTCAGAGCCTTACCTTACCCACAAGCAAGACCAGTGTTCACTCCTTTGGAAAAGTGAATTTTCTCAGATGTTTTGTTCCTAACTTCGCTGAAAAGACTCATCACATATCAAATATGATGAAAGGATCACAAACTTTTACGGTGGAGCAAAGAAGGAAAGGCGTCATTCGAGGACATAAAAGCCTCCATTGCTCATGCACCCATCCTGGTATGTCCCAACTTCTCCAAGGATTTTATCATGTACAGTTATGCATCTGCGCATACTATATCAGCCATCTTAATGCAAAAGAACTCTGAGGATGTTGAATCTCCAATCGCATTCATGAGCTCTCCTCTCAAACTCCATGAATTGAAGATGTCTCAGTTAGAAAAGCATGCCTTCACCGTTGTCAAAGTGGTCAAGAATTTCTAGTACTACAATGTAAACTCTCATACGGTAGTGTTGGTTCCTGACATGGTAGTTAAGTCTATCCTAACTCAACAGAGTTAGGGAGCTTACGAGGGAATTGGATCACAAAGGTCCAAGAGTATGATCTAGACATAAAACCAACCAAGCTGGTAAGAGGCAAGGGCCTATGTCATCTTATGGCTGAAAACAAAGATTCAGAGGTCCCCAAAGAGAAAGATGATTACATCGACAGAGCGCAGGGTAAATTGAAGAAAGTTGATTCTCTGCCTATGGTTCTATGGTTCTACTTTCTTTCTTTTTTGTGACTAGTCATCGAATTCAAAGAAGTGGATGTAAAGCTCAGGGCAGCTAGATATGTCATATGGGATGACGGTTTATACAAGTGCGGTATTGATGGCATCTTCTTGCGATGCGTTGACAAACCACAGCAGATCAAATTGCTTGAAATTTTTCATGACTCGGCCTATGGCGGTCACTTCTCATCATCTATGATGGCACATAAGATCATCTAGGCCAGTGTACTACTAGCCAAAACTATTTCAAGATGTCGCCGCCTAGGTAGCAAAATGTGAGCTCTGCCAACAGTTTGTTGGCAAACCAAAATTGGCTGCTTTTCCCCTTAGGCCCATCATTATTGACAAACCATTCAGAAATGGGAATTGAATTTATCGAGCACTACATCCATAATCAAGTGTCGAGACATAGTTATGTCCTAACAAGTAATAGACTATTTCACCAAATGGGTGGAGGCCATACCTATTGAGAATGCCACCTCTCGAAATTGTTTCAGAACTTCATCAAAGAAAATATCATCGTGAGGTTTGGCATCCCACACAAGATCATTACGATAATGCTTCCAACTTCTCCTCACGGGAAATTATAATTTTTGCTAAGAATACGAGATAACCTTGGCTCATGCCTCGATTATTACCCCAGGAAATGGTCGCAGTAATCCAAAGTAATAAGAACCTAGTGACCATCATACAAAAGCTAGTCAATGAAAATCAACGGTCCTGGCACAAGTCATTGTATGATGATTTATGGGTAGACTGTATTGCTCTGAAGAGGTATCTCGATATGTCACTTTTTCAATTATTATATGGAATCGACGCTGAGCTCCCCATTTCCACCGAACTCCCTACTCTACGCTTGGCACGAGCGATCGAAGATGAGACTTTCTAGAATTCTCTTGAAAAGAGGATCATGTATCTAACATAACTTGAAGAAAGGAGAGTAAGGGTGGTCGACAGGATCACCGAACATCAGAATCAAGTCAAGAGACTGTTCGACAAAAAGGCTAAGTAGAGGGATTTCTAGGTGGGAGATCTCATCCTTTTATGGGACAAGCGAAGAGAGCCAAAGGGCATGCATGGAAAATTTGACTCTCTATGGAGGGGGCCTTTCAAGATCAAGCAGCTCAATGGAGAGAATAGCTTCTATCTCTCATATCTAGATGGAACTGAGCTCCCGCTTCCCTATAGTGGGCAACATCTCAAAATATTTAGGAAGTAGAGCTTGCTCTCTTCTTTGTATAGTTTTCTTTAGTTGTGTGTTTGTTTTTGTCGTGTGTTTGTTTTTAGTTGTGTTTTCCTTTTTTCGTCACCTTGTTTTTGACCCTGAGCCCAATGGATAGGCACATGTTGATATGGGATTCTCTACCCTTAAGCTTCACTCAAAGATAGTCCCCAAAAAGAGCCAGTTGTTATCCTGTAAAATTGACAAGGGAAATTTTGTAGGTAACCATACCAAAATTTCTATTTTGTTTCCCTGTCGAGGCCTCTTAGTGTTCGAATGGCATAAAATCCCTTTCCAAAAATCTAGTTTTTAGAACTTGGTCATTTTAATCCTTTTTGGGTTGGGCATAGTTTTTATTCACATTACATCAACCAAAATTACACCCCTCCTTTCCTTTGGCGCATCCTTTGGAGTGTCAACACTCCAAATGTTGCGCCTCCCAATGTTGTGCCTCCCAAGGTGTGCCAAGGTGCACGCGCCGGCTTGTTAACATTCAAAATGTTACACCCCTCAATGGTGCGCCAAGGCACTGAAAACGTGGTGTTGACACTCTCAAAGCTGCGCCTAGGGCATAAATCTCTTCGTGTCAGCATCCATTTTGGTACACCTTAGAAAAGTTGGTGGCGCATTTATTGCATCTTTTTCTATATATAGGTGCATCTGACTTGTCATTTTCACGATTGAAAAACGTGAAAAATTTATTCTTCTACACTTGTCAGTGTTCCTGTCAGCCCCGTGTGTTGCTTTTCGTCACATTCATGGACCCCACATCGTTTCCTCTATCTTATATATATTCCTGGTAAGTGGCCCTTGCCCTTCTTATGGATTTGTTGTGGTTTCTTTGTTTGTTTTGGTGGTTTGTGTTATTAAAAACAACAATGAACCTAAGAAGGTAATGCAACTCCAACCCCTTTTTACAAAATAAAATACACCCTTCAAACCATTTTTACTCTCCTTCCAGATCTGCTAACCTGGAAGGCCCCGCCTTCAATGGATCCTCGTCCCTTTTTTCCGTCCCCTCACTGTCAAAATCTGAGTTGAAAGAGGCAAAAAACCACAAGGCCTGCCAAAAGAGTGAAAATTCTAAAAGTTGTTGCAATCAAACCCACTATTTTTACAAGGCGTTGACTTCATTATTGTTACATCAAGAACAGTCATGCCATAGGCACACTATCCCCACACACAACATTAGTCTTTCCTGCACCTTTATAAAACTCCAAAATTTCTAAAAGCACAAGCGCAAGCACAAGCACACATACAACTACAACAACAATGAATGTTGTGCAGGCTCTTCCGTGATACGCAAAGCTAAATTCTTAGCACACCTTACCTTAATGTTGCATCCTTTGTATCCGTGCCTAGGTGCATTATAATACTTTGCAACATGCACCACATCTGTGCTAATGGTGCACCCTGAGTCCTTGCTACATCAAATAAATCTACACCCAGTTAAAACCTTTCACATGGCGCGCAAAGACATCCATCGACACCAACATCTGAATGTTGTGTGTAGTCTTTTCACGCCCTGCGTCCCTTTTGGCATTGTCTTCTTCCATGTAACACTTTCCAAAATGTGCCTTAGTTTTTTCGAGACCCTCAGCCAGTCTCTAATAGAATTGCGCCTGTGCGCGCAAAGGCTTGTAAATTGATAACTTTTCATTCTGTAAGCTTTGATGGACGACTTAATAGCTAACATGGCTCTTCTGCGATGGACTTCCCTGATTCTTCTTGTAGATCAACAACTGAACTCAGATCCACACATGTCTTCATCGAGTAAGAAGCCAACTAAGTCCAAGGGTAAAGCCAGACTAACAAAAGAAGAAATGAAGTATAAATACCAAAGGGTCAGGATGCCTGAATCCCTTGCAGAATGTGATTTAGATATCGAGAGATAGAACTCGGGCACATTGACATGGAGGACTTCTGGGCTAGAACCAAGAAGGTCACAGGTAGTCCATGGATGGATAAATTGGTTGGTAGTGGTCTGCACTTTGCTGCAGGGATTCCCGTGAGCGCAATCAACAACGAGTTCATGATGTTGGTGGGTCGTTGTTACAATAAGGACACAAGATGTGTCGAAAATGAGAAGGGCGAGGTAATAATCAACCTCACTACCCAAGCATTTTGAAATTATGTTGGGTATCCCCACCATCGGCATTTTTTAGTAGTAAAGCAAGACGACTACATGAAGACATGGAATGAAAATGAAGACAAATGCATACAGCTGATGAATGAGGTATACCTAAAAACAAGAAGGTGGTGAGCAGGTGGCCACAAGTCATTCATCGTAGTGACTTTTCAAAAGAACTAAGTGACACCATCACCTTCCTGAGTAGGGTGTTTGGGCTTCCCGATGCCCATTACTTTCACAAGTGGATGCTCAGATATTTAGAAACCATGAGCAAAAATGTCCCTGATCAACGTTTCGAATGGGCGGAGATTATCAGCAAAGCACCATCTCCGAGCAGCTTCAATAGCTTTCAACAACTGGGAGGTTCTATATGAACTCCTATGTGGTATACGCTACTACCTCCGAAAGGGACTACCCAACATTGAATCGATGTGGGGTATGGCCCCAAGTCAAAATATATGAGTATTATCCAGAGTTAAGACTGGAAAATAGTATAGCCCAATTCAGCAAAGTCAATGATGCCTTCTTCTATGGCGTCATCTACCTCTTGAGGCCCAATATGACTCATGGTCGAATGACCAAGAGCGTGGTCACTACCACAGAGAAGTGGGGAGTGTTATTCACGCAATTCCCCACTTTCACCTATCTCGAGCATCCGCTAACTTCTTGGGAGAGCCCACCAAACTGCTGAGGTATGCGGGACCCAAGCTGATCCTATTGGAGCTGTAGATAGCTCATCACATACCACAAGAAGTGTTTGAAAAGAAACAAGGGTGGAACTCCATTCCCCTCACCATGGGTAGGTACACCGCACTTCTCGGACCAAAGCCCGGGAGATGTTTCATGAGCTTGAATTGCTCAACTTAAAGCATAATTTCTGGCAAAGCCAACCTTTAATCCTCATGATTTCCTTCCACAGGGAAAATCTTGATCCAATTCACATCCCTCGATCGAAGATATCTACATCAATCTGTATCACGAAACCGAGCTCAAATGAAAGGATTACTCCCTCCCGGCCCTAGTAGAGGTCATTCAATATGGTGTGGTCATTATCCCGAAAGGTTTTCAAGAATCGATCAAGAAGTTGATCAGGTTTATCTAGACACGGATGGGGAAAATTGGCCATTTGCTTTGAGATTGATAGAACCAAGGCACCTCAGACTATTGAGGAAAGAGTCAAAGGAACTCTACAAGCGCACCGAGCATTAGTGCAAGAAATATAGTCTTATCTATCCGGGAGTAGACTTTACCACATCTCCCTTGGTTAATGCACCCACTAAGTCAAGCATTTTCCTAAAGGAAAAGGAAAGGATAAAGAGGGAGAGACAAGCACTGCTCAGGAGGAAATTCCTGAGAGCCCTCCTTCCACCGCCGAAGAGCAGGTAGTAAACCTGGTATCCCTAGGAGAAGAAGAAGCGGTAAGTGCTCCAACGGGCACATCCACTCAAGATGTTGCCACTACTACAACTGGTGAAGTTCCCACCATCCCATCTCCCGCTCCTCCTTCCCCTCCTCATGTCGCTCAACCAACCACTCCTTTGGTTGTGTCTTCTCCCCATCTTCTACCTTTTCCCCTTCCTCTTCCTCCATCTTCTCTTCCCTCGCAGATCTATCTCCCAGCATTTCTTCCCTCATCTCTCAGATCCCTTCCGCCCCCACAATTTCCTCTCCTATAGTCACTCCTACCCCCATGAGCATTGGGATGTTGGCTTCTTTCTCGATGCCACCCCGAGTGTCTCGACACATTTCCCCATGTCCACTATAGTTGCTCCTTCTTCCACCCATGTTCCCTCCTCTTCCTCTGGTCCCACTCCCTTAAGTCTAGAATGGATCTCCAAACACCTGAGCCAGCATAAGAAGAAAGTCCCTATTGCACCTATGGACTTCTCTCGTGATTCCGACTAAAGGGCCCAAGAAGCAAAAAGATATAACCCACTTCTCTCAAAGCGCTTCAGGTGAAAGGGTTATGGAGATCGCATACCCTGATCTCACAAAGAGTAAAGAAGATCTGTCTCCTATAGATTTTACAGTGACTCAGGTCACGATGGGAACATCATCAGAGAGCCTGCAAGGAGAGGCCTTATCCATAGTGGATGCCCTTTGCAAAAAGCTTCAAGAAGCAAAGGAAGAGAAGAAGATATTGAAAGAGAAAAACAAGCATCTTCTCCAAGCCCTGCAAAAGATGGGCAATGCCCATCCCGTGATCTGCCACCGACCCTCCCGAAGTTCTTAGTTAGGAGAAGATAAACAAGTATGCCAAGATCGGTGAGCAAGGAATGGCAGTGTCCACCTAGAGAGAAAAATCCTCAAAGATAGTGAGGAAGTGATTACAAAGTTCACAGAGCTTTATCAAAATATAGATCAAGCTAACAATGAACTCCAGGCCATAGCAGGACCTATCTTCGAAGAGTTGGACCATGCCAGGTTGCAACACGAGACATTCCAAAAGATGCTCGACTACCCAGTTGATGACTTAGTAAAATTCGGTGTTTTTGATCACCCGCGAGCACCCAACAAAGTCCTTGCTACTTTAGATTATCGGGTTGATCAAATGGAATTTGTCTTAGAGAAAATAGACAAAATCAAGGAAGAAGCCCTGGAGGCCATGCATCAAATGGAGCAAATCATCTTGAGAATGTCTTTAGGGCTACTCATTATAGATTTCACCTTGAGGAAGGTAGATGATACTATTCGGCTCTTCAAGGAAATTGTGTCGCAAGGTTTAGCGTCAAAGGCCACTTTTCATATCAAATCTATCAACAACCTTCTGGGCTGCTCCGACTTTGTTGGTTACCTGATGGAGGTAGGTAATGAATATTTCAAACTCCCGAAAAGACTCAAAGATGAACGGGAGACTTGTGAAGTCATCAGGGATCACACCAAGGGTCCTACTCAGGACCATTTCCAAGTGATGGTAAGCAAATTCATGGAGTATCGAGCTCAATTCCACATTACCTCCCCTGAGTAGAAGTAGGACACTCCTTTCCAGCCGCGGGATGACGATGAATACGCTACTTCCTCCTGGGATTAGTACCATTTTTGTAAAAATATTTAAAAGAATGTTAGCACAAATGATGACATCATCCATGTTGCACCATGGGATGTTGTCATCCACAAAATTGCCCTCAAGTCAACATTTGACTTTTAGATATTTTGTAAATAGTTGTTGGCTCCTTTTGCCTTCTTGCTCCTTCTCCTTCTATAAATACTTGGATACTTGTAGTATTCAAGGGTGAGAAAATTTGTATAAAAAAATAGAAGTGAAGAGAGAAATACTTTTAGGTTTCTTGAAATGTAAAGAAAATTATTAATACAAAATTAAGACTTTGTTCTAAAATCTTGTGTTACGTGTTAGATCTTTCTTAAGTTAGATCTGCATATTTATTCTGTTGGATTCACCTATACTTTTGTTATTTGTTTATCAGTATTGCTTTGTTTGTTTATGTGAGTAAGTTTGGCTCTGTTTACTACCAGCCCAAAACATAAACCCTCTAACCTTTCTACTTTGGAATTCATTTCTTTTCTCCCTTTAGATCCATCTTTCTTCTTTTCCCTCCTTTATCCCTTTCTGTTCTTCGTCGGAACTAACTCCACTAGGATGAGATCCCAAACCCTCAAGGCGAATATGTAAGACTCTGCATGCATTCCCTTTGGTAGAATAACAATAAACTAGTTTCACTTTGTTGTTTCAAAGAGGGGCTATGCCCTACACACTATTGTCTTGTCTATCCATAGATCCGCCCACACGATGCATTTTCGGACCAACAAGGTTTTATCTTTTTGTGCTTCATGGAAATGATATTTTGGATGTTTTTTGGGACTATAGTACTCATGTTTGCCCTCTCCACCTTCATTTTCCTTCCATTTCCACTCATCTAAGAGTTTCTTTCCCCCTTTTCCCTATGCTATCACCTCTCTTTAGCATAGGATTTTCCATTTTTATGTGTTTCCCTCTCTCTCCCGGTCCCAAAGTGGATGTTAGAGTAGGATTAGATATTTGCACTTCCTTCCTTAGGAATAGTTTAGCATTAGGACTAGGTAGAGGAACCAACCTTCTCTAGAGGTTTGTCTCGAGTAGAAAGTCTCACAGCTTAGAGACAATCCCATGTTAACCAAAAACACTAATTGCTCATCCATTCATCCATGAAAAATCAAAGGGTGATATTTTTCAGTTGATAACACTTACGTTACTCACTCTTTTTGGGTATCTTTTATCTTGTGGACATCGTTTTCACTTATGGGTTGGCCTTCTGCTTGTGAATTATGAAATTCAAACAAAGTAATCATATAAATATATAGTTATGTTTTCAAAATTAGGGACCAAACGCTAAGCATTATTATCATCACCTAAACTTGCATTACAAAGGAACTAAAGTGCTTCAAAGGAATCCATCTAGCATCCATTCAAGGGACAAGGGTTGCATACTTCTACATACACATCATAGGAAGGGGAAGTCTATTATATTCCATCTACACATATTATTACATTGATACCGATTAACTAAAATGTAATATAGGTACTAGTTAATATAAGCTATGAACAACTGTAAATAAAGTAAATAAATGTAGTAAAGAAATATGTAAATGATCCAAATAACTAAACATATCTAGATAGAATCTCTAATGTGTAAGAGAGAATAGGAAAGAACTCAGCTGAATAACTACTACTTCCACGAACTATGTGTCCCCCAACCTTTAACTACTTCCACGAAATATGTGTGAAGAGATCTCTATACTATCCTAGTTTTTAGGTGATCGATCGTCTGCGGTAGAAGAAGTATTGGGAGGAATTATGTTGTATCCTCCAACTATTAACCACTCCCCCGAATGCTAAGGACTACCATGTCCTATAAAATCCGTTGTGTATGGATTTTGTAGACTGGTCTGAACTCACTCATTGTATGTAACTCACACAATGGCAAGGGTGGAAAGTGCACTAAATTGAACCGGTGTAAATGTGTTGTGTAGACTGTAAAACCCCAAATGATGCCCCCTCTTTGGGGGTGCATGCAACGTCACTGATCAGAGAATGCAGCCCCAAAAGAGGACCAACCGCATGAACCCTAAGACTCGGCCTACAGGGGAAGGGAATGTGCTTGGTAGAAACCAAGGTGTGCACAAACAAGATGGCTAGCCAAAGACAAGTGTTAGTATGAAAAAACATGCATGTAGAAGATAATGTGTAATCTACACAAACAATGTAAAATCTACCAAACAAAGTAGTAATGTAAACATGCAAGAAGACAAAGTAAGCCGCACAAAGTGAGTCGCAAACATGGGACATCACTCACGATGTCGCAAGACATGCAAGGTCATCATGGCCGAAAACAACAAACAAGTGTGCACACCAAACATAGGGAAAATCTTTCATAAGTAAATAATGACAGACAATGTAACAAACAAGTATGGAAGAAAATATCCCTACATAACTAATGTTACACATGAATCACTCATTAGCATGTTAAGAAGATAACCAAGTATGTCAAAAGTATGTATAACCAAGTAATTAAAAGTGCTAAGTACAAAATGAAACAATAAGACACTGTAAGAGTTGAATGTGGATGCCCTCACCACCCGTGTAGGAAGGATAAAAGGCAAGAATCCATGTTTCCTATAAAATATTTGTATATGCGATCACAACTAAGAAAATATTTGAATACACATGTGTGTATGATATAGATAAATGACATACAAGTAATCTAACTAGCTTGTGTAATGAAGCGACCATGAACAAGCAAAAGTAAGCAAGAGTACAAGAAACCATAATATGTAGTATGTTGTGGATAGATGGAATGGAATTCAAGATGAATGATATGAGCCATATGCCCCCCAAGTGAATGGAAATGTATGCAATGAGGTTCATTTAGTTCGCCCCCTCAGCAATCATAATGAATTGTAAACGAGAGTGTGTCATCGGGAAATGGTCGAAGTGTGTTGTGTGTCTAATATGTTGTGATGAGGATGTATGTTTAGTGATGAGATGTGACCTAGAATGGATGATGTGTGTGTGAATCCTATAGCCGAAGCCTATATCACAACAAAATGAGTGTAAGAATGATGATTTAGCCTAAAAGTGTATATCACTTCAAGATGAATATAAGGGATTGGTGATGTAACCTAAAGTGTATACCACTACTAGATGATAGAATAAGTGACGATTTAGCCTAAAGTGTATGTCACTAGCCTAGGAATGTCACATGATGAAAGGTCGAATGATGAATGTGTGATGAGTGTAAGGTCCAATTGATTTGTAAACCCTCGGAAGTCAAGTATGGATCGAGGAACTAAAGTTCATCATAGGTAGTGAGTGTAGCGCGTGGAATATGTAATAGGATAGGTGATGATAATAGATGACCATACAATGAGCATAATGTGTAATGTGTGATGCATAAGATGTATTGTACAAAGATGTAGACTCTAAAAATATTATGTATGATGAGCAATATGGAATACTAGATTTAGGATGTATAAATGTGCAAATGTCAAAATGTCATAGATTAAATGTAGAATGTAGGATGTATGCCATGTAATATGTGAGTAGATGTGGTGTGTAAGACCTATAGTGTAGTGTGTGGGGTTCATGTGTAGTAATCCTCAACAGTCAAGTGTGAACTGAAGCACAAGAGTGTGTCATCGGGTAATGACGACGCTAAAACGTGTGATGAGTATGCATATGCTAGAAATTTGATGTATGATAATGCAGAGATGAGAGATGCATCTATGCTAATATGATGGGGGTAGATGTTATGCCCCCAAGTGTGTGAATGATGGAGGTCAAAAGACACTAAGTGGATCAATGTAGGGAGTAGTTTCCTTAACAAAAGTGATGGGATGTTGAGGTGGTAATGTCACAGATAACTTGAGTGGAGAGGTATTTGATTTAACAAAATGATTAGAAAATAGAAGTGGAGTAGGATGGTGAGAAACCTTGAATGGTGGAAACTTTGGCAGTATTGATGATGTTACCGAAGGAGAAGGGTGATTGATTTTTAGCGGCGGTTGTGTACCTTGACTTTGTAATGTTGTAGATGTGTTGGGAGGAAGAAGTGTTATATTGGTTGTTATAGGTGGTTTTTAGGCGGTGCTTGTATTTTCAAAGAAGGCACATGAGAAACGGTGGTGTGATGTGCATTAAGTAGAGAAGAAACAATATTAGAAATAGGAGAACCATGTGATGGAACTATGGTATTTTTTTGACTAGGCAAAGAATCAATATGCACATGTGAGTGATTGTCAATATCAAGCATGTAATGAATAAGGGAATCATCTAGAAATTCCTTAGAAATATTAGAAGGAGGCTCACTAGTAGCCATAGAGCATGGTGTAGCAGTTATAGATGGGCATGCAATAGAATGTTGTGCATTGAATGAGATAAAACCCTGACGCTCAAGATGTTTGATTATTCGTGGTAAAGTGTGGAAATCATTTTCATTATGTCCATTGATTCGATGATAATTGTAATATGGATGACCTTGATATTTTGTTAATTGATAAGGAGAATAGTAATGAGTAGGTGGTAGAGTGATCAACTTGATGACTAAGGAGCTGAATAAGAATTACATGTGGTGTAGCATTATGCTCAAATATGAGAGACTCAAGAAATGGAATGTCTTGAGTTCAGCTAGATGACATGTAGCGGACATAGATTGCATATAAGATGTAGAAGGAGCATAAACATGTGATTGAGAAGCATCCTTAAGTTGTTGAATTTCATATCTGAGAGATGTAATGATCGATTCCATATCCTTAAATTTATCTTGAAATAAATCATGTAGAGCATGAGTTGAGTCCAAGAGGGGTTGATTAGATGGAGGTTCACTAGGGTTGAAGTCGTCGATAAATGATTGAATATAGGCCTTATTTTGTGTGGCGGCGTATTGTCATCCAGATACATGGTGTCTAGATGTTTTTGCAAAACATCTTAGAAATGGGGATATCTCTTAAGTAAACCAGATAAATAAACTTGAGTAACTTTGTGATCCATGATAGAAGAAAGATGAAGATCCTAAGCATGAAAGTGGTCGGGTTCACCAAAATGATTAACTAAAATTGTAATTATGGGTACTACTTAATCTAAGCTATGAACAAATGAAAATAAAGTAAATAAATGTAGTAAAGAAATATGTAAATGATCCAACAAACAAAACAAATGTAAATAGAAACCCTAGTGTGCAAGAGAGAATATGAAATAAATCAACTAAAATAATGATGGTTGTGGGATTGTGTCATAGAGGTGATTGGAAAATAAAGAAGAAGGAACGACTATGCAGGAGCCCCGAAAAGGATGGACTCGAGAAATATGGATGGACTAGGGCACTGGTGGACCTGGCACCCACGGGTGCCCTAGTCTACAAAATGGGTGCCCTTGTCTATGAAAAAACTTTGGAACTAGTTTTTACAAGTTTGGAATATGGTTTGAAACCCTCGTTGTCTATCACATCAAGTTTGATGCACTCGATTCGATGTCGTTGTTATTCCAAGATGAATAAAATGACCTACAAAACCCTAAACATCAATCTCTAAAAATGCATATGAAAGGTTGATCGACCTCACTGCCACAATGGTGGTCTTACTAATTGAGCATTGCACTACATTCCAGACCCAAATATAGTTTTGTGTGTGTGTGTGAAACATGCCCTAGGTTTCTCTTGTGCTAGTCACACTTTGTGATGTAGCGAGATAACTATGTGTATAAAAATGTAATAGAATGGTGCATGGAATAGAATAGAATCCTCCCCCTATGTTTTGTGTGATGCAAATGTCCTAGCCTTGTGCCTTGTGATGGAGCTATGTGGATGCAAATGATCTCTAATGCAATAGATGGATGTAACTCTAGGTGGATGATAGTAGTGATAGTGTTTGGTCCCTCATTATGGTCTCATAACTTTATATTTATAGGGTTCTCTTGATCTAATTTCGTAATTAACCCCGAAATGGTTGACCACTAAAAATATAAAGACCTCAAATGGCTAGAAAGAGCCAAAAAGTGGCAGAAAGTCCAAAAGGATCGGTGCACCCATGGTGGGACCAGGGCACCCATGGGTGCCCCAGTACTAGCCTGAGCACCCCAGTCAAAGCTAAAATGATGGTAAATGCTAAAAACAAACTAATCATATGTATGGTGGAGATCGGGAATGATGATGGGAATCAAATAAAAATGTCCAAGAGGCAAGGGTTAATTACTACTTTCTTCACTCAAAAAACCCTCTAAACAATAGTATGAGACCGAGACTAAATATTGTCTAAAGTGCATTATTTTGTGTCTACAGATACATTCTAAATCTAGCCTATTATTATTGTACAACTTGTACAAGGGCATCCTAGGGCATCATTTCTACACACACGCACAAGAAATACATGGATTTTGAGATGTAGAGCAAGCGCACGGCCGTAAGTTCACTTCAAGTGACCACCGGGGGTCATCTAACAACCCATTATGCAATTTCCTTTTTAGGTTTGATATGGTTTGTGGGTATGTGTAGGTGAACTTATTTCTTACATGTTATAGGTGCCTTTGGCAATCAAGGAGCTAATATCGGGTGACCAACAAGAACCAACAAGTGAAACCCTGTGACACGTAAGAAGGAAGATCCTAAGCTCTTGCGTGATAGTCACCAACGCCTAGATCCAGTCACTAGTGCCGTGCCCTCTACCCCGCACTAGGCAACCTTGTATGGCTCTCTTCCCGAGTTCTAGGATTCACAATGAGCATTAACAACATTTCTCCCATCCCGTCCAACACTTTTACCTACCCAAATCACTTCCTGTTCACTCGGAAATCAGCTAAGTCTCCCTACCTCTCCTTCTTGCTTATTTTTTACATTTACATGTTTCTTTGCTTGTGTCATTACTATATTTTAGCATTTATACATTATTTATTACAATAGTTACTCTGTAATTAGATTTAATTAAAATTAAATTAAATCATTTGGTGAACCCACTTTCTCAAACCCTACCTTCTGAGAATGCATCAAAATATATCCCCTTCTTCTGAATTCATGGATCAATATTCTTATTCCTCTTATACTCCAACTAAGGTTTCTAGCATGGTTGCCACCGCTGCTGATTTTATGCAGGTCCATACTCAACACCCTCCCCGCTTTGTTACTCCAATGCCTGATCCCACCATAAATATAGTCACCACTCGCCGCACTCATCCTCCTACAACTCCACCCATCTTTGTCCCACCACCTATTACTCCTACAGTTCCTACCACCACCTCTAAAGGTTATGAAATCATTGAGAAACTTAAGAATACACTAGCCAAAATCTCTCTATGATCTCTTACACAATGCACCCGATTGTCATCATACATTAGAGGCCCCTTCACTCCATCCACATTGAAAGTAATAATTCACTTATTTCCTTTGCTCATCTCATTCAATCCCTCAAAAATATACCACATGTCATATCTTTTAGTGATGAGGATATCCCTCCTTCTGCTACTAGCAATCCTTTTGCCCCTTTTCTTATCACCGCTACTATTGGCTCCATTTGTATCAAATGTGTACTCATTGATAATGGATCCGCTATAAATTTATGTGCTCTATCTCTCCTTAGGAAAATGTAAATTTTCTGATAGCTTAATCAATAAATCCTCTACTCTCATTCGTGGCTATGATTCCACTACTCGCACATGCATGGGCACTATCACCTTACCTCTACAAGTTGGGCCTAAAATCATTCCTACTTTATTCTTTGTCATCGACACATCATTTTAGTTCAATTGCTTACTCGGTAGACCATGGATTCATGTCATGCATGTTGTTCCCTCTATAGTTCATAGGTGCATTAAATTCCTACATGATGGCTATGAGCATACCATTTTTGTTGACCCTAATCCATTCAAGTTTTTCCGCATAGACCCAAAGTCACCACCATGCCCATACCTCCATCGTAGCCTATTCCATATCATAATATTAGTACATATGATGTGGGTCAATCTAGTGCTTCACATCTATCTTCTACCTCCACATGTATTCCATCCATCTCTACACATACTACTGATCCAATATCACCTACCATGTCTACCTCTATGGCTACCACTACCCCACCTGTCACGACTCCTCTCAATCTACATCTGGCTCCACCCCTACCAATATCCTTGACAATGCTATCCAACAAGATAATGTTAGCACTAATGATTTTGATGATGAGGTTGATGTCGTAGAGCTTAATGATGACACACATCACGTTAATCTTAACTTTACTCCTCTTGAAATAGATGAATCTTATTTTTAAGATACTTTTGTTGCTATTGGCCCTGGTGAATACCAATTTAAAAACCTCCTCCTTCCACTAATGCCATGATACCTTTCGGGACCGTCCATACATTGGACATCTTACCATCTACTGCATCTCCCCAAACTCATTCTACGCCACACCTTGATCCCTTCACATGCACTCTCTTCATACATGATTCTTATTGGCCTCATATTTCATTTAACCCTACTTGCTCGAATATGTTTGCAAGCATGATGGATTAGCACACCTAAGATTCACACTTGTTGATATCCTCCCCCACATCATTCTCCTCGCCCGTATCATGGCTATGTATTTATTACCGATGCCTATGCTCTTCGCGTATTCCATTTATCAGTATTCCTTACATGTACTCCCCGCTGATCCGCACTCACACTTGGATGGTCTTGTCATGACTACATTGGTGGCATTCTGGATCCCAATCACACTGATATCTCATCTCTTATTCCTTTTGGCTGTGTTTCTATATGTAATGATTCATTCCTTGGCTATACTCAAAATCTAACTTGCTGGTATGCACACGATTTTCCTCAACCTCCTTTTACTGATGAAGAATATGCTATGGGCATGTACAATTTATGCTGCACATGCTATTTATATGATCAACCCCACACCATTGCTTACCAAGTCTCTAATCCCAATCCAATCATTACGATCCCAACACCGATGATCTCCTAGAATGAGTTCACTTGATCCTTCTCCAATTCCACACTTGGGGGCATCACACTTTCTCCCCCATTCTTATTAGTTGTCTCTAATACCTACTATTTCGCTCCACACTTTGTGCATCATGTCTAATATTCCTAAACATTTTTGCACCCTTTGATACACACATTGTATTGTCATTACCCTTTGACGCACTCTCGTGCTAAGGTTCATAATTGAATGTTTAAGGCATACTACATCTATGAACCTCACATTATCTACAAATTTCATACTCCGCACTTCACGATACATATTTCTAGCATCTATTCTCACATAACACATTTCCCGATGACACACTCTTGTTCTAAGGTTCATTATTGACTGTTGAGGGGGCATTTATAAATGAACCTCATTTCATACACATTCACCTGGGGAAACATTGTGTCTCCCACCTTCACATCTTGCATATCATACCATACCATCACAACATTTACATATCTTGGTTGCATTTACTCTTGTTTGCTTATACTACTTATATGTTGCACTTTCCTTACCATGCTAGACAGATACTCAAGATGCAATTATATTTATCATATACACATGCATGTTCACTTCGCCTCTCAAGTGAATGCATATCTCTTACAGCTCCGTCCATGTTGTATGATGCTCAACATTGTATCCCTCGACAGTCCCATCGAAGATCTTGGGGGCATCTACATTTACTACTCTCATCCTACACATACTACAGGTTGTATTGTTACATTCTTTACTACCTTTCAATACAATCACCGCTCTATTCACACTTTGACATAATATTTATATTTCTAACATGTTAACGGGTGCTTAATGTGTAGCATTTGTCTTGCAGAGTACATACAACCATGGCTATCTGATACATTTTACATACTAATGTTTGTTATTGTTTCATGGACTTTTCTCTATGTCTTGCTTGTTCATTGTATGATTTTGGTCACTTCCGCTTGATTGTCTTGTGACATTGTGATAAATGTCCCATGTATGAAACCCTCTTTTTGTGGTCCATCTTATTTGTAGACTTGCTTGTTACATTGTTTACTCTTGCATACGAGCTTTTACTACTAACATTTGTCTTAGCCTACTTTGTTTTCATGTGCCTTGGTTTCTACTAAGCACATCCCCTACCCTCGCAAGTATCTTCACTTCAGATATGCATATCGATCGTGGTCTTCTCCTTTGGGACACATCCTCCTACAGTGTCACATGCACCCCAAAGGAGGGGGCACACATTAGGTGAACAAATCACCCCTACAACAACTCGTAGCTACAGCTCGATCAACACAAGATACAAAAATAACACATAAACACAGTCATAGTAACGACTCAAAATATAAATTGGGTCCAAAACACATAGCAGACACCAACATGCATAATAGGGGAAATTTTAGTGGCTAATATTCGTAATTTGGCTAAAAGTAGGAATTCTGGAATATGAATTTGGCTATTTTTACGACCATGGTAGTGACCACGTTTCACCAAAAATTCCACAAACAATAATTTTTCCCATGTGAATAGCCAATGGATATCCAATCCCAACATATATATTTTTATTGAATCGTCGCATGATAGATGGGTCGGTGGTTTTAAAAATTCTTGGATCGCCAAGAAATCTATGGAACCTTCCTATTCATTTGGTCTCATTCACCGACATGTTTAGGATTTTTTTGAAATTTGATTAAATTCACCAGAGAGAGAGAGAGAGAGATCTTTATTAGAAGTTGTTAAACCTTTATAAGACCCACCAAATTTAAAAGACTCTGCTAATTGCTTAGGAAGCCACTAAAAATTTTGATAAGCCACAACGCATGAGGAACGACTAAGTGTCACCCATTTCGGGCACCTAAGTGTAAAGGTACATGCATAAGGAGCCATAATGCCCTGTAACTAGATATTGGGCATGACATGTGGTGGGATTCTAGGCATCCTAAAAGAAAAGATATTTTGTGGACTACAAGGCCACGTAATGAACCAATTCAATAAAGTTTTAGGTCCGTGGATAGGCAAGGAAGAGTGAAAGTCAGGGGAACATGTGGCAGCCTCCATTTGGACTTAAAATGCATTTTGTGCAACAAATATCCTTCATGCCAATGAATTATACTTCATTCGCCACTCCATCTACAATTTTCTTCAAAAATATTATATTTCACCAATGCCACGAAACTAATTTTAGATAATTCACCAACCTAGCGAATTTGGTTCTGACCATATTCGCCATGATTTCTATAAGTTTTTTCAGGCGGGTTCCTTAAAAATTTCCCTAACCTAGAATCAGACACTAACACCTGGGAGTTTCTGTACTCCCTTGGGTGCTAGTTTCCTGGGGGCAAAAATAATCATCTTCTCAATACAACACATTCTACAGTAGTTTACATAGCACTCCTATAGTAACATGCATTGGTTTTTAGTCACAGAATGCATTCTATCTCCTATAATTAGTACAATCGAAACAATTTGGAACAAATCGAGATGCACCATCTGCAATGGTGCTTATTGGGCAGAGTCATGGAAGGAGAGTAAAACTAGACCTCTCTCCCCAAAACTTTCTCTTTGGTGTGAGATCACCTAAAAACTCACACTCAGCCGTGAGATTGCCCACAAAACTCGCATTTGGCATGAGATCACCTAAAAACTCACTCTTGGCGTGAGATTGCCCAAAACCCTCACCTTCAATGTTCAAAATAAGCAATCTCCAAGCAACATGACACTTTTATATCTTTTATCGTCTTACATATCAAAGTGTGCACATTGTCCTTTTACACACTTTTACTCTTTTACATATTTATACACATGTTTCTCTTATCTATCATATACAAAACTTTGACTACTTTCTTGCTCTTCTTTTACAGTTCCTCCTTACAAGAAGAAGCTCACACAAGCTACAATGCACACGCTTCACCCATAGGGTCCACTTCCCTTTTCTAGTCTCCACGCTTCACTTTGCAATCATTTCACGCTTCACTTGTCCACTCGGCACACTATTCGCCACATTCTCTACATGATCATAAGGTACACATCTTCTATCTACTTTATGTTATCGAGTATTCACTCAACAACATAAAGTGGGGGAAATGTAGACACAAAATCACACACTTGGGTACATTTTTAGGTCCTAAAAGCATGTTAGTATTTACATGATTCCTAAGCAAGAAAACTAGTGGTTGACAACTATCTTTGGCCTCTTTTCTTTATCTTTTGCTTTCTCTTTGGTCTTCCACACCCTACAACCCAGTTAGAACTTAACTGATTTATCTTTTATGGCTTCAAACACCAAAGACTCAACCAAGATAGTAAAGACCTAGACGAGCTTGTCCCCTCTTGGGTGCCCCCGACCCTTTCTTACCTTAGTCACTCTTTTGGGTCTTTCTTATCTTTCGGGAATCTTTTTCACTTATGGGTCGGCCTTCCATTTGTCAATTACAAAATTAAAACAAGGGAATCATATAAATACATATTTATGTTTTCAAAATCGGGACCAAGCACTAAACATTACTACCATCACCTAAGTTTACATTACAAAGGCACTAAAGCAATTCAAAGGCATCCATTTAGCATACATTCAAGGGATAAGGGATATGTACTTTTACATACATTCGATAGAGGGGAAGTCTATTCTATTCCATCCACACATACTATCACATTGATACATGTTAGATCTAGCTCCATTGTCATTGTGCAACTTGCACAAGGGCATCCTAGGGCATCATTTCTACACACACACACACACACACACACAAACTACATGGATTCTGAGATGTAGTGCAACGCTCGGTCGTAAGTTCACTCTTCAGGTGACCTTCGGGGTCAGTCTAACTCCCCATTCTGCATTTTTCTTTTTATGTTTGATGTGGTTTGTGGGTATGTGCAGGTGAAATTCTTTCTTATAGGTTACAGGTACCTTCGGCGATCAAGGAGTGAATATCAGGTGACGAACAAGAACCAACAACGAACCCTTGCGACACAGAAGAAGGCATATCATGAGCTCTTGCATAATCACCAACACCTAGATCCAGTCACCAGTGCCCATGCGCCTCTGTCTTACACTAGGCGCCCCTATCCAACTCTGTTCTAGAGTTCCAAAATTCACAGTGAACATTAACGACACTATTCCCATCCTGTCCAACACTTTTACCTGCCTAGATCACTTCATGTTCACTCAAAAATCAGCTAAGTCTGCCTACCTCTCCTTCTTGTTTAGGGTTTTACATTTATATGCTTATTTGTTTATGTCATTATTGTATTTTACCATTTATATATTATTTTTTACAATAGTTACTCTACAATTAAATTTAATTCAAATTGAATTAAATCAGGCCATAACCCCATACGCCTTGGTCTATGTGATACGCTTTTTTCTAAGCAGTTTAGGACACAATTTTAAAGACGAGCTTTATCGATCAGCCCAACACCTTTCACCATCAACCCGATCCAAATTAGCATGCAGTCCAAAATATCAGCTAAGTCACTCTCTATTTCCTATTGCTAGTACTTTGTTTCATTATCTATCACTATTTATCTTCGTTCATGTATTATCATGATATTGTTGCAATTAGCTTTGGAAACTAATTGATTATGATAATCTACCATTAGTTACCAACCCCTTAAATTTAACCATTTCAATTAAATTAGAACACTATATAAGCAAGTTAATATCACTTCATTTACTCACCTGACACTCTCATGAGCTCTCATTGCAAATACTAACACAAAAGGCACTCAAGACTCCCTAAATCTTCCCAAAGCTGATGCACATCCATTAGGGCAATCACTACTACAATTTTGAAGCACTCAACTAGGTCAAGGAGTTCAACTTCCCTCATTTCCAAGCATCTAAAGATCTCAATCCAATGTCTTAGCAAGAGAAAAATCATCTCAAACATTGTCAAAGTGGTTCAAGTTTCCAATCTAGTTGCATCCATATAGATATCACATGCTAGGTGGAGAACTACATGTGGTTTGAGGCCTCTTTGGAGTAGTGTTGACGTAGGCAGTGCACAAATTACACTTCAACCCAAACACTAACCTTTTGCAAGGTCTTCTACCTACAGCTTTACATTTTGAGTTTGGTTCAAATTATTCAGAGGGTTTTGTAATCGTGTGACACTTAGGCTTTGATAAAGACACTCATTTGTAGGAAAACAAAGGGCACTAGAAATTATAAAGCCACAGCTCGAGCATGTCGAAAACCGTATAGAAGGTCCAATATTGTACAAACATTCCTAACAGAGTTGCATGTACCTCCGTACTCAAGGCATTTTCCATCCATTGTCTTAGAAATGAAGCATATTCATGTTTAGTAGTCCAATTTTGTTCGGTCTATGTACCTAAATCTCTATTGTTTCACTATGTACAACTAAGTGTATCTCTCCTCTTGTGTTTTCAAGCTTATAACATATTATTATTACTAGTTGTAAGTATTAATGTATTGTTATGATATTGCATGATTAATGTTGGAAGCTAATTACTTAGATTAACCCTTTCAGAACAAATGTTACATCCTCTTTTAGTGCATTCATAACATTCTATTAATTTAAAAGGGGTGTAAATAGGGCCAAGAAAGAGTTTTTCTGTCTCTCGCTTGGGAGTGGATTGGATAGGGGACTAGAATGGAATTGTTAAGAGAGGCCTCTAGATTGGGAACCTTTATTGGGGGTGGACATCATTCACAACACTACTAGTTTGCGTGAGGCTTGGTTCTAATGGGTTTCTTTATTCACCACCATGGTTCAATCATCACCAATCAAACAACCTTGGGCTTTCTAGTCAACAATGGACCCTCAACAAACTTAGAATGAGCCTTAAGAGGACAATCATGAATGTGGTGGTCAAGGGCCTAACAACAAAAACAAGGATTAGGAAGATTAAAGTACGCAACCTTTTGAGAGAAATACGCCGACCCAACTTCGACATATATGTGCTCAACCAAATCCTTGTTAAGGTCAACCTCAACACGGATCTCGCTTTTTTAAACGAGCAAAAAATGATCATTATTAACAAAGAACTCGTGCAATGGGTTGGACTATTTTGGGAATAAAAGACCATAGATGGATCGGTAGGCTTGTGTGCTCGACCCACTTAGGGATTTTGAGGGAAACCTAATCCAAGACTTTAAACTCTATAGTTCAAGGAGAGAACATAAGGATCACATTTTACGATGCCAACAATACGACTTAAAAGCACAACTTGCACTTGTAAAGGCTCATCAAGGTGAAAAGATATAAACGTTTAGTAAGACTTCTAACGCTCGATAACAACTATACCATTAGACTCCCAATGGTTTTTAAACTAGGTCCGAGCCAACCTTCAAAGGAAATGCAACCAACAAAATAAGTAACAACATTGTAATTTTGATACCATTTAACAATTGGCTCAACAAACATCAATGTTAATCACTACAATAGGGACAAAGTCATTACCTCGTTGTAGACCTTGAAACCAACTTCCGAGCATGTTTGGGAGCCATCCTCGCACTGCGTCCGCAATAAAAGTGCAGCTGGGTTGGGTGAGGGTCATATTTACGCGGAGGCTATTCTCCCCATAGAATGCACCTATGCGCATAGATGCCCCCATAGAATACATGCATGCCCATGCATGGGCGGGTCCCACAGGTAGTGGTCACCTCAACAGATTTTTTTTTTTAAATATAAGTTTTTGACTAGCCCCAAAAAGGACATAGTATACGTTGAACTTTTACAGCTAAGTATGGGAGAGGGGTACCCTCCACTCAATATGCACCACTAGGGTGCATCGCATCCGTCCATGTCTAGACAGATGCGATGCATCCTAGTGGTGCATATTGAGTGGAGGAGGGTACTCAATGGTATAAGTATGGGCAATGGGAAGTCCCGCTAATTAGTTGCAGCATAAGGGTGAGACATGCAAACCAAAGCGTAATAGAAAACCCTAAAACATGGACGGCTGCGATGCACCCTAGTGGTGCATATTGAGTGGAGGAGGGTACTCAATGGTCTAAGTATGGGCAATGGGAAGTCCCGCTAATTAGTTGCAGATAAGGGTGAGACATGCAAACCAAAGCAGTAATAGAAAAACCCTAAAACATGGACAGCCGTGATGCACCCAAATGTTGCATATTGAGTGGAGGAGGGTACTCAATGGTCTAAGTATGGGCAATGGGAAGTCCCACTAATTAGTTGCAGACAAGGGTGAGACATGCAAACCAAAGCAGAATACAAAAACCCTAAAAGACAATTTATAAACACAACACGGCATATAATTTAGTGCAGTACTTAGTCGATTTAACAAACACGCCACGTAGATGACCTTCCTTGTGCCGTACTTCAACGAATTCCTTGCATGCAGTAGTCGTTAATCAATCCTTCCTCCCCTTCATATACGCCTATACGTGTAATTAAAAATTCCCATAGAAAACACGTATTCTCTCATAGGCATCCAATGCATTAACCGTGCTAGTAGGTTAATTAATTAACTAATATTATACAAGGATGATGTCCCGCACAAGCGTAATCCGACATTCGATCTCTGGTTTGAAATCACATATTCGGGATCCCCCAATTAGAGATGAGATGAATTGAAAGCTTTCGTTTCAAACACTTGATATGGCATATTTACGCTGAATATACAACCATGGCTCCAGTTGCTGATGTAAATGTGGACGGTTCTGTTTTGTTCTCAGGTACTTATTTTGTCTGTGAATCTGTTATTGCCAAACTCAATTTTGTTAAAATTCTGTACCACTTAACAACTTTTCCTAGCTTATAATTAAGCCAATTTCGCAATCTCTGTGATGACCTCAATTGGGTTTCTTTCGATATATGTGGGTTCATCTTATAATTTTAACTATGCCGTAATTTGATCTGTGTGGGGTTTCTTTATATAATTTGAGCCATGTGGGTTTCATCAAGACAATCAAACAAGGGTTGAGGAATTTATCGTATAAACTCGTAGAATCAATTTTTCTGTAAACACGCCTTCATATGGTCTTCCAAACCAATTTGGCCTAAAAGGTGCTAAACTTCATATTAACTCATCCTACAGGCCTCGAATCTAATGAAAGAGACGAAGAAGAAGAGAAATGTGGTAAAGAAATGGTGTCCAGGTCCAATAAGGAAGCATCCCAAATGAATGAGAATATGTGGGGACTTCTTCCAGACCATCTGATTGAAAGAGTCTTGCCATGGTTGCCAGTACCCAGCATTGTCAGATCCCAATTGGTATGTAAATCATGGAATTATATGGTAAATTCAAGGCTTTTTTCAGAATTTTATTCAGAGGTTTGTTTTTCAGTAGAACATGAACCATGGTTCCTTGTTTTTCCCAAGAAAAATGAGAATTTGGGATTAGCTTATGATCCCTCGGAAAACAGATGGATGAGCTTGTCATTTAGCTTTCTTCCAACAGAGTGCAGGGCAGTTGCCACTGCAGAGGGGCTTATTTGCATGATTCCCAAGACAAACAATATAAATAGTTTGTATATATGCAATCCCATTTCCAAAACGTGAGAGAGTTGCCTAGGCCTCCAGGTCTATTCAAATTACTTTTTTTGGTTGCTGGTCTGGTTGTTGTAAAGCCTTCAAGATGCTATAAGATGGTATTGGCAGGATCTGAACTCGTGTCTGGAAATGTTGATCAATTTGTACTTACAGCTGCGGTATATGATTCAAAACCGATTCTTGGATGAGAAGTAGGAGTTTCCTTGTAGAAGCACCTGTATATCCATGGAGGGCAATAAGCCACGGAGTCTTGTATTGTGTGATAGGGCAGGCTCCATGGAATATCATAGGTTTCAATGTTCATAGCGAGTCTTGGTTCAGAATCAGGGCTCCCCTGCCTGCTTTCCTGACGTCTGTAAAACTCATGGATCATAAAGGCAGGCTGATCCTGATTGGAGGAATAGGGAATTCTGGCATCACAAACAAGATTGTAATGTGGGAGCTTAATGAAGCCGATACAGAGTGGACAAAGGTTGGTGCATTACCCAGAGAGTTTTGTGATGATTTTTTAAAGTCCTTGTCCAGACGATTTGCTTGTGTTGGCCATGGCGACCTTATCTATTTCACTAGCAAGAAATGCCCTAATATGTTAGTGTATGATCTCTCAAGACAAACTTGGAGCTGGATCTTATGTTGTCCAGAGCTTACTGATCCTCATCTACACATTTTTAATGGATTTTGTTTCCAGCCCCGGCTAGATGTATGATCCATTTTAGATCTCTCAAATGGAATTTGGCTTTAAAGACTACCTCTCATGCTGGCACATTCATGGCCTTAGTTTGATTCTTTCAGTATGCATACCTCTGAAGGGAACTAGTCTTAAGGAAAAAGGCATGTCACCTTAGAGGGAGAATGGCGGGATAATGAATGCACTCCACTCATGATCAGTGATTTTTATCTTGCACATGAAATGTCGTGGGATAATGAATGCACTTCACTTGTAAGATCTGTGACTTCCATCTTGCACATGAAATCTGGCAACTGTTAATTTGTAGGATTGACCTCCTGTGTATGTTCATAAATTGTTCATAGCCTTTCTGCTGTTGTCTATAGATTCTTTAATTGAATTTGCATTTCATTGTAAACAAGGGAACATGAGTGCAATTTTTGAGTCACTGTTATAATCCATTTGGAAAGGATGCTGATCAGTACTTTCCTTTTAATATGCCCATATTATTTGTGTTACAATAGTGGCAAAAAGTTGCCTCAAATCTCTTCTTGTTTTCATATAACTCGATAATTGAAAATTCCTATACAAACTTATTGGACGTGCATTTTTCAATTTTCTAGCTATGAAGATTTTTAATCCAACTTAAATTCTTAAATTTAGATCAGTCCTTCTTAGCTCCGTGAATGTATGTTAAAGATGTTTAAGCATGATCATTCAATTGATCATGTCAAACAACCAAGCTAGCAGCTAATTTTATCGGGTTCCTTTTATATTGCCAAAGAAATATATTTTAGTGGGTGTGGGGCAGGGGAACTGCTAATTCAGGCTGGATTGGAATCATTACCGACTTGATAAAGATCATTGTTTAATGAAAAATAAAATAAACTATAGAGTAAGGACAGAGTATTTCAAAACCTCGAGTTCACTAACCAAATAAAGAACTCAGAATTGATGCATATCTGACTCAACGCATCCTTTCAGGTTTCCACTGTGAGTTGAGAATCACCCAAGAATGCAGTCGTTATGATCTGTTTCTGTTTAGGAGAGCTATATTGCTAACAAGATGTCAAATATTTGTGGGATCCAAGAGCAAATAATTCGCAAAACAGACATGATATTTCTATTTTTGTTTGAAAGAAATGTGTCTTATATTACTCCAAATAGATGGTTGGAATGTTTCAACCTTGCATGGTTTTGCACAGGATGGTTATGTGCAAACATTGTGTTTTGCAGGCTTGCACAATGCTGCTGTGCAGGGAATTTGTGCATTGTAGCATTCTGCAGGGCTTGTGCAGTGTGGTGGTACAGCTGTGCATAGGGAAGATTGTGCTCAGCATTGCGTACTAGAAGACCGGTGCGTAGGAGAAGTTGTGCGGTTGGGAGTTGCTCAACACGGTAATGCAACATATGTTTGTTGTAAGGCATTACCATACACTTGTCAGAGTATATCTGTTGACTGAAGGTGTACAAGCACTGTCTTGATAATGTTTTGACATGGTTGGTGAAGGAGCATTATGTAATGATCATTTACTCAGCAGTTGGTGAGACTCTGAGGATTCTCATGTTGCGTGAGAATTACAAAGTGGAGTGCTGGTATAAGAGCATGAACTCTCTTTATGGAAGGTATGTTGGACATATATGGAGTGTGTAATAATCTTTAGATTGGTCAATTAAGCTGTTAAGTCTAGTTGGTTACGTTTGATTGAGAACATTGTTTATTTACAATGCTACACAGTATAGTGTACGGACTGTATGCAAGATACATAACCTTGCGGTCCTTTTTGTATTGTAGATGGTTTAAAATTAATATAGTAGAATGAAGGTTGCTGTGTTGGGATTTTTATCCGAAAGCGGTTTTCCAGATGAAATACCATGTCACTTATGTCTGCCACCTTCTGGTGTGTTTAGATTCTTGTTTAGCGTAGCTCTTCTCTGTTACAAACTTATTGCTCAAGGGCCAAATCCCAACATCTGGTATCAGAGCCAGGTTGTAGCTCAGTGAGAGTTGGATTTGGTTGCGATAAGCGGCTGGTTTGGATGGGAGCTCTGCTCAAAAGATTCTTGTACCTTAGAAAATGATGGGAAGTACTATGTCTATAATAGATATTGACAAGTTTAGTGGGCAACATTTTGAGTTATGGAAACTCAATATGGAAGCTCTCTTGATAGATAGAGATCTGTGGGTTGTTGTGTCAAAGATAGCACATACGGGGATGAAACAAGAGGAAAAAGTTGATAGGAAAGTTAAAAGGTCTATTAGGTGGTCTTTGTCATATTTAGTATCACTGAATGTATCTGATGGAAAACTGTAAAGGAACTTTCGAACAAGTTGGAAATGTTGTACAAGGAAAAGTCTCTAGTGAACAAACTTTTCCTGCGATAGAAGTTATATTCATTATGAATAGATGATGGTGACTTGATGGGAGAGCTCTGAATGTTGTTTAACACTGTAGTAAGTCAGTTATTGTCTGTGCAAGTTGAAATGGATTATGAAGAAAGGTGTATTACGCTTCTTTGTTTTTTTCCCAAGCTTGTGGGATAACCTAGTAATGACTATTACTAGTACTACATCCAAGTTGAAAATATAGGATATAGTCGCAACTCTGTTATCAAAGGAGATGAGGCAAAAAAATTGGATGATTATCAGATAAAGGATGCATTTCGTGCAATGACTCTCCCAATAAAGATGAAACAAAAAGTCTGGGGATAAGAGATCGAAATCTAGATGTAGATATACTCTGGAGAGACCTTGAACAAATGTTGGGACTGTGGCAAAATACGGCTTTTTAAGAGGGAGTGCAAAGTAAAAATGGTGGACAAGAGAAAAGCAATGGTTGTTCCTCCTTATTGTGAAATCAAATTCTCTAGTGAGGAGAATAGAGATGCGTATCTGGAAACTTCAAGCACACATGCATGCAATGATGCATGGTTGATTGACTTTGGTGCCTTCTATCATATGGTTACTCATAAGAAGTGGTTTTGCGTATATGAAGAATATGATGGTGGTGATGTCTTTCTAGGAGACAAATTGATGTACAGGATCATGGTTAGAGGAAGTGTGAAGCTAAGGTTTGGAGATGGGAGGATCAAGATTCTCTTAGGGGTTTTGCACATTCCTGACTTGGATAGGAATTTGATCTCTGTGAGAAAAATGAATGATGTTGGTGTTCCAGACTCATTTAGGAAAGACGTTTGCAAGATGGTGCATGGAACCATGGTATTGGCAAGAGGTTTGTACACACAAACCCTGTTCAGACTTGTTGCTAGTGCAGTTACTAGAACTTGCAAAAACACTGTTGTTTTTCAGGCCATTGGAAAACATGAGAAAACCAACATGCTTCCACTAGATAAGACAATGCTTTGGCATCAAAGCTTCGATCACATTGGTGAAAAGGTCACTCTGCACCACATACTAAAGGAATGGTGATAGAGATCACAAATCGTCCCTTGTATTTTGATTTTTGCGAGCATTGTGTTTATGAAAAGCAGATTCAAATAAAGTTCCCCACAAATATTGCACATGCAAATGGGATTTTGTATGTAATACATAGTGATGTGTTTGAGCTAGTCAAGGTACAATCATTGTGTAAATCTTTGTTCCATGTTTCCTTCATAGATGAATTTTCCAAGAAGACATCGATATACTTTCTCTAAAACAAAACCAGAGGTACTCGAGAAATTCAAGGAGGTAAAAACACCTGTGGAGAATCAAAAGTAGAAAAAGATAAAAGTCCTGGACATGGACAATGGGGAGAATACTGCTCAACTAAGTTCGAGGAATTCTGCAAGCAATGGGGAATTGAAAGACAATTAGCAGATTAGGTAAAATCCATGTCAGCTCATATCACAATGTCATATTCAAAACTCTGCAAGTTATGCGCCATTATACACAAGACTGTGCTCTGAGATACTTCCATCAAATCCTTGCGCACTACCACAACATAGCTCCAATGCCTTTGAAATATCAAGGGTAGATACGTGTTATTGAATAGAACAAACGCTGCTAATGTAAGCTCTTAGAAAATATTGATTGCATTACTGTGCACAAAAACATATGACTTTTCCGCACATTGAACTAAAGTCACTTCCCCTGCCCTAAGTGGTAAAACCTCACGCTATCGATCTGATCCCCAGTTTTCTCTGCAGAATTCATTTACAAACTCTTGAAGATATTGCAATCCTGATGAAGTCCTTTGGATATGCCGCAACCACTTTGACCAAACAATACTTGTGTGTATTCACAAATACCGTGGACTACTATAGATGCTCTTTGCGCAATGAAAACTATGTGCAAACACAACACATACACTCACTACCTTAGCATGCACGCAAGCAGAAATGAAACATTACCATAGACACTTGTGTGGCATAATACTTGCGCAAACCTTACAACAAGACTCTCACGGAAACAAGACTACTGCAGAACACACACAGCAAACTCCTACACAAACAACACTTGCACGAAACAATTAACAAGGACCTATGTAATCAAGACTTACACCGAACTAAACTATGTTTTTGAGTGATGCAAGATTACAAATTATCCTAGATGCTCATGCATCACACCGGATTTTCGTTTTGTGTTCCTTCTATTAGTGATTGATGGTGACAACCCCAAGATGCTAAAGCAGCTCTTGGATCAGATGAGAGAAAGTCTTGGAAGCGAGCCATGGAGGAGGAAATAGTCTCTGGATAAGAATAAAATTTGGGGATTTAGTAAAATTACCTCCTAAAAAAATGTGGGATGCAAGTGGGTTTTCAAGAACTACAGAAGGAAAATGGGGAAGTATAAGGCTCATTTGGTAGCAAAGGGATTCTCTTAGGTAGAGGGGATTGATTTTGGCTAGTTATTTTCCCTTTTGCGAGTTGTAGATTTTTTTTTATCTATTACTGTTGTGTTTTATCTTGAGATGGATCAACTGGATTTCAAGACCGTGTTTTTACATGGAGACTGGAGAGCTCAGATAAGGAATATGCATGGCATAGCCACTTAGTTTCAAGGTAAAAGGGAAAGAGGGACTTTGTTTACATATCAGAGAAGTCTTTGTATGGCTTGAAACAATCACCAAGGATGTGCTGAAACTTTGGCTTGCGTCCACCAAGGCTATCCCTTGCATGTACTATAAGGAAAAAGTGAACATTTTGTCATCATAGTCCTGTATGTGGATGACATGTTGATTTGTAATTGTAAGGAAATGACCAAGCAGGTTAAGTCTTAGTTATTTGTGCAATTTGACATGAAGAATCTCAGTGCTACAAAATTATTTTGGGCATGGAAATCAAACGGGATTGTACCAATAGAAAACTTCGGTTAGGCCAAAGGAAATCTGTTGCAACAGTTTTGGAGAGATTAAAGATGCATAACAACAAGCCAGTGTGCACACTGTTTTTAATTGGTCAAAAACAATCCAATGTTGAGTGTTCAAAGACACAAGAGGAATTGGAGGACATGGCTCAGGTTCCGTATGCAACTGTGGTGGGAAGCCTAATGTATGCAATGGTCTGCACAAGACCTGACATTGCACATGTAGTGGGAGTGGTGAGCATATTCATGTCCAATATGGGAAAAGAGCATTGGACTACAATGAAGAGGATCTTTGGGTACCTACACAAAACTTCTAACTATACAATTTGGCATCAAGGAAATTTTGGTTTAAGTGAGATTTTTGAATCTACATGGCTTTATGGATTTTGATTGGGGTGGAGACTTGATTGTTGAAGATCTACCAGAGTGCATGTGTCCAATTTGTTTGGTGGAGCTGTAAGTTGGATGAGAAAATGGTATGGAAGTGTTGTGATATCCACCACAGAGTTTGAGTACATCACAAATACTAATGCAAGCATGGAAGTAGTTTGGCTTCAAAGGTTGTGTTCCACTGTCGGGTTCATTTTGAATGCTGTAAAGATAGATTGTGATAATCAGAGTGCGATTTATCTAGCAAATAACCCTGAGTATCACTCTCGGACAAATCAGATTGATGTGAAGTACCAATTTGTAAGGGAAATGATGGAGGATAAGAAGATACCATTGGAGACGGTGGACATTGATGAGAACATTATGGATTCATTGACAAAGGCAATAAGTACTGAGAAGTTGTCTTGGTGTAGGAAAGAAATGAACATTGTTGCTCGCATCTGTTGAAATTTCAAATATGGGCCTGTGCTTCCTTTATGCAATGTTTTCAACAAGTGGGTTTATGTCGTGAATGTTTCAACTTTGTATCGTCTTCCGCATGACATTTATGTGCAAACGTTGTTTCGTGCAGGCTTGTGCAACGTTGTTGCGTAGGGAACATGTGCCCAGTGGCATTGTGTATGGCATGTGCATAGCTGGGGTACAGCTATGCATAGGGAATTCTGTGCGAATTGTTGTGTACTAGAAGACTTGTGTGAAGGGAAAGTTGCAGAGTGGTGTATAGTGGGCGTTGCGCAACATTGTAATACAACATATGTTTGTTGTAAGGTGTTATCATACACTTGTTAGACTGTATTTGTTGATTGAAGGTGTCTAAGAAACGTCTTGATAATGTTCTAAGATGGTTGGTGTATGAGTGTTATGTAATGATCACTTTTCTCAAAGTGGTTGGCGAGGCTCTGCGAATCCCTCTATTGCGTGAGGATTATAAAGTAGAGAGCTTGTATAAGAGCATGTACTCTCTTTATGGAGGGTATGTTGGACATATATAGAGTATGTGCAACAATATTTAGATTGTTGGTTGGTTAGGCATTTAAGTTTTGTTGATTGTGTTATACAATTACATAGTGTAGTGTGTGGACTGCATTCAAGATACAGAATCTTGAAGTGCTTCTTTGTATTGTAAAATGTTTTTAGTTCATACTGTAACAAAGATTATTGTGCTGGATTCTTTACACAAAAGGGTTTTCCTAGGTAAAATATTGTGTAAATTATGTGTGCCATTTTCATGCATTGTTTAGATTCCTGTTTAGAATACCTCTTCTCTATCTAGCTTATTGCTTAGGGGCCAAATCCCAACAAAAGAATGAAAGTCAAATCAGCTGAGCATCGAATTTCCATGAAAAGCCTTGTCCTATTAGAGATATAAAATCTAATATCTGAGCATTTTCCCTAATGGGAAAATATTTTGCATCCTTCTGAAATGATCAATCCTGGTTTTGACGTGCATGGCCAGATCCACCTTTTTGTTTTTCAATAATTATATCAGTGACATATGACCTCTGTGAAAAGATAATCTTATTGCTAAAGCCTAATACTATTTGGGAAATAAATCTTAAGATCCAAATGTGAACTTAGTATTTATTTCATCCGCAGGTGTCTTATCATATAGCCTATCTGTTGTTTCTTAATGAAAATGACATGTATAAATCTGGTTTTGCTGCATACCAGTGAAGCTTATTGCCTACAAGTTTATGGATAATATTTTACTCCTGCATCTTTTATGTGAACAAAACTAAAATGTAACAGCTCATTGAACCTGAAACCATTGTTTCTTAGACATTACATTTTATGTTATGACCTGAATCCTTTGCATGTTATTGGGTTGTGAAGTTGACTTGCGTCTCGCATTACTGTTGACTTAGTTGTATCTCAAGTTCTAAATTTTGAACTTTTAGGTAGTCGGCCTCATTACAACTTTGGAGTTTCCCTAATCTCAGCTATTTGGAGGAGGTAGGTAGTTGTTTATTAGGCATCAAATTGTGTATTCTACTCTTAATCAACACATATGGGGCGTCATACCCTCAAAGTGACTTTGCTTTCATTTTGTACTTTGGCACTTGTCATAACCTTTTATCTGTTTCAGAGGCAAGATATAAGTATTTCATCTATTTCACTACTATATGAAGATCTGTTCTGTCATTTCTGCTACATTCTGCTTTTGGTATTGTGCAAATATACTATGTATGCTATTGTATCTGCTAAGTTCTGCTTCTGAAATTGGAAGAATTTATCATGTCTGCCATAATATCTGTGACTGTGCACTCATTGAATATGGTAAGATCATTCCAAGTGCTACATCGAGACAAATTGGGGCAGCAAATCTGCAGTGCAAGAAAGCAGGTGAAGATGAAAACCTGGTGGATCAGGCGGCAATGCAGATTAAATCCTCGTAAAATTCTACCAATTTTATTTTCTGTTCTGTGTTGAGATCCCCTACTTGGGAGGATGAATACTCAGATTATTTGAGATTGTTAGCATTAAGAACACATTTGCAGCTCTGCCATACTAATTATTTTGCTCTCTTTCTATCAAATATGTTCATGCTGTTGTCACTTACCTATTTCCTATGTTAGCATCATCTACTGAAACTGAAACACTATGGGGCGATAGGAAAGCAATCAATTCCATCAGCCTGTTTTATGAGAAAGTGGCTTTACATCACCAATTGAATCCGAAACAGTGTTGGGCAATAAGAAAGTAATCCATTCTGTCATCTTTAACCTCACTGCTCTAGGGATCGGGAGTTTTGTCACTCCTGCTGAATGCCATATGATCATTCTATGTTTCCAGGAAACAGGTACGGGTTCGGGTACATGTCCGAAACGCAGAAACGTCCGTACAATATATTATTAAAAATTAAAAAAATATATATATATATATATATGCATAGTACTCATTTTCAAAATTTTAGTCCATGGACCATAAGAGATAAAGCACTCAAAATATTTTGTATTCATTGAAGTTCTAAAGATTCATCATTCAACATGGTTACAATTTCAATGTTTCATATATACATGATTATAATCTAGATTCTAGAATATATCATCTAGATTTTCTTTTAGTTTGTTTGATCATCATCCGAGAACAGATTATTGGTTGGCAAACATTTTATCAAGCAACGGTTTTACTATCCATATACATTTCCACAGAGATCCTACTGGTCACTAATCTAAACGTAACAAAGAGGTTAACAATGAGAATTTGTCCCAGATGCTGACACAGTAAGCATCGCAACTCACTTGGCACTTAACACACTAAAAAAGCCACACTTGGCACTTAACAGTAAGAATAGCTATTTACTTGGCACTTAATAATAATATTTTCAGCTCTATGAGGAAATTGAAAAATATACAAGCGTTAATATCTCATCTATTCTTCTTTTACTTGCTCCATAACATTCTGTAAATCCCTCTGGTAGTTTTGGGAGATTTTGTTCTCCATCGGTGCAAGTAATCTGGACATTTTGGAAAAGACAGGTAGACTAGCTTACAGCCCTCGGCAATATTTTGCCATTTAAACAAGAAACTGTTTCAGAAAATCCAGGATAGACTGCCTTCAATCCATTACAATATTTTGTCGTGAGAATAAAAATAAATTGTTTCTTAAAATAATAAAATAAGACTATTAATATAACAAGAATAACTGAAGGAAACGTATCGCCCTGGATGTTTCTGGCACGTTTGCACTCCATTTCCGTACCAGAGACATTTCAGGCAGGGTATGGGGAGTTGGGGACGTTTCCTGGCAAGATAGTGATCATTTGAACTGTGCTGACAAATAAAATAATATAGCATTTTAAGAACTGCAGTTTTTAGTACATTCCTTTACAATGTACTAGAGACATGGTAGCTATTTATAAAAAACAATGGACAGCCAGAATAGAAAAAATGATACAACTGGGAATTCTGGTCATGCGAGAAATAAGAAAATAAAAATGTTGCACCATAAACCTCAAGGGGAATTATGCTCCGGCAATATGTAATATTATATGTAGCACTGCTGAAAATCAAGCTTTTGTCTTGTAGCAAAACAGGAACAACCATGCTCACACAAGTGTTCACAGTTGGATAGAGGACGAGTAATGTAAAATTTCATTTTGTACAATCTCGCATAATGTTGAGCCATAAAGAAATAAAATGCTAATTTGAAATGCACGTATGAGCCATTTGAGATAGTTTTTCCAATTGAGATAACTCCCTTTCTTTTTCATTTCTCTATTTCACTATGCTAGGAGATTGTTGGAAGATGTGCACAAGGAAGAAATAAAGAGAAGGTGGATTGCACACTTTGGAGTTTGTGTGTCCATCATTTTATTGTGCAAATGATAGTTACAATGCGGTCGACATAGTTACAATTTTCTATCGCTTAAAGTGTAACCAATAACTAATTAAGTAAATCCTTATAGTCTAATACCCCCTCTTAAGGCTTACCCTACATAAAGAAAAAATGAACATTCTAACAAAACTAGAACCAAACAGAACTACATAATCTTCAAAGGATTTCCTTTGAAAGCGGTGTTTTGACAAGGTAGGGCTCCATCAAGTTGCTTCGTGACCTTCATAAAGGTGTAGCTTCTGAGCCGAATTCCCAAGTTCTTGGATTCCACCTCCTTGAACTCTCGAATTACAGATCTCCCAAATTATTGGAAAACTATACATATGAAGCCATCCACAAGCTTCATCATGTTGTCTCATGACCCTCGTGAGGTTATAATTCCCAAGATCCATAGTCTCCTGAACTATTTGAGCAACCATCAATACCGAGCTTCATCTACCCCGTATCCTTTATTGCCTTCAAAGTTTAGGGAATCTTTACATTACGTATTTGTCATCGTCCTCACTTCCTTCTACATTTGGTGGGTCTTCAACCATGGCTATATTGGTTGTATTTGATATGCCTTTACCCTTGAGCACATCATTGGCTCGAACACAACAATCCCGCTACTGTGTGAATTCTTTTCATACAATAATGACATTCAATCTCCCGGTTCTCTTTATTTGACCTTCTATGAAAATTTTTGGTTCTGGAATAAAATGCATTTTCTTGGTGAGAAGTACCTTCTATATCTTTTGTAGTTCGCTTTTCTTCGCCTAGAAGCGCTGTAATCATATCATCTAGAGATTGAGATTGAATTTGAATGAGGGTTAAAACTACATTATTGTATTTTGAAGACACTGTTAAATAGGATAGTTTTGGCATCCTCATCCTCTATTGCAACTTTGACTTCGCTAATAGATTATTGATATGGCTCGATATAGAGACTCCTTCATCCATTTTGAACCTATATAATTGAAGTTTTAGGGAAAGTTTGGCATTAATTGCTTTCGCTCCAAATAATTTATTTAGAGCATCGCAAATTTCCTTGGATGGATTTTGCTTGGTCTACATGATGAAGTTTAGAGTCGAAGAGAGATAGGCCAATAATAGCTTTCGCTCTATCGTCTCTGCTTTGCCAATCTAACAATTTAGATGCATCGGTGGGTGCTTTCTCTTTCTTGTTTACTATGCCCCACAAATTTTTATTCATAAGTTGCATTTGTATTTTCACTTTCCATGTATGAAAATTTAGACCATAATATTTTTCTACGGAATTTCCATAAAATAAAATAATTACTACTTCATATTTACCGAGATGAGTAAAAAGATAATAAAATATCACTTCCAAGTGTTCCCTTTCTTTGCACCTATGATGTGCACTATTTCGTGCCCTAGCAGACAAACAATCAAACTTTGTGTAACGTCCACAATTTACACACACAAATACAACAAGTAAAACTACCGGAATAAATTTTTTTGACTTCCATTGAAGTATACATGACAGTACAGGAGATGACTTAGGACAACACACAACATACGATATGTTTGCACAAACATTAACCCACATAGACAACATGAATACATGTGATGCACATCAAGGCCACTTCTTTTTTGAATGACAAGGCACAACATAACGATTCACAACATAATGATTCAACTATAGAATAAACTTGTAGATAGGGTCCTTTCCATATTTATTACAAACATGTTTCAATCTTAAGTTAAGTTCTAGAAAGACTCATAATATGTGATTCATACATTTCTTTTCCTTTTGCTAGATTTCATTTATACAGTTTAGCATTTAACTTACGGTATATCTCATTCAATAAGGATCATCTACATTATTTCAATTACTTGTTTAATTTGTTCGTTCGTTAACAAGATAATTATTTACACATATGGCTATTTACATACACACACGACTACTAGGTATTATCCCTAGGATTCACTCCTAAGGGCATGCATCTTGATCTTATATCATACCTTCGTTACACAACGGAACAAGTGTAAGTCAAAAGGATGTGAAGTTCACATTTTTTTTTTTTGTTTAAGGATTTAGGGTCGTGTTTCTTTCACTCATTTATAATTGATAGTTGATTTAGTACCCACTAAGGATTATATATGAAATAAGATCTTTATCCACAGCCTAGAGGGTTTAATCACATTACAAGGAAGATCATGTTTCACTTGTTGTGGAATAACATCTCACAATTACACTTTCGAAGAACAAGTGTCAATTATAGTTACGTTCCAACAAATAGTTAAGGAATCAGGGGCACTTAACATGGCAACATACTTTCTTATTTTTGTTTCTAAATTAGGTTTCTTGAGTATTGTTTTATGTCAAATTTAGGAGGGTTCTTCTTTAACTAGGTTCCTATGCCTCTTGTAAAGAATTGTGTAACCTATTTGCTAATAGGGCATTTGTATCCTCATGAGACTACTAGTCCCTATCATAGGGGATTTGTCTCTAAGAACATGATCACATAGTTTCACATCATACAACCATTACATACTAGGACAAGTGGGAGAGCAAGATGGAGTAGTCCATCGTTTAAAGAGTTAAGGATTGCATTAGAGTTTACACAACGTGGATCCCCTTTTTCTCACCACAAGATGGTTTAAACATGTTATAAGAACGATCCAAAATTCACCTTTCTCCATGCACATCATCTTATGGTTACATTTTCTCAAACTAATCATACACTAAAATGTTGTTAAGTTTCACCAATAACTCTTAGTATTGCATCATAGAACCCAAATGACAATTGAGATTGGGTATCGAGTTCATCTATGATCCCAACTCTTAAAGGTGACTTCTAAGGTTAGTTGGCGATCTTCGCCACTCAACATGTATGTCGGTCCAAGAGGATTTTACACCATGTTTAATGTTGGTTTCCCATGGGCACTACCCTAGGAGAACACATTCTCCTTACTACACACATGATTACCAAACCTAGGAGGGAACCACATACTCAAGACAAATTTTAACCACGTCGTTCCTAATCATCGGGTTCATGACGATGTCGCTAAGCATACGGGCTATGACAATAAACTCAAACTTGGGCTCTTATTTACTTAACTAGAAGGTACCATAGAGTGTAAGGATTTTATGTTCATTCTAAGGTTTTTAGTTTCTTATGCTAAAAAAATCACACATGAAGAATAGTTATGCACTTGTTTTTTATGCCAGGTTGACTATTTCGCTTAGATTTCTTTATTACATTTCAAGGTAAGGAACACAACACAACAATTATTTAATCATCAAATTGCACGATGGAAATGCATTATAAGATATTAAATTCAATTCCATTATGTATATATCCAACCCCCCTTTTTTAAAGAATGGAGAGTAATTAATTCATCAACTTCCAAAACAATCCTTTCCAATCAATAAGATATAACAAGTATACTAACTTTATTACTTTCCAGAAATAGGTATTAAAGTATGTTCATAGAATTGATCATAATCTTTCCTTTCAAAACAGTTCCAATAAATGGCCAAGGGCCTTTCTCATTTCTATATAGAAGTAATTCAATAATAAACTATTCCATCCAACTTTCTTCAATCAAAAAAACAATTGAAATCTTTTAACTTTACCCATCTTTCACCTTTCAAATAGTCCACCTGCAAAGTTTGTTAACAAGAATCGTCACTTCATGTGAACTGGCATGATAAGTTCTATACCTCCTATAACAACTTACGCCATCTAATAATTTTCATAAAGGAAATACTGCATTAAATTAGAACCACTTAATTGATCTAAAAGAGCACCCATTATAGTTATGATAATTCAAGAATTCACATGCTTGTATATTGTTGACCACTATATTTTAATGTAGTTTCTTAAATGCAAGACTCATATTCTCATAACATAACCCCAAAAGATCATTCAATCAATCACTACTACCAAATTGGGTATGTGTATAGAATCATAACTTTTATAGCTATATATATATATATATATATATATATATATATATATATATATATATATATTGGTACACTACATACTCACTTATACCATATACAAGATTTCATCAAATCTTATCTAATTCAATTAGATACTAGTATTGATTAATACCAATCATTATAACTACACAAGACAACTGTTCTTGTCTCCCCTTCATATAGTTACTAGTATAGAATAATACTAACCAAATTGTACAAGTATTTATACGCTGTACAATAATGTTTACTTCATTTGACATAATAGTTTAAAGGTAAACACTCAAGTAGAATTTATTTGATCATTAGGGTCAATCAATCATTACTGATCACAATATTGAGTGTACTTGCAACATCACTACATTTATATCTTCATAATATAAATTTACTATTACACCATATACTCTCACCAATCTTGATTCAAGATTCAATAGTCCTTATTACATTCAATAGGTACTAGTATTGAATAGTACTCAATCGTTATAAATCAATACAAGTCAACAATGACTCTTATTCCCATAGATGGCTATTAGAGGAGAATGAAGGTTTAAGTGTTTTTATTATACTCGCATCATTATTAATTATTATAGTTCTGGGGTATCAAGTAATGTACTTGTCAATATACTAGACATAGATAGCATCAAGTAAAGATCTATCATTCGAGGAACCCCAGGTAATCCCATTACCTTAGCTTTCACGAAGAGGCCAAGTGACGCAGCCATCACTGCATTGTTTCTAGATCAAAACAACATGTGCACCTATCACCATACAACCCTCAACATAGGTCTACAACAATAAAACCCAGAATAACATAAACTTAACCAAGTAGTATTCAAGCAACTCACCGAGGTGGAGAGTAATCTTCCCAAGGAGGAAAACTCACAGCCATTGTGGCGAACTCATAAACCAGATGAGCCACAGATGGTAAGGTATAACTTACAAAATCAACATGATTTTGTTCCAAGTAAAAAAATAAAACTAGAACAATACCAAGCCCCCAATATATAACACCTATCCCGTATAGCATTAGGAAATCATCACCATTTTAGCAGGGACAAAACAACTTCACAAATAGACCAATACAACACAACGATTTTTAGCGGATTTTGAAAACAATAAGGTCTCATGGTCACGATGGCACCCAGGTCAAAGACTTAAGGCTTCCATACCTAGTATTACCCAATAATTCCTACAACTGAATAATCATTAAAGGAACAAAATTATACTTAGATATAACTAGAGGTGCCCCACGATAATAGAGAAGAGTTACATATTATATCAAAAATAACAATCACTTATACCTCTTTAGAGGTTTTCGTAATACCATAACTTGTTATGTCCATTAAAAGGTATACTCAAATTTATTAATATATATAAGAATACGAAGGACATGGTAACCTTATTAATAAGCAACCCCCAGGTCACACAGTCCATTTAAAAATGAGCCTTCATATTTTATAATCATCTTGTGCATGCCACAACAAACAAGTTCAAGGCACATTTATTTCCACGTATCACTTCCATACCCAAATCTACAATCTTGCAGCAGACAAAGGATAACACAAATATGAACCATTCTTCGAAAACCAGGTCTAATAAAAAAACACTAACTTAAAATAGGATTTTATTTATGTAAATATCAGAAAGAGTAAGCTATCGGAGAGGGATAAATCCTATCATGCCTATGAATGGAAGCTTTCTTCTTCTCCTTCCTCTTTCCAAGTTGTCTTCTTCTTCTCCATGCAACAAACATAACAAAAGTAGACAATGGTTTCCTCTCAGAGACATAGGACACGCCTTAGATGTAGATACAGACCCAACTCAATCAATTTGCATGTGGAAAAAAAAGAATGAGGATGATGCAGAAAACTGATAAAAGTAGGCATCCATCGAATCCTTGAAAAAGGAAAGAAAAGTTGTGCTCTTCAATTCCGAGCCTGATTGCATTTTCTGAAACTTTCAAAGCCTTTTCAACAAACCCATTTTGTGCATATCCTGCAGTCCATGTTGTCCACAAAACCCATGTTTTAAAAAAATACATTATGTCAAACAGTTTGCCTGCCTTGTGTAAGGTTCCACATTTTGCATACACGAATGCCGAGCATTTGCAACTACAACATTTGACAAAATTTCTCTATCTTTTATTCTTAGATGGATGTCCATACCCTGTTCCAGAGCTCGCATTTTGACATAGGCTGGGAGTGCGTAGGAAAATGTAAACTAATTAGGTGGAGACCTATTTATTGCATAGGTGGAACAATGTGACTGTCGCGTGAGGAAACCCATATCTTCTGAACTGTCGTGCCCAAAATCTTATCCCATGAGAAGTTGCCTCGATTCTTTCATTTGGTCAAACACTACAATTAATCAAATATTGCTAAAATTTACAATGTTAAGTTGGATTCCAACGTGGTCAAAAGCCTTTGGATTCTCAAATAAAGTGCTTGTATTATTTTCAGAGAAATGATAGGTTTGAAAGGTCCTTTTTGGATGCGTAGAAGACTCCAAGATCTGCGTTAACGCCATTTAAGGCAATTACAACCACCCAATGACAACTCCTAATTGGACAATGACAGGGGGTGTTGAAAGAGGTCATGGAGTTGGGCTTAATACCATTCAATTGCGTGTGATTTAAGTTTCCAAATCCTTTACTCTTTGTCAAGTATGTCGTTTCCTCCACCAAACGCATTCAACAACACCAAACCATTATATATATAAATATTATTATTATTTTTATATAAATATCAATCCTTGTTTTGTTTTAAGTGGGACACTACACTTTGTTGTGCCCTCGATTTGATTTGCGAATTTGTGACTATATTTTTTCCTTTTTGAATCCATGAGTCACGTTTTAACACAAATTAGTGAGACTAAAATTTGTGATTGTTTTCGTGGCTATTTCAAAGCTAGTATAGTATGCTCGGTTTCATGTCCGTATATGCCCTTGAAAAATCCCTAGTAATACTTCAAAACCGTGAAACGACTATATATTAATGGCTTCGTTTTGATCTTTTCATCCCGCACGACCAATTTGTGATCAGTATATTCACAAATGTTGAAAAGTGTGACTATATAATCTATATAATGGTGCCTTTGAGTTGAAAATGTGATTTTTCCCTTAAAAATTATAACAAAAATATTTTTGATGTTTGTGCCCTTCGTGGTTAGAAAATGCCCTTGAAAATCAAAATGAATTTTTTAAAAGTCTTTTGATTTCCTTTGATTTAGACTTTGTGCCCTAATGGGACTGATCTTCCTCCCTTTGTTAAACACACGTTGATACTCGAGAGGGGGTTGAATTAATATAAGATAAACTTTTAATAATTCAAAAATTTAATAATCGTGAGAAACAACAATCTCACAAGATCTAAAAATTATGCAACACAAGAGGAACACAACATTTACGTGAAACCCTTTGGGAAAAAACCACGTAAAAATATTTTCTTATATATATGGATATAAAACACTTTTACAATTCGTGTAGACACCAAACTACTAGAGAAACCGATCCCCAATATCAAGCACCAACTTAGAAATTCAGACATCAATCTTTTTCCGAGCACCAACTCAACAAATGCACACCAATCTCTACGTTTTATGAGGCACCAACCTCCAATCGATGACAATACCACCTTCGTAGAGTTTTTGTTTCAACGAATGATGGAGAATTTTATTTCCTCTTCAAAAAATGCTCGTCTTCTTAAGTATAACTCTTATTTCATACTTATAAAATTATGCTCTTCTTCCAAATGATATTCGCTCAAAATTTTCCCTTCATAAAGATCTGCTCTTCATAAAAAAATTCTTCTTCATTCGTGTGTCTTATTCTTTAATGATGTATCAAATCCATTTCATTCACTTGCTTTTCTTCATCCTATCATCTATCTTTTATAGCCGCTTAATACCTATTGTCACCCAAAAGTTGCACTCGATAGAGAATGGTGTGTGTACTCTCTCTCTCTCTCTCTCTCTCTCTCCCGTTGACAAAAGTGGAACACCTCAAGGTGTGGGTAGCCTATGTTTGAGGTGAACCTCCGAGAGATGGTTGGTTCCCTTATGAATCACCTAAAAACGAAAAATTTGACAAGGAAAAGGGAAGAGGAATGCGGAAAATGGGAAATAGGATGATACACCAATAATTTAACACATGCATGCAACTCTACACACAGAGAAATCAAAGATCCACACACCTGCACAACTCTAAGCTATTTTACATAATAAATTCAAGGGTTTAGGAGAAAAGGACAACGATAAAGGGAGTAAATTCCACACTAAGGCAATACAACACCCTATCAAACACAATGAATAATTAGAAAAAAATGATATGAGAGGGTGAAAATGGAGAGTTTTTATTCAGAGGTGCAAGTACAAGGCTAGAATTGCTAGAGAAAATCAGCCCAAGTGGTGTGTAATATTTTTACAATAACAAATCTGCCTATGTAGACTGTTGCGTTTGAAATAACATGTTGTCTACATGTTTTATTTATATATTTTTATTTATTCTCCAACCCCTTTGGAGCATGGGACAACAACATGTCTTTTTTTTTAAATTTATTTATCCATTCTTGGTGCCACATACCAAAATAGACTGCTGCATGCTTATTTTTATCCAATGTCATTCTTATCCCTCCTTGGCGCCACATATAGGACAACAACTAATTTATTTATAAAAATTCCTATTTTTGGTGTCAACAACAACTCTCTTTCTTTTATATTTAATTCCTCCATGCACCTATTCTTAGCATCAATTTCTAGAAATAGAACAACAACATGCTCTTCTAATTCTATTCAAAACTCCTAAAAATAGGATCTTCTATTTTAATCTCTTCCATGCACAATCCTCTTGTTCTTCCTTTGGCGCATGGGGCTGCTATTTTTATCCACTTGTATTCTATGTTTGGTGCCAACTCCCAAATTAGAACAACTTTTCTTTTTTATTTATTTTATTCACCCATGCACTTCTCCCTTTTGGCGCCAACTATATGACTATTTTTTATTTATTTTATTCATCCACCTCCATGCATATTTACCCCTTTGGCGCAAATCCTTGGTGCATGAATTATGGTAACATTTTGGTGACATCACGAGATTGTTTTCCTGCTAAACAAAGAGATTAGTAGCCTTCTGCATCCATTGGGCTATGGAGTCACATACCTCTGTCAACAACTTGTATCCTCTAAAACAAAACAATTGAAATACCCTCTCCAACAAAAGGAAAACATGTGCATGCAAACACTTCTTGGAAAGACAACTAACTATGAAAACTGGAAAAACAATGTGCATGCAAGCACTTATTATGCAAGAAACAAACCTAGCCTACTCCTAATCTAAACAAAGAGAAATGAAAGCTAAACAAAACCACATATTGGTTGGGAGAAATAGCTTCTTTTTCTTAAAAAGTGCAGCCATGAGATTAATTTTGCAACTAGATCACATGGTAAAAGTGTAGGCATGGTTTGCACCATTGATTTTCTCAAAATATTAGCCAAGAGAAGAATAAACAACTTTATAGGATCCACACTTTGTCTTTGTAGATCATGGGGCTGATTTTGGGCAAGTTGAAGCTCTTTCTTATGCTTTGAAATGAGCACAACTGATGGCAACTCTTTTTGAGGCTCTAAACTAGAAAATACCGATTGGACATGGTTTTCTCATAGCTGATAGACTATTTTTTTTTTAATTTTCCCCTCTTCTTTGTGTGCAAATTCAACACGTGTAGTACTTGAGGCACTTTCCGGTTACATTGGATGTTTGTAGACTGATCTCGAAACTTTTTCTAGTTCATCCTTTGCAAACAACCTCATATTTGACTCTTTCTCAAGCTCAAAATAAGGTTTAATAACAAGAGAATCTATATTGAAGAGGATAGATGGAGGTGAAATAATTTCAATTTCAATTGACTCTTCCTCATCATCAGAATCTTCTAAGTTTGATAAAACCTCATCCTTTTTATTGTTCATGCTTGAGGAAAATCCTTTGAATTTAAATTTCTTTGTTGATTTCCTCCTTTGCATGACTATTTACAAGTTGATCTGAAGATGATATAGGCTCAAGATTGTTGATCGATCCTTAGAAACATTCATATGTTCCTTCAAAACATTATCTTTACTTTGTATCTCAAGAGATTTGAGAAAACTTTGTCTAACCTTTGCTTGCTGGTCATATTCCTCCTACTTCTCTATAACTTCAACCACTTTCTTGCACCCTTTCTCTATGTAGGCTAAATTAACCGTGGAATTTGTTTGTCCTCAAACTGTAAGCTCCATTTTGTTAGATTTTTCTTGAGAACTTCTTCACTTGGCTCTTTAGTTGGCTACTCTTCCAAATTGATTTGTTGATTAGTTTCATTCCAGAATGGATTTGGGAATATGAGGGGAGGGTGGGTTGGGTTGCTAACTGATTTTGCAATGGTTGAGATGATTGGAGAGGTGTAAGATCTTGTGGAGGAGAATCTTTAATAAAGCTAGGAATTTGGGACTTGGGCTCCGATGAAGTGGTTGGAAAGTAGAAGTAGGAGGGTTGCATGATGATAGTGAAGAATTACCCCATTGACAGGGTTTCTCAACACTATATTGGTAAGCTTCCATCTCTTCATTCCACTTTGATATTTGTGGTATCAATTCAGACACAAAGTCTAACTCTCTTCGAGGGCTATACTAGCTTGGCATATGATTGACCCATGGGTAAGGTACCCCGATCCCAAGCTTGGCTCCCTTGATGGAACTTGTTTCCCTCATTTGAACCATTTTTATCTGCAAGTGTTGTACCGCATCCGCAAATCATCATTAGGCATGGAATTGTTTCTATAATATGCATATTCCTGCTCCTAAAAAACACCATGATTATTAGGATAACCATATGGATTAGTGAGGTTTGGATCATGGGAATATTCATTGTGATAGGGCTTATAATACTAATTTGGAGGAGGATTTTGGGAAAAAGGAGGTGGAGGGGAGTAATAATGCTCTTGGGATTGAGAATTCCAAGGAGGAATTGAAGTCATGATTGCACAACCTCATAAAAAGATGGAAAGATGGAGGAAATGGTCTGTTGATTGAGAAAAAAGATCTTTGGGCCAATGGAGTCACCAGATGTTGAATATTTGTGTCTGAAACACTGATATTTGCTAAGAATAACATCAACTTCTTTAGCAAATTTTTGTACTATCCCACTGGGTGTGCCAGAAATTGTTGTCACCTAGAAGTTGCACCCTGATAGAGAATGGTGTGTGTACTCTCTCTCCTATTGACAAAATTGGAACACCTCAAGGTTATGGGTAACCTATGTCTGAGGTGAACCTCCAGAGAGGGCTAGTTCCCTTGTGAATCACCTAAAAATGAAAAATTTAACAAGAAAAAGAAAGAGGAATGCAAAAAAAGGAAATAGGGTGATACACCAATAATTTAACACATGCATGTAACTCTGCACACAGAGAAATCAAAGATTCACACACATGCACAACTCTAAGCTATTTTACATAAAAAATTGAAGGGTTTAGGAGAAAAGAACAATGGTAGAGGGAGTAAATTCCACACTAAGGTAATACACCACCCTATCAAACACAATGAATAATTAGAAAACAATGATATGAGAGGGAAAAAATGGAGCTTTTTTATTCAGAGGTGCAAGTACAAGGCTAGAATTGCCAGAGAAAATCAGCCCAAGTGGTGTGTAATATTTTTACAATAAAAAATCTTCCTATGTAGCTGCTGCGTTCAAAATAGTCTATTCTATGCATTTTTATTTATATATTTATTCTCGAACCCATTTGGCGCATGGACAACAACATGTCATTTATTAATTTATCCATCCTTGGTGCCGAGATACCAAAATAGACTGCATTGCATGCTTATTTTTATCCAATGTCATTCTTATCCCTCCTGGCACCACATATAGGACATCAACTAATTTTATTATAAAAATTCCTATTTTTGGTGTTAACAACTCTCTTTCTTTTATATTTAATTCCTCCATGCACCTATTCTTAGGATCAATTTTATAGAAATCAAACAACATCATACTCTTCTAATTCTATTCAAAACTCCTAAAAATAGGATCTTCTATTTAATCTCTTTCATGCACAATCCTCTTGTTCTTCCTCGGCGCATGGGGCTGCTATTTTATCCACTTGTATTCTATGATTGGTGCCAACTCCCAAATTAGAACAATAGCTTTCTTTTATTTATTTTATTCACTCATGCAGTTCTCCCTTTTGGTGCCAACTATAAAAGCTGCTTTTTTGTTTATTTTATTCATCCACCTCCATACATATTTACCCCTTTAGCGCAAATCATTGGTGCATAATTCAAGTAACAATACCTCTTCATGGAGGGATATGAATTTTTAATGGACACATTTTTTTAAAAAGAGGCGACCCTTTATTTTTAAAAATCCTTGGGTGCCAAAATGAATTCTTTTTAACTTGGACGACTTGTCCCAAACATGAGCGCCAAAATGGGGGGCCTAAAAAATATTTCTCTTGGGCCCTCTAATTAAATGTCGTCCCTTAAATAAATAACTGCCCTTTAATAGATGAATTGCTGTTCTTTATTGAATAAATAAATCACTGGTATACAATGTGATTGTTGTACATTATATTCTAATCATTGTAATTGTTGTGCATTCTCCTTTGTTATTAATGACTCTTTTGACATCAATGACCGTGCATTCTCTTGTGACATCAACAACCCTTTGCATCAATGACAATATTTACAACACCCTTCTCGCTTTCCTTGCTTGTCCGGATCGATACCAATGTTGGAAGACGTGCACAAGGAATAAATAAAGAGAAGACAAATTGCACACTTTGGAGTTTATGTGTCGGTTATTTTACTATGCAAAAGATAGTTACAATGTGGTTGACATAGTTATAATCGTCTACATCGTTAAAGGGTAAGCTGATAACTAATTAAGTAAAGCCTTATATTCTAATAAGATGTTTCTTATTTACATTCCCCTTCTTGCTCTCAAGAACAACAAACCTCTTGGGAGCATTAGGATCAACTTTCGAGAACATATACCTAGGATTTGTATTCGTAATTCTTGTACACACTTCTCCATATTAGATCATTTGTTGTTTTCCAAAAAATTGAAGCTTTATCTCATGACTTTGAAATCTCGTTGTTCCTCTTTCAACCCTCGTTTTTCTCGCAAACCCTCAATTTTCCTCTGTGAACCTTCTTTTTCCTCTACGACCCTCATTTTACCTCTCTCGCAATTTATGAGAGGAAACTTCTACCCATCTCGCTTGCATTTTCATTTTCGTGGGTTTATTTACATTGGGCTTCATTGTTAAGTTGCACCTGTGGGCTTCTCTGTGGAAAGGTCGCGAGTTGTGGTGCTTGTTCATCCTTCTCATTTTCATCTTCCTTCACTAGAAAACTGAAAATTTGTCTAGCAACACCCTTTCTTGGTGCATCACCACTTCTAGTATAGGTTTTATTTCTTGTAAATCTCTCCCCTTACCCCCATGAAAATGTTAACATAGGTCTAGTTAGTTGTTTTATTGCATTAGAAGTAGTGTTGTGTTTAGTTTAGGAAGAGGAAGCCGACCTTCTCTGGAGGTTCACCTCAAGCTCAAGTCCCACATCTTGAGAGGTGATCCCATGTTACTCAATCACACCGAACGTCATGTTCACATTCTAGCCATTCAGAGGGTGCAGTGATTTGGTGATAACTTGATTTTTGCACGCTTTGGTGGGACAAGAGTTGGTACTTCTCTTCATCCTTGCATGAATCAAAGTACCTGGCGACTCTATATCTCTAGATTTCAAATTGTAGTGTGTTAACTTATGCGAAGAATTCATACAAGAGCTTCTTCAAAGCAAGGAAATTATCAGCATATCGAACTATCCTTGTCTCCTCCAAGGAGAAGGAGAAGAGGCATCTCAACATCACTGTTGCAGCTTCACCTCGTAGGGGTCATTCAACTCCTCCTTACGGAGGTTTCCTCCACCAAGGAACAATCAACCTCTCATTTTTATGGCAAGGAACCATAGTTTTCCCCCATTCAATGCAAGCAGTCCTCTTCTATTGGCACAACGTGACCCTATACCTACTGTGACACTCAAAAGTTTACCCTTCTACATAGTGGAAACTCACATTACTCCAGTGGAACATATTATTGATGTAGCCAACATTGTGCGGTACACAATATCATGGAAGACAACGTTGTGGTTAGGCTCCTTGCTACTTCTTTCAAGGGAAAATTGCTTTAATGGTTTTGAGGGTTAGGTGTTGGTACTATAACCACTTGGGAAGAGTTATGAGAAAAACTCTGTAAACAGTTTGAAGATAAAAGTGATCACCTATCATTCTTGGAACAACTCACTACCATAAAGAGAGCTCTCCAAGAATACACGATTGATTTCAACTTCGATTCCAAAGAACTTTGAATAGGATTCGACACTCATAAAGCCTTCTCCAACTAATGCATTCTTGTACTATTTACAAGCCTTGAATAATGATGTAGCAGTTATGATCCAGTCCATGGGAGGTACTAAACTACCCGATGCTAGTGAAGTTTCTAGAAGAGAAGATAATTCCTTGAGGGTGGAAAGATATCTCCACAACCGCCAATGCCATTCTCTTCGGATCTTACAAACACTTAGCCTACCATTGCTCCTATTTTAGTATCTTTGAAGAAACCAATTCAGCTTTACTCCCACCCCTTCAAACGATCTATTTGAAGTCAAGTCATTCTGGAAAATTTTGGGAACGGGCTTTTTGCACTCAAGAGGAAAAAATTTCAATATAACCATCCATACCAACTGAAAAATCAGGAGTATCAAAGCTAACCGTCCTCCTTTTCAAGGGAACAATCAACCTCAAAATCGAAGCGCAAGTTAAGTTTGAATTTTAGGCCTTTGAACTTTAGAACCCTCTTGCTACTAGCTCATCCAGAGCCATAATACCTATCTAGAATAATCTAGTTCAAGACTATGAATGGAATTATCCTTGTGCTCAACCTCACAACCAAAATATTTTTCCCATTGGAGTTCTTAGCAAGGCCCTTATGGTTCAAAGTGTATCTGCCCCTCCAGAGCTAACAAAAATTCATCTATGCAGGAAATAGAAAATCAACCGTAGATACCTAAAGAAACCACTTTGCTAAATTGGCAAGCAGAAGATTTTTGTGGGTTGAATACAGATTCTTCATCAGTGGCGGAAAACACTTGTTCCAAAAAGAGAGAAATGGAATATCAACCTTCCAAATCTGATCAAGCATCCACTTCACAACCTTAGCCACAAGTGGCGGTTGATAAAGATGTGGGAAAGAAACCACTAGAAACACATGCTAGCCAAGCTGCAAGGAAAGAAGGTTCTTCAAGCATCACGATACCCAACAAGCACTTTCCAAAAGAGGATTCTAATGCCAAAATAAATGTCAAAAAATTAGGAGCAATTCCCTTCAATATTGTAGAACAAATGAAGAAGACCAACCTAAGTGTTACCATGTGGGACACACTCTTAATTCCTTCTCAAAGAAACTTGTTGCAAGAGGCTCTGAAAAGTTTTGGTATAACCAAAGGATTATCATCGTCGTGGGAAGAGAGTCTGCTACAAGTTTGTGTCAACCGGAAGGGAAAAGTATTCCTAAGGAGAACAAACCACCACCATTTTATATTTCCCTGATCATTGGTGATCATTTGGTACATAATTGCATGATCGATTTTGGTGCCAGTAGCTCAGTTATGCCCAAGAAAATTGCAGACATGTTAGGAATACAATATACACCAGTCTCTAGAGGATTTGTTTAGTTGGATGGTACAATAGTTTAGACCTTGAGTCATCAAAGGACTCAACTTATTATCCATGCATGTCCTAGTTTTTCATTCACACAAGACATATCAATCATCAATCTTCCTCCTCTCTTCACCATTTTCCTATCACAAGATTTCACTGCCAAGATGGGTAGTTACTTGTTAGATGATTGGTTGCATATGATCCTTAGGACTCGATACAAAACTAAAGTGACTATAAGGGCATAACCAATTTGTCATAATCATGTGGATCCCTATACCGCTAGTCCTATAAATGGGAATTATACCATCCATGATCAAGAGGAAGAAGATGCGATCACAAACCAACCACTCTTGTGGAAGAAGTCCTTGATACTATGTTGGATGAGGTAAGTGTAGATCATCAGTATGATCCCTATGCTAAGGCATTAGTAGAAGAAGAATTTGGTTTGTTGTTTTTAGAAGAGACAGGATTGGGTACATACTGCATTCATGAAGAAGGTATGATCATACCACAACTTGTCAAAACACAAAGCAATTTTGAAGGACTGTGGAAATTGTTCTTCGATGGCTCAAGGAGTAAGAATGGATCTGGTGCTGGGGTCATGTTGATTTCTCCAGAAGGAGATGGGTTCTTCTCATCTTTCTAGTTGCAGTTCAGTTGCACTAACAATGTCACTGAATACGAAGCCCTTGTGTAAGGAATTCAACTAGCTCAAAAGAAGGGAATCAAATCCTTGACTATTTTTGGAGACAGTGAGTTAATTGTTCATGAAGTGAAACCACACATTACATCCAAAAATGATTTTTTAAGATCATACAAGAACGGGTTTGGGATCCGATTGAAGATTTCAAGGCTTTCGAGATTCATGCTATTCCTAGAAATCAAAATCAAGATGTTGATAGGATTGCTATGGTTGGATCACAATACAACATACCTATTGATATCATGAAATAAGGGCAACAATATGTCAAAATGGTGGTTCGACCTGTAGTTCCTGATAATGTGATTAATCGGCAAGTGTTCGATAGTGACAAACAAATTGTCCTTTTCCTACAAGAAGAGGTAGAGTTTGCTACGAAAAATCAAGATAAGCTACAAGAATCATATGGTGACAAAATTATACAATTGAAAAGAAAAAAGCTACCAAAAGGCTTGGTTACTCTCGAGTCCATTTTTAATTTCAGATGATCAAGGCCAGAAGATAGAGTTCTAACATGGTGATCAAAGAGGATGATTTTGAAGAAGTTGAGGTAGAAATGAAAAGTTTCTAAAGATTGGCAAAGTGTGTACCCCGAAGAAGAGAAAGAGGCTTTCATCAAACTTTTTCAAGAATATAATGATATTTTTGTGTGGAGTTATAAAGATCTATGTGGATTTGATCCAGGTCTAGCACAACATACCATCGAGCTGGATCCCAATACCAAGCCAGTTCCGTCAAAAGAAGAGGCCAATTAATCCCAAGATTGAGCCACTGATGAGAAAGGAGCTAACCAAACTCATTGAGGCTTGCATCATTTTTCCGATCAAGCATTCCTCTTGGGTAGCAAACCTAGTTCCTGTGAGAAAGAAGAATGGAGAGATTCAATTATGTGTGGACTTCAGGGATTTGAACCGTGCTTCATTAAAAGACCATTATCCTCTTCCGTCAATGGAGAAAATCCTTCAAACTGTGGCAGGATCTCAAAGGTTCTCTTTGCTCGATGGATATTTGGGTTACAATCAAATTCTAGTCAAAGAATCCGATCAATTCAAAATGGATTTCACTACCAAGTGGGGCACATATATGCCTACAACAAAATGCCATTCGATTATCTAATGTTGGAGCTACTTTTCAATGAGCTATAGACATGGCATTTAAGGGATTGATTAATGAAATCATTTTGGTGTATCTTGATGATATAATCATGTACTCCAAACATGCAGAAGATCACATTACGTATCTGAGGAAGGTTTTCAAGAGGTGTAGGGAATTTGGGGTTTCACTCAATCCTAAGAAATGTATTTTTTGCAAAGTGCACTAGGGGAAGTTGTTAGGGCATATTGTTTTAGCGGAAGGAATATCAATTGATTCGACCAGGATTCATTTGATTATGTCCTTATCTCTCCTAAGTCATAAGAAGGGTCTTTAGAGTTTTCTGGGAACTATAAATTTTGTGCAAAGATTCATCCCCCAGTTCACGGCCTTGGATAAACCATTAATGACCATGTTGAGGAAAAATATGCCATTCTCATGGATGAAGGAAAGGAAAAAGAGCTTTGAGGCCATCAAGATGGCCATTTCTCAAGCACCTACCTTTGGTGAATCCAAGGTTTGATAAGGATTTTATTCTTTATGATTTTGCAGGTCAAGAGAGAATTTCAGGGATCCTCACTCAACAAAATGACGATATGATGGAACAACCAATTGCTTTCTTTAGCTAATCCCTAAAATACTATGAGCTCAAATATTCATTTGTTGAAAAAAAAAGTTTTTGCTACCATTTGAGCTTTGAAAAATTCAGGCACATGTTGTCCAACAACAAAATTCACTTGATGGTGTCTCATCCAGTGTCAAGGAATTTTTACTAAACAAAGAGATGAATGAGAAGCATGTTGGGTGGATCACCAAGGTGATGGAGTATGATGTACACATCAAGGTTACTAAGCTGGTCAGAGGTAAAGGTTTGTGTCAAAAACTTGCTTTGTAGATTTGGAATCAAAAGGTGATGAAGACATGACGCTTCTAAATAATGATGAAAGAGATGATCAAGTTGATTAGTTATCAAAGATGAAGGTCTTCCTTCTCTCAGGAACATATCCCATTGACATGGATAAGACTCAAAGATGGAACTTTCACCTTCAGTCTATTCCTTATGTTCTAGTAGAGGATGTTCTCTTTCGAAGGGATTTGAATGGTGTTCTCCTTTGGTGCATAGGTCGGAACAAGTGAGCAAGATACTAGAAGAATTCCACAATGGCCTATATGGAGGAAATTATTCTGCATGAACAACTTCTACAAAGATTATGAGGGCTAACTACTATTGGCCATATTTATTCAAAGATGCCCATCTCTGGGTAAAGAAGTGCAAGGAATGTTCCTTTTTCACTGGAAAGAAGAAGTTGGCAGCTCTTCCCTCCATCCGATTCAAGTTGATCAACCCTTTGTTCAATGGGGGTTGGATTTCATGGAATCATTAATCCTCCATCCAGTGATGGAAATAAGTGGTTCTTTACTGCAATGGATTATTTTACTCGATGGAAAGAGGTGGTATCATTGAAGAAGGGAAATGAGAAGGCATTTCTTGATTTCCTAGAAGACGTAATGAAAGGTTTGGTGTCCCATTTACAATCATTTCAGATAATGCAATGTATTTTCTTGGTCTGAAGCTGAGTGAATGGGCTATTAAGAATGGAGTTTATCTCAAAAATTCATCCAATTACTATCCGTAAGGAAACAAATTTTTGAGTGTAGAAATAAGAACCTCACAAGAATTATCAAACGCACAATGGAAACCAACAGGATGACTTGACACACACAACTTAAGAATTCCTTGTGGACAGATCATATCACACCTAAAAGGGCCATCAAAAATTCACCTTTCATGTTGGTATATGGAAGAGAAGCAAAACTTACGCTATCCTGGAAGTTACCTTCTTTGGAGTTAGCTCATTAGCTTGAGGTTATGGAGAGTGATCCTATGACAGTTAGGTTTTCTGAGCTCATGGAGTTAGAAGAAGTGTGAAACAAGGCTATGAAGACTTTGGAGCAACATCAAGCTCAGGTTAAGAAATATTTTGACAAGAAGGCGTCCGACAGGAATTTTCAAGAGGGAGATTTAGTTCTCAAATGGGATGAAGATAGAGCCAAACTAGGAAAGCACGCCAAGTTTGATGCTCTTTGGAGCGGTCCATACATTATCACAAGTTGCAAGGAGGTGAATTCATTTCGTCTATCTAGGCTCAATGGAGAAGAAATTCCCATTCATGTGAATGGGATACATCTCAAAACTTGTTTTTGAGATCATTCCACCCCTTGTACAACTTAGTTAGATGTTTTCCTCCAAGTGCGTTTTGCACATTGTTGTGTGTTGTTGTTCATTTTTCTTTCCTTATTGTTGTGTTTTATGTTTTTTGCATTTGTATCATCATTAGAGGTTTTCAAGGAGAAGAAGGTTCAAGTTTCAAAAGAGTTTCAGATATCCAAGGTTCCTCAAAAGCTTCATCTAAAATTCCACAAGTGCATTGTAGATGTTGAGCATTCATCGGTTTTAGTATATTTACTATCTAACATTGATGAAGAGTTCAAGATCATGTATCATAGAAGATCAAATCATCTTTGGGATTCTAATATTTATTCCATTCCAAGTGGATGAAATAAGGCTACTGGAATCATTTTTAGCAGGAAATCATTCCGAGAGGTCGCCAAAATGTTATCTAATTTTCCCCTAAGTCAAAATTGGAAAACAAAGGCTGTTGTACTCTAGGAGTGTTAAAGGGTTAAAGAATCATCAAAATCGATACTTTATGTTTAGGGGTCTTACTAGGTCTTCATGACCCTTTGGTTTCAAGAGTAAGCCTAAACAATCTAAATCAGGGAAAAGAATCAATGTTCGAGGAGCTTGATGTAATGGGCTCATCGTTTGTCTCATATGCAGAGCATGAAGCATCGAGGGAACCAAGCTTATCATCATAGATATAATTGGGATGAGCCAAGGTTATATAGCTTGGAAACCAACTCTAATGTTGCAACATGCAGAAGGAGAATGCTCCAAATTCATTGGGAGGGCTCGTGGCTAATAAGGCTAGACATTCAAATTTCATGGGACTTGAGCAATACATAGCAGGGGCTCATCACAAGCTCAGTTAAACAAAATAGCCAAGCCAAAAGCTTGGGTGTTCGAGCTTAAGATGGACCTCTATCAATATCCCCTAACATGATGGGTAGGGAGACACAGACCGAGTTGATATCAGTTGACCAAGGAGAAAATCAATTAGCTTCTCGGTATATCCATTCATAGACTAAGCTCGGTGGAATGAAGTACCGATGGGGCTCAGGAACTTAGAGCTTATAAATTGTAGTGTATAAAATGAGCTCGACATTTAGAATGAGTTAGATCATGAAAGTTTGGTAGAGGTCGGGCTCGGAAAAGCATAGAGCCATGACGAGATATCAAGGTCCTCAAGCACATAGTTTTTGTGACGTGGAATGAAGTTTAGATTGATGGCTAATTTAGCTCGAAGGTTCAAGATTTTGGCCGGTAAAGGAGAAAATCAAGGTGCATGTTAGCTGAGTAGGAACTTGTAGGAGAACAAATTTGTAGTCTTACAACGAGCTCGGGATCAAGCTCTATTATAGCTCATCATCATCATGTTTGCTAGGAGGAGGCTTGCCATACATAATTTTTGAGCTCGATGACATAGAGGCACCAAGTCGATGGTGAGTTAAATTGGAGTCGAGTTAACGATCCCATGCTATGATGCAAAGAAGATAGGAGACCAAGTTAGTTTGTATGAGCTCGGCTTGGAAAAATTAAGGTGATGTCTGGGGGTCTCAAACATGGAGCTCACATCGAAGGAACAGAGATTGATCTCGGTGTGTAGTAAGGAGAATCAAATTGAGTAAAGCAAAAATGGCTCATAGAGCTCGGTTGTCGAATAATGTGATAGCCCGGTGTGATCTCGCCATGTAGAAGAACACATGAAAACTTAGGATAGCCATGCCAACTCTACGGGGAAAATATGAGTTGAGGCCAAGGTTCGGGAATTTCAAAGGCCTGTGGCCAAGTGGAGATGAAATGATGGTGGGCCAAAGTGCATTCCCTACTCGGGGAGTTTGAAAGATCACGGCCAATGGGGGAATTGAGGCCGAGCTGTGAAGGATGTGGGATTTTATGGTATGAAATCTATGCCAAAAAAACATGGCAAGACAATGTTCAAGCTCCCAGGCCAAATTATCCATCACGAGGAACCATCAAGGAAAATGTGGAGTTAATCTCCAATTGACCAAGTCATGGGCCAACACATTTAGTGGATGCACGTAGAACATAAACCGAGTTATTCATCGAGTGTCTCGAAGTTCATTTAATCCCGATGACGTGGTGGAACGTAGGGGATGGAATGAGACCTAGTCACTTGATGAATGCGAGGGACCACAATTCCTTGAATATAACATGGAATACAAACGAGTTTTAGGGATAATGATCCCATGAAAGAAATAATTAGTTCATAGGGGACATCTTTCATGGATGAAAAACATACACAAGTCTTGAATGAATCAACTCACCGAGTTGTAGGTCGATCAGAGCGAGTTGTTTGGGCATTAAGAGTTCAAACCAACGTAAGTGATCTTTGATGAGCAAGGTTGTAGGATTGCAAGTCAGTTTTGAGATATGATCTTAGGGCCTGGTATCAAGTTATAAGACTTCTAAGCTCGGTAGAAGAAGTATTTTTGGAGCTCATTTTAGAGTTTTCACGAATGGCCATGCTAAGTGGGGAGTTCATTTCAGAGTTGAGATGGAAACTCAGTTAGGCCGATCGAGGAGAATTCGTGGATGAGCTCAAGTTAATCAAGTTGTTGTGAGGAGTTGGTGGTTGGAGCAAGGGCCCAACGTTGTAACCAATTGAGTGATGCAGGAATGTGACATGGAGAAGCTCATTCGAGTAAGGATGGAGGATCTCATCTCGGTTTGCAAGCGGAGCTCATGGAGTCGAGACAGAGGATAAAGCGAGGCTCATACTAGGACTCAGGGCAACGAGCTCATAAGTCATCATTTGAAATTCAAGTTGAGCTTGTTAGTAGGAACTCACTCCGGATCAAGAGTACCTAAGCACAATGGATATGACTCAGTGGAAGGATCTACAATCTCGACACTCGTGTGAAAAGCTCAACATATTGTAGAGGTGGGGTGGTCTTATTAGATTCAACGGAGAGATTTGGAGGTCGACCAAATAACGAGATAACTTGAGGTGACGTTTGGGTTGTTTTGGTGCAAGAACCAGGCAAGCGGTTTGATATGGTGGTGACCAACTCGGGAGTTGGCAGGTGAGCCAACCACCAAGTTGGCCTTTCTCTCAAGGGACCCCCTTCAATGCAAACCAACCCTAAGGGGTCCCACTTGGAATTATCATTAATTTGATTTTTTTAAAATAATAATTAAATTAATATTTTTATTAAAATATTTTAATAAATGATATTTTTATTATTATTAAAATATTTTATTTAAAATATTATTTTAATTAAATGAGATGGATAAGTTTAGACCTTTCATTAAGGCACATGATGGAATGTTCTTAAGTGGTTCAACCAACTCTGTAATTAATATTGACCATCATGTGCCTTCATTTTAGGGAGGAATTTATGACTTCTCCTCTTTTCTCTCATGAAGATTTTCTATAAATGTAAGTTGGAAGCTCATTCCAAAGGGTTACACAAGTTAGATGTGAGACACAAGTTAGACAATAAATGTTAGACATTTTTCAGTATTCCTCTCTCTCTTATGCAAGCTAGTCTATTGTGGATTATGGGGACTTTCAAGCCTCTTTTCCAACATTGTAATGGCAAAATTTGCCTCTTCCTCATGTAATGATGCATTGTGCATGTGATTGAAGTAATAAAATTGTGTTTTGTGACTAATTATTGGTCCTTTCATCATTCTATCTACTTCTTTGTGCCTTTCTTGTGTATGTAGGTATACTATGCAACTTCAAGTTTCCATTGCAGGTTTTGGGAGTTCTGTGCTTATCTGGGAGTGAAGATTTGTATGTGGTTGAGTTTTGGTGCTTGTTTATCCTTCTCATTTTCATCTTCCTTCACTGGAAAACTAAATTTTTTTCTAGAACACCCTTTCTTGGTGCATCACCACTTCTAGTATAGGTTTTATTTCTTACAAATCTCTCCCCCTTACCCCCATGAAAATGTTAGCATAGGTCTAGTTAGCTATTTTATTGCATTAGAAGTAGTGTTGTGTTTAGTTTAGGAAGAGGAAGCTAGCCTTCTTTGAAGGTTCACCTCAAGACCAAGTCCCACTTGAGAGGTGATCCCACGTTACACAATCACACCGAACATCTTGTTCACATTCTCGTCCACTCTGGGTGTAAGTGATTTGGCAATAAAATTTCCCAGTGCCCTTCAAGTTCTGGTACTAACTAATAAATAGTGAATTAAATTTTATTTATATTATTATTTCTTTTAGGAATTTATCATTCTTTTTAATTGGTTTAATCGAATTCAGGTTTTGCAAAGATTACCACCACCCCCTTCCACCTAGTGTCATAGTCTATTTATTATAGACAACATTCATAACATAAGAAATCTCGATTGATTTCATTCTTATTAATTTTAATTTCTTATTGTTTGTTTACTTGTTTGTATTTGTTATTTCAAGAATCAATATATTGAATCTAATATTGTCAAATTATTAATGCTAATAGATCTTTTGTAAATTCTATCTTAAGTTCAACTCGCATAGCGTAGGCCACCCCCACTGCTCTATCTTAGTGCTTAAGGAGTACATCAGTCTGACCTCCCCTTCCACCTCTGTCTTATGGTAAGGGGAAGAGGATTGTTTTTCTTGGATTGAGTAGGGGACACAAAATTTCACAATGTTAGAGTTCCCCAATTTTTCGGTTAAAGATGTCAAGTGCCGAGGCACTTCTTTTTTAAATAATATTGATATGGATGAGGAGTATCTCATACTCGATATCCTTTATGACATTTCAGCGGAAAGGAAGAATGTCAAAGAGCTCACTCAATCTGCATGTAAGGAGGTCCATCTACCACCATCTTTAGATACTCCTTGGGATGTGCAAAAATTTGGATGATGATGCAAAGACAAAATTTTCATTAGACATCCTTGTGTCAGATAATGTTACAACCCTTGTCATGGAATTTCTTTTATTAACATTAAGGATCGAAGATTTGTGAGATCAAAGAGAAAGCTCCGATGAAAGAAATTAATGATAGATATCATAATTTTGAAGATAGAGAAAGACTTTTTTCAATTATTAAAAATGAACCGAGTGACGATTGATGTTTTACTTGCTCAAGCAAAATTTGGTCAAGCAGTCACCCCTAATATTTACAATAGGGACAAATTTTTGAGTAAATGCTTAATAGATTGGCTAATTTGAATGTTGAGGCACAGTCTTACTACAACAAGTGGAATAGAGACAAGAAACTTGTCACTATTGCTAATGCAAAGAAAGACTTGGCTGTGGTAAGTTTTGTTTTTTTTAGATTATTATATATATAGTTGTCATTTATCTGCTTCTAAATACTAATTATTAGATTTTAATTGCAGTCAAAATACTAGAATTTGAAGATAGAGGTGCAGGTGTTAGATGAGTACCTAAAAAAGTGAGAGAGAGTGTTTGCGGGGAATTGGTTTTAAAGAAAAACTTGTTTTATTAAACAAGCAGAAAAATACTTTCCAGAGGATTATAAAGGAGAATGGAATGGATCTAGATATTCTTTTGAAGAAAAAAATGATGAGGATCCTTCTCTCCTTTCAGCAAGAGATGCAACTCATGAAGATAGAGAAAATTTAAAAATATTAATTGTAAGAGATTTAACTGAGAATCGGTGTGATAAAAGATAGTTCGAATGTTGTCGATGTTATGGAATCTATTGAAGGACAAGGGTCCAAATGAACTTGAATTATAAATGTTGATGAATGATGTAAATAGTTGTATTTGACAAATGAAATTTGAAACTATTATCTTTATGTGAAATTGTCGATCTTTTTATTTCTCTCATGCCTGTTGTTGAATGAAAACTTTAGTCTTTTATCTTTTTTTCAGTCTTGTACAATGTACAGTTGATGAATAATATACATGGATTCTGGAATCTAGATTTACATTGTTCAATTTGGTTTCAAACATGTATGAACTCAATAATTAAAACTTGGATGTGCATGTTCATATTGATATTGATAGTTGATTCATCATGTAAAGATTATCTCCAATAATCATGATGGGATATAGAATGCTATGTTTTTATTAATCCTAATAATCACAATAGCATATATAGATTATAATATATTTGTGAACAATGGTTCATGTGGAATTGATATTGAGAAATCAAAGATTAAACATATTTTTTTGATAGATAAATGCTTTTGACTGAAGCTATGAACCGGAGGGTTGCTTAGGACCCCACCCATTACAGCCAATGTCCTGAGACAAGATATTACAATTAGACCAACCTAGACCATGACCAGTGAGCCCACACCGGCGATGCAATTTCTGCCACTACCGTTTTTAGAGCCACCAGCCGCCTCGAATGTCAATGCCGATGATGCAAAGTTTGCCACAGCCGAGAATAACCACCAGACGTAACCACCGGTGATGCAACATCCACCACCACCGATAACCACCCCAAAGGGATCGCGCCTAGCGGATTTGAACCTGGGTGGATCCGGACACAACCGTCCGTCTTAACCGATCCACCCAAACCCCATTGGCATATATATAAACATAATTTATTAGTAACAAAATTTAATTTTATTACATCATCCAGTTTGCATATTGCACAAATATGAACTGTCTACCATATGTTATTTACAAACATTATTAAAAATATATAGAGATTAAAAAATTTTCCAAACATTATATGCAAAATATATCTAAAAGAAAAAAAATCGAATAACAATATATATTTTAGAAAATGAATACATTCAATTGTTTGCTAAATGAAACAACCCTATCCTGAATGGTTCTTTATCACTTCTTATATCTCTTACAGTTTCTTGTCTAGCAGAGTCCAAGTCAATTTCACCATTATTACAGACTTTAGTGTTCGATATCTGATTAAAATCTCTACACTCTGCAAGATATGTCCATGTAGCTAGTGCTCTTTCATATGGAAATGTGTCCACCCCATATCTTGAAACATATATTCTCAATTTTTTTTCCAAATTATTGTCCAATCTGTAGCGAATTTTTGATTTAAAAAATGTAAGTGCACTAAATACCATTTCATCTTCAATAGACCCAATAATCATTATCTATATCGAGTTCATATAGTTTGAAGTATTCACTTATATTTTTTCTCAGAATGCTACTCTAATACATATTTCTCCAAAAAGTGTGATAACTCCCATTTCTGTTGGGTCAACAATAGATTTATATTGATTAGACATTATATATGCAAAATGTTATGACTGTGATATGAGTAAAGTTTTGTCCAATATACCATTTAATTCCCCTTCATCAACATTTGAAGATTTACAAAACTGCTCCATAAGTACAGTCATGGATTTCCCAACGTTTGTTTCTCTTTTTTATTCTTCAATCATTGGATTCTAGAAAATGGGATTTACAAATCCCATGGCCTCAATCAAATCACTATTTTTAAAATGCTCTCATGATCTTAGAAGATAATGTTTCAGATATCTTCATCAATTTTTTACGTGTATCAGAAATTGCAGTATCAAAAAGAGAGCTTGTGATTGGTACTTCCTCAAGTTTAGAACCTATTACATAAGGATCTCTGTATAAAGTGTGCATTGGAATATTTTTCCCATCAATAGAAATACAAATATGACCACTGATATTGAACTTTAAATAGTTGTTGGGATCTTTTGTATCTGTCAAAACCTTGAAGCTGTTGAAAATTGGCTTCTAAATCCAATATTGGGTGCAATATAAGGTATCCAAAATCATACATACTTGTCTCCTTAATTTTATAAAATAAAAAATGTATATGGATCTTCCCGAGCATGTTTCACCAAGTTGTTTATTTCCTTCAACATTGGAAAAATGCATAAAGTTAATAATGTCTCTAAATCATCAAGCGATACAACATATCTTTAGCCTTGTCCACTTCTCTTCGATGCTTGAACATATACCCTACTAAGGACCTGTATTCCTCAAAAATCCTGCAAGCTAGTTCATACAATGATATCCATCTTGTGTCAACATATTTTAGCAATTTTTGTAGAAATTAATCGATCTAATACAAAGAATCCATGAAATAGCTACACAGACAATAATTGAAATCAACAACTCTATATTATATTTGTATTAATTCACTATTTCAATACACTCCATTATATAGGAGATGTAAAATAACAATCCTTACAACAACATTTGTCTTCATATACAACCATACACCCATATGGTTTCAACCTCTCACCAATATAATAATAAAACAATACTAATTGTTTTATTATTCTAACTTACTAACTTACCACATACTAACCACATTTTACATTTACTATTTACATTTACATAGTAAATGTACTTTCACTAATTTACCATAATAATAATTACACATGTAATTATTATTCACCCATACAAATGGAGCACTAATATATATTTCCTAACATTCCCCCCCTTAGTGCGAACATGGGAAAACCTGCTTTGTACTGCAACGTGCCGCTACGTAGCATGCTCATGATCTGGATGGTTTCAAGGACAATACCAACAACCTCTGGATGGTTTTCCAAGTGGTTAACCAACAACCACACAAGATAGTTTTGAGGACAAGATTCAACAACCTCTAGATAGTTTTTCTGGATAACTAACAACCACAATATCATGATGATGCAGTAGTATCAACAACTCTCATCACTATCTCACCGCAAGGAATAACATAGGAAATTCTCTTGAAATTTGTTGCTCGTACATACATGAAAAAGTCGACATATCTTTGGAAATGGAACATTGGATCATGTTCCCCCCCTCAATGTGAAATTTCCACTTATTCAATCACGAACACTGCAAACAGGAACACTGATACTGGAACTATGACAAGAAGCACACGACACAAGCTGAAAGCAAATACACCGTAAAAATGTCACCAAAGCTGATATGCGGCCCCGTCGTTGTAATGATTTGAGAGGTCGCTGAATGACCTCTAACCTCCGTTTGCCTCCATCCTCCAAAGTAAATTCACTTAGTATAGAAATTCTTCATAATTATAGTCAATTTCATTTGTTATTTGTTCATCTCTAGTTTCCCATTCTACAATTTTGCTTACATCTGTAGGTGCTTTTTCATTTCCATCTACTATCCTCCATAGATTTTTATTCATTAAGCTCGCATCTGAATTTTTACTCTCCATGTATGGAATTTCAACCCATTAAATTTATCTAATGGTGTATCCATTTTGCTGAATCTAAATATCCAAAAAAAAAAATTGAATGCAGATTTGAATTACCTCTCGATTCTCGATTTCTTAAAAAAAAAAAAGCAGCGAGTGATCAATGTGTTTGTATAGTAAATTGCACGTTTCTCCCAAAGCGTGAATCTGGGTTTTTCTGAAATTTCTACTGTAGCTTCTGTATAACAGATCATTCTGCACAAATTTTTTTGGAGAAACTCAGATCGCGAAACAAAAGTTATGAGATCTTCTTCGAGACAGATTTAACTTGCTCTGGTACCAAATGTAGAAATTACTCTGATCTAATACAAAGAATCCATGAAATAGCTACACAGACAATAATTGAAATCAACAACTCTATATTATATTTTTATTAATTCACTATTTCAATACACTCCATTATATAGGAGATGTATAATAACAATCCTCACAACAACATTTGTCTTCATATACAACCATACACCCATATGGTTTCAACCTCTCACCAATATAATAATAAAACAATACTAATTGTTTTATTATTCTAACTTACTAACTTACCACATACTAACCACATTTTACATTTACTATTTACATTTACATAGTAAATGTACTTTCACTAATTTACCATAATAATAATTACACATGTAATTATTATTCACCCATACAAATGGAGCACTAATATATATTTCCTAACATTTTTTACCATTTGTTATTCCAACAGAAAATCTCTGAAACTCCAAAATCATTTAGGACTGCTTGACATATATGAATGCAAGTCCCATATAAGCTCCTCCACTTTAGCAACATTTTCAAAATTACTTACAATCTTGTAAGATAGATTCATTTGGTGAGCCATACAGTGAATAGGTATCATGTAAGGGGCTACAATTGTTTGTAGACAAATACAAAGTCTAGTTTTGTGACCTTGCATGAAAAATGCACCATCAAATCCTACACAAATCAGCTTTGTAGAGATTGATTGATCATCCATACCAGCTATTTCCTTTAAATTTTTAATAACAAGTTTGTAGAGGTTCTCAACATTGCAGTTCTCCATCATTTTGTGCATAGCTAGTAGATGATTTTCCTTGAAATGGTTATTGAAATTGAAAGTGTAGACATGCATGCATACCCAAGATGTATTGTCTACTGCTGTAACCTCATCAATCGACAATGCGATAAAATTTACATTTTTCTCAAATCAGTGATTTCAATTTCTCCCATACACTTTGCCATTTCCCATGCATTGGTATCTGACTAGTGTGTTGTTGGAATATTTGAAAACCCATTAGATTGAAACAATATCTTATAATCAATGAGATCTAAAATTGGTCTACCCTTCTTTAAAATGTGAAATATTATTGAATTGAATGAAGTTTTCTGAAGACTTACATCAGTAGATTTTTCAAATTTAGCCTTTATTGTTCCACCTTTCTCAACTAGGTCCTAAAGATGTTTATGATGATTGTCATATTCGTAACATATCTTATATGTAAACAATATTCCTTAGTTTTCCATCTAGTTATCTTTATTCATTGTTCCATCATCTTGCTTTTTAGACTCATATACCTTCCCACAATGCTTCTCTATTGTGTCCAACTTCAATTGCATTTTGTGGTCTCTGCCTAGTTTCCAACTATAGATAGTACATCTACATTTTGTAGGAGTATTAGTACTATTTTCTAGGTTCAACAGGTTCAATGAATGGATATTTGGTTGACCATTCAAATTTATAAGTCCTTCCTATAGTCCACTTCCCACTCTTACGTTTCTGATGTGTGTTTCTGGAATGTTTATCAAAATTTTGAGTTGGATGGGAAATGGGATTATCAGTACTGTCAATTTGAATTGAATTACTCTGGTGATTGGGAATTTCATCTGGAGTAAGGTCACTGCTAGGGTTTTCTGCATTTGAAAGAAATTGGTTTTCTTACAACATCCCTAAGTAAATAAAAAAATAAAGTAATATTATCATAGTAAGAGTCAAAAGTACCTCTTTCCACTAGGGTTATTGTTAGCTGACTGAAATATTTTGAAATGTCCATATCACATTTTCTTTTTCCTTAATTTTGTATGCATGAAAAGATTAGCTATGAAAATAGAAATGAAACTAACACCTAATAGTTCCAAAACATAACTAGATCTATCATAAACATCAAGATGAGAGCTTAATGAAATGAACTTCTTCAATAATGCATGAAACTTTGCAAGAATCAAACTAACATTACTAAGTTATCTCTACTTCTCTAGATTGCTAACATAAAATGAACCTATTTAGATCCTAAAGCAATCAGTTTTGTGTTGTTTTCTTTAAACATGGTGAAGATATCTCTCTAAAATGGCTACAAGGCCATGCTTAGATATTCTCCTACTAACCAAGCTTGAAGGGATGGATGCAAGATGGAGAAGCTACTACAATGGAGGATGGATCAAGATCAAATGCCTTATAGCTTTAGCTAATGCAAATGAGATCTCATATATTTCCAAAGTGTCAAGGTGTAAAGTTGAAAGGGAATCCTAAGGATTGTATTTATAGATTTCCATTTGGGAAAGTTTAGAACTCTAGTGCATGTGGGACAAAAGGTAAAGACAAAATAGAATTTTTACAAGTCAATTCAATTTTTGATTAGATTAGGAGCTAATTAATCTTAAATTAATAATGCTAAGTAGGCTTAAGAAGCTTTCTGAGAGCATCTGGAAGGGGTTTTGATGGATTTTGGATGTTTTGGAAGCGAGATTTAGCCAATAAGAAGGTTTATTAGTTAAATGTAAGATAAGAGGCTTAATTAACATATAAAAGTTAATCAAGAGGATTACAACTAACGAAGTGTTGTTAATTGACATCTTGAGTGAATAGAAGCATAGTTAGATAACGAAGTGTCGTTATTCGATTTAATGAGAGGATAAGAAGGTCGTTAGCACAATTTAATTGTTTAAACTACATAAACATATTTTAGGTGTCTACATTTACCCCTCTTTGGGGTGGAGTAAGTGATGCCACTTCAAAGATAGTAGATAAGTATGAACAAGTAAATGTTTTGAAGGGATAGAAGAAAAATTAGTAGAATGAAGGATGCCCCCTCGATTGTTGATGGGGTGATAGAAGAGGTCGATGGACGCTCAAAAAGAAGAATATACAATACCATAGTGGGGAAAATCAGGTGCAATGGAAGATAAACAATGATACATCAAATATAAACATTGAGTCTAAATGTGGGCATCGATCCCCGCATAATATGAATACGAACTCTTTTGTTGAAAATTTCATGTGGGTATCATTGCAAGTGCAAGACATGCTTTTCTTAATAGATCTTATAGAAATGTTTTAAGGATGCCCCTGGAGGGCCGATGAGTGATCAAAAAGATGAAGGAAATGGATAGAAGAATAAGGAGGGAAAAATGGGGATAGAAGGTGATTCTTATTGCCCCAAGTGATTTGGAAGAATAGTTCATGATAGAAGAAAATTATAGGGAAGAAAAATGAAGATGAGAGAAATGGGATTAGCTTTCATCCAACTGATGTAAAAACAATTTTATTTGCAATATATTTCTCATGATCTACGCTATCATTGGTCCTTATTAAAATAAACACATACAAAAAAGTGTAATATGACATGAAAAGCCATATACGAATATTTGTTCATTGCTAAAAATTCTTAAGTCAATGCAACATACATAATGCAATGGGATACGAGAAAGTAAACAAGATAACCTAATAAGGAAACACGTATAAACACACACACTCAAACAAACGACGTTCAAGATGGTTGCACCAATGTTTTTGTTATCAAGCTTCAGTTCCCAAATGTTTGATTTAATGAAAAATGTTAAAAATGGTGCCCCAAGCAAGGATACATGCGAGAGGAATACATGGAGGACATAGGGGTCCTATGAAAAAGTAATTATGCACTATGAAATAGTACCAAACAATTCATTGTGCAAGGGAGTACATACATAGTAAACAAATCGAATTTGTTAATGGATGTAGATCCAGATGATCCATGATTCATGCACAAGAACATGCGATAATCAAAGAAAGATGTTTTATAGGAAAAATTTATATGTTTGAGTACGATGTATGTGAGACAACCTTGTTTGTGTGCATGCTATTTACCAATTTTGAATTTTTATAATGTTTAAGATTTTTAAAGTTTTGTAAATGCTTAGTGGTTTTTAAAGGTTATACAAATGTTTTTGTACTTTCTAAACATATTTGAATGTTTTTGGTATATTTGAAAGTTTTTCAATTTTTTTTTGTGTTTTTCTAAGGTTTTCCAAAGTGTGTATAAGAAAATGAAGAAATGTGGATGCCCCAGGTGATAGATGGGATGTACAAGCACAAAATTCCATGCGTATATACAAAAAGGGTAAAATGCAAAGAGGCCCTTAGTGTGATATGGGAATACTAAAAGGTAAACATTGTATATACAAGAGGAGGATTAGCTGGATCAAGGTTAAAGGGGATAAGTCCAAATAAAAATCAAACATAGGCCAAGACCGGCTTACAATAAAGAAAATGTTCCTTATAGATATGAGAATGCTTGTGAGAAAAAAATCATCCCAAGGCATGGGAAACTAGTTTTCACCAAGGGACCTATCCAAGGTGCCAAAATTGCATGGTTTTCACAGTTGGATGACCTATTTTCTCTTTACTTTTTGTTACTTTTTTGATTTTTTTACTTGTTTTTTTGTAATTTTGAGGAAATCCATCCTTAAGCATAGAACCGATTGAGATGTATTTCATTCATGGGTTCCTTCAGTTCCTCACCATCTGAGTGAGCAAGTTTGTATGCCCTAAACCATACTTAGTAACCATGACATATGGTCCTAACTAGTTTGGCTCGAACTTTCCTTTCTTTTCCCGGTATTTGGTGGTGTTAAACTGCTTTTATTTTAGCACTAAGTCTCTTGCCTCAAACTGATGAGGTATGATTCATTTTCTATAGCCATGGGACACTTGATTCTCGATACAATTTTAAATGACTGAGTTTATGAAGGTGTATTTCATCTAGCGAGTTTGAGCTATGTCAATCTAGCCATACAAAGAGTAGTATTTGTCTTTGTCCGGATAGTCTCCGAGATATATTCTTAGGGAAGGAAGCTCAATTTCCGGGGGATGTTGGCCTCAATGGAAAAATGAGGGACTAGGGTGTTGCACCAGTAGGAGTGTGAATGGAAGTTTTATAATCCTAGAGGGCATGATGGATTTGTAAGTGCCAATTCCAACCAGTCTTACTTACCATATTTTCCATGATCAAAACAAGGGTTTTGTTGGAGGCCTCTGCTTGTCCATTACCTTAAGGGTAATAGGGAGTAGACCACTTTAGATGTATCTGGAAGTGTTGGCATAATGCCTTCATGGTCTTGTTCTTAAAGGATTTACCATTGTCAGTTATAATGGTAGAAGGGATGCCATAGCGGTAGATAAGATGGTTCATGATGAACTTGGAAATTTGGGCACCGATGACATACGTGAGAGGAAAGACTTCCAACCATTTGGTGAAGTAATCTATGGCCGTTATGATATGGGTATGGACATATGAGGAAGTAGGAGTGAGCTTCCATATGATATCTAGTCCCCACTTAGAGAACAACCATAGTGTTGTGATTGGTTGCAAGGCTTGTGTTGACACATGAATTAGGCTTCCATACTTCGACATAATGTGCACTTATTGACAAATTTTTAACAATCTCATTCCATTTTAGGCCAACAATATCCTACACTTAATAATTTATTAGCGAGCACCATTTCACTTGTGTGAGCCGCAAAAACACCTTCGTGTACTTCTTTGATATCTTGGACGAACTCAATCAAATTAAGGTAGTGCAAAAGATTCTGTCATAGCCATGATGATAGAGGATTCCTCCTAGGACGGTATAATGAGCTATGCATCATATAAGTCAAGGTGGGAAATATCTAGGAAAAGGTACCATCTTGTAGGTAATTGTAAATGGACTCATACCAGGGGAAAAAGGACCAACAAATTCACTTATCAAACACAATTTTGACATGTCACATGATTGCACTCACAGATGTTTAAAAAATAAAGGAATTTTAATTTCCCTTGGAGGAATGTGAAGCAAGGATCTGATTTTGGCCATGGAGTCCACTGACTAATTTTGTGCGCTTAGAATCTATTCAAAAGTGACACACACAAAATACTCTTTTAGAGTCTCAACCATATTATTTTATTGGATGAGCTTGGCATCCTTAACCTTATAATTTTCATTGACTTGTTTGATGATAAATTGTGAATCCCCAATGACTCTTAGTTGTCTGATATTCCATTTGATAGCAAGTTTCAACCTAGGAATGAGTGCCTCGTACTCTGGTATGTTATTAGTACATGGGAAACTCAAATGAAAAGCTTTTGGAATGATGTCTCCTATTGGGGTGATAAGTACCACACTGACTCTTGAACCATGGAAAGTGAACGATCCATTGAAGTGTACTTGCCACACAAAGGATTCTTCAATATACATTAGGGAGGCATCTATGAGATCTAGGCAAAATGGTTTACATTTCTGGTAGGGAGATTCAACAAGTTAATAAGCAAGTGCCTATCCTTTGAGTGACTTTTGGTTGAAAAATTCAACATTGAACTCACTTAGTAGGATGATCCAATTAGCCATCCTTCTAGTAAGTGCAGGTTTGGAAAAAGGTACTTTAATGGATAAAATTTAGATATAAGCTTGGTCTTGTTATTCAATAGGTAATGACAAAGTTTTTGAAATGCAAAACCATAGATAAACAAGCCTTTTAAATTTGGGGATAATTCAACTCATAAGCAATTAAAGTGTGGCTAAGGTAATAAACCACTCTTTCTTTTTGGCTTAGATCGTATTGGGCTAGCAGTGCACTAATAACACATTGGGTGGCTGAGATGTATAATAACAAAGGCTCACCTGGAGTAGGCAGCATGAGGACAAGAGGACTAGTCAGATATTGCTCGAGTAACTCAAAGGCTTGTTGGCATTTAGGGACCCAATGGAATGTAACACATTCCTTGAATAGATGGGTGAAAGGATGACACTTATCTATGAGATGAGAGATGAAATGATAGATTTCCTAAATTTTTCCTTGTAAGTTGCGTAGCTGCTTAAGCTTCTTTGGTGGAGAAATTTCACTAATATCTACAACCTTAGTTGGATCTACTTCAATCCCTCTTATTGAGACAATGAATCCAAATAATTTTCTTGATTGCATGCCAAACACACACTTCTTTGGATTTAGTCTAGCTTTGTAGTCTACAAGACATTGGAAGATACACCTCAACACTTCTAGGTGTTCTTCTCTCGGTCTTAGACTTTCCTGGACATCATCAACATAATCTTCCATGATGTTATTCATCATGTCATGAAATATTATTGTCACTTCTCTTTGATAGGTTTCCCCAACATTTTTGAGACCAAAAGGCATTACTTGGTAGTAGAACATTCCCCAAGGGGTTGTAAAGGAAGTTTTATGCTGATCCTCATTTACAATATTGACTTGGTTATAATCGAAAATCTGTCCACGAGGGACAACATTTTGTAACCTATAGTTGAATCGACAATCATGTCAATGTTAGGTAGAGGAAAATCATCTTTAGGACATGCCTTATTGATATCTATGAAATCGGTGCATTTCCTGATACCAACTAGTTTCTTCAAAGATTGGCACTATGTTGGATATCCATTCTAAATAATTGATAGGTATGATAAAACCTACTTCTAATAACTTCTTTAGTTCTTATTTTACTAAAAGTGCTACACATGCGTACATCTTCCTCAACTTTTATTTGATAGGTTTGGCATCTAGATGCACAACAAGGTTATGCATGACTAAGGATGGGTCCAAACCTAGCATATATACATATGACCATGCAAATATGTTTACAAAATCTCGTAGTAGTATCACAAAAGTTTTCTTCTCCTACGTTGAGAGTGAAGCTCCCAACTTTACCATTCTAGGGTTATCTTCTGACCCGATATTGATATCTATGGTCTCCTCTACTAACATTTTAGATGTGTCCTCCATACACGTAGGATCAGGAGGGAGATTGAGATATTATTCCAAGGGCATTTTAATGATACTTTCACCTTGAGTGTGACAACGTTTTATGTCCTTTGATTTTTCCATTTGTTTTTCCACCAGTGCCTCAAAGAGGTTTTCACTATGCGTTTTGGACTTTTGTTTTTGCCAAGGATTTTTGGAAGAAATATTTCCCTTGCTTTCATTTATGTTTTGCTAATCACACATCATAGCCTCCTCCCTGAAGTATGCACATGCATCCAAATTGATGGAAAAACCATTTTTGTGGTCACCAATCAGAGTGGTATCTTAGATACCCAAGAACTCTGTGATTTCCTCCTCATTTTCAAAGAGATCGATTAGTACATGAAGTTGTTGATCCTAGTCAATGATATCGGGATATACAAGGTTTATTTGGGAATCAAAAGGGGATAAGGTTAAGATTGATGTATCTAGAAAAATGTTTGTGGAGGCAAGATCCTCGTATAGGCTAAAATAGGAATTTGCGTTGCTATTTGAATGAGACAAACTATCCTCATGTTCTTAAGAGGTAGCATCAATTTCTGAGGGTGGGAATGCATGATGCCTAATACCAAGGCTGAAATTAGTTAGTTTGTAACAGGGAATTGAGACATGCTCTATTCTTCCTTTTCCATTTGTGTCGCACCTGTATCCTTCATAATCCATGACATACATCATCTTGTGAGCTTTGGTATATTCTGGAGCTTAGTGACATGAAGCTTTTTACCTTCATGGATAAAATTTGTGGGTAAATCTAGCATTTTATCACCTAATAAGAGGCCCCGAGGAATAAATTTCTTAAAAGGACTAGCACAACTATCCCAGGAGCTCTTAAATTGGAAATTCAGTCTGCCTCACGTTTTTGGTGAAAATGAAAGGTTAGAGACCATAAGGGCATTTTGGAGGTTATACTCCTCAATTGTGCCATTTGATAGGACTTTCATCTCCCATGTAGAAAAGGGAGAAACAAAGCTGTGAATGCTTTTTTCACTAACACTTAGCGTGTTTGGGTCAACATGAGCTTTTAGAGCTTTAGTTTGTAGTGGTATAACTATGTATGTGGAAGGAAATTCATATATTGCGTGAGGAAAACTATGTAATGTTATGCAATGTGTAAATGGTTTTGGATCTCTCGAAATAGTTATTGTTTTCCCATTATGATATAACTTGATGCACTGATGAAAGGTCAAGGGTACAACCTGTAGGGCATGTATCCATGGGCAGCCTAGGAGCATATTGTAAGGAAGATCCAAGTTGAGGACATGGAACTTAGTGTCATGATATGTCAGCCCTACTTCCATAGGAAATACTATTGTATCGGCTAATTCACGTTCTATATTTTCATATGCTTTGTTATGTTGATGACTTGAGAATCTAAATAAGCCTCTGGTCACCCTAGCTTTCTAACCAAATTCAAGGTGCAAATGTTCAAACCAGACCCATTGTCCACAAGCACTCTCTTTATATTTCTTTGAGTAAAAAATGCTTCTAGGTATAGGGGTAGGTTATGCATCTATATGTCTTGTGGGATTTCACTTTGGTTGAAGGAAAGGTGTCCCATAGGAACAAGGTTTGCGACCACCACTTGGAGGTGAGAAGGATCGATATCGATTGACACTTCGACCCCTGAAGTGTTTTATAGAGGATGTATTTCTTGAAAATGTAATATTATGGAAACCCTTCATATTATCAAATGAAGAAGCTGCAATGTTTATAGACATTGAACAACTATAACAACATCCACGAAAAGTGGATCAAATATACTAACTATGGAAAATATGCAGAAATAACATATTGCCCCTAACTAATCACATCCAGAACATTCCAAAGTAGTAAACTAATAATAGTATAGCCCCCACTAATCTAGGGATGTGACAACTAGATAATAGCTAACTAACAACTAAGTTAAAGTAATAAAATTTAATTACTTTAACATTACAAATTAGTAAATGATGAATTAACCTAATTTTATTCCTAAAATTTCCCCCCTAATTCATCATGGTCTGAAGTGAATAGGAGAGAAAAATCTAAAACAAAATATGTTTACATGAGGTAAACATTTATTAACACACACATGCTAAAAGAAACCTATTCTAAGGTAAATCAAATGAATTTATCATTCCCCCTTAATTCAAGTATGGTCTCTCTGGATCTCATTTGAATAGGAATAACTAGATGAAGGTAATTCCTCTGAATGGTGTGCAAGAGATGGAATAGGCTCAGGAACTATCTCGAATGTCTGGAACCTCTTTTGGGTTGGCACGTGTGCTTGAAAAACAAATGAGTAGCTCTGAACATTTTGAAAACCTCTATTGGGTTGGCTCAGCTCGTAGCTTGAAATTGGCATTGGCATGAAAAAATACCCTCCATTCACTTTGCTCTAATCCACAAGGAATACCACTGTTGAGCGATCAATGAAGAATTTGCAAGTCTTTCATATTTTCCCCTAAATTCTGAGTGAAAAGTGAAGACAACTAGCTCCATGAGAATGAAAAAGTTTTTGGCACTTTATAATGATAGTGCGATTACAATTTTGTCTCTTCTTCTATGGAAAAATTCCCTTTTGGGATACATTGTGAGTACAAAATTTTGGGCTCTTTGGCCTCTTTGCCTTTACAAAAAAGTCTTGAAATGATATTTCGGACCAATTGGAAGATAATTTTTTTGAAATTTTTACAAGACAAAGCTTATTAAAAGCTGGATCAAGATGTAGAGATCAAAAAACCATACACTTTAAAAAAAATGGCACCTCAATCCAAGGTACCAGTTGAAAGTTATGACTTGTTTAAATTCTGATTTCAATATCTTTCGGGCCCCTTTCCAAAAATGGAAAAAAAATTTCTTTCCTTAATTTTTTTCACAAAATCCAAAAATGGAAAGATTTTTAAAGGGATTTCAGATTTAAAAAAAAAAAAAACTGCAGCCCGCTTAGGTCTTATCAGCTCATACACACACGACCTTGGTTTCTCTATCACTTTTATTCTATTGTCCTCCTCTCTTCCTTGGTTTTGATTTTCCTCGAAACATTTTTATTTGCTTCGTTTGTGCTTGCATAGGTATTGAGATCTTGATAGACATGGTCGAAGTAATGCTGGTTTGACTAGATCTTAGGCTCCAACTCATGTAAGGGTGATCCAAAATAAATATAAAACTCACCCAATGCAAATTCCCATTTATGCAAGTCCTTAGATTTATGGGCTCGACTGTTCTCATAGATAACTAGATAATGTAAAACTCACCCTTTCCTTAAATACACAACTCGGTGAAGAAGAATGAAATCTCGATGGATGGTACATTTTCTGGATCTCTGTTCTTTACATAGATCTAAAACTCAGTGACCTCCAAATACAATAGTCTGCTAAATGTAGTAGTACTATCATTTTTTTAAAAAAATCTATAGATTTTAAGTTGTTGCAAATGAATCTGTAGAATCTACAACACTTTGTGCAGAACTCTAGGGGTGATGAAGTAGGGCAGGTGCTTCCAAGAGGTGGGATAGCTATGGTTCCTCCAAGCTCAAACTTGCAGCAAATGAACCTTAAACCTTCTGCAACACACTCTCCTTAGAGGATGAGGGATCCTCACAGAGACTGGATCAACCAGCTCTGATACCAAATCTTGACAATGTAATATTCTAGAAACCCTTCATATTATCAAATGAAGAAGCTGTAATGTTTATAGACATTGAACAACTATAACAACATCCATAGAAAGTGGATCAAATATACTAACTATGGCAAATATGCAGAAATAGCATATTGCCCCTAACTAATCACATCCTGGGAACATTCCAAAGCAATAAACTAACAATAGTATAGCCCCACTAATATAGGGATGTGACAACTAGATAATAGCTAACTAATAGCTAACTAAGTTAAAGTAATAAAATTTAATTACTTTAACATTACAACTTAGTAAATGATGAATTAACCTAAGTTTATTCCTGACAATATTTATGAATGTTTGATATCTTGAGAAGATCTAATATTGAAATCTTAGCAGTGGTCTTCTTGAGTTGTTCTAATAGATCATATCAACCCTCTTGAGGTGTAGGCGGAAGCGGGTTATGGAATTGTGAGACGAGCGTGCCGTGTTGTCACAACACAATCGTGTCTAACAATTTGTATAGTATTAACATGCTTGTCAAAGGAATGAACACAAAGGATAAGTGAATTGAATGGGTTACTAGTTTGAACATAAATGTAATTGGTGGCTCTCAATCATTGTAAGATTAGCCTTGATTTGGACTTTTTGTTTCATGTCTGTTATGTTTAGGAAACAATTACGCAAAATAGTCACATCTTCGATTGGGTGCTTGATGTGGTTTAGGTGAGTTGACTTCAATCTCACCGCTTTCAATAAGGTCTTGGACAAAGTTTCTTAGCTTGAGGCACTTGTCTATTTTGTGTCCCTTGATGCGATGATGCTCACAATATTCATGGTCTTTATACCATCACGGTTTAGGTGCATCATCGACATATGGTATAGTTGCGGGGTACTAAACCATGTTCACTGTGTCCAACTATTTCAAAATTATGGAAAAGAAGTCTGTGAGAGGAGTGTTGAGAAGACATAATGTTTCTCTAAGGATAAGACACACAAAGGATGCGTTCATGGGAACAATGAAGGCGCTGGAAGATAGGAAAGGAAACACGTGCCATAACACTTTGGCTCAGGACTTAGCCATTTTTGTGGATAAGGGTTATTTTGGAGATAACGTGCAAAGAACACATAGAGATGAAGACTTGCGCTCCATGAAATGGTATTTTAGGAACAAGCAGCAGATAAGTGCTATGCATAGTTTAAGCTAATAATAAGATTTCTACTTGGAGTTAACTATAGGACATCTATTGTTAGAGCACTTACATGTTGTGCATACTATTGTAAAGGCGCATGGCTATTATCAACATGTGACCTATTTTGAGAAGTGCATGGGTGGTGAAGGGAAAGTCCCCACCCCTATAAATATGTATTGACTTGTGTAGTTTAGAAGGTGGTGAATTATTGGAGAGTTGTGCTGCTAGTCTTGACACACATGTGACTTATGGAGATACTGATATAGTGTAAAATTCTTATGTGGTTTTACAATATTTAATGCAATGGGGTATATTGGTTGGATAATGGTATTAGACATAACTAAATATGGTTCTTGTATGGTTAATCTTATCATAGTTATTTTTAGTTCATTTATTATGATTCTCTAAGATATAAATCTGGATTATGCACTGTGGAATGCTTATGTCTAGTTATGAATCTGAATATGTTTAAACATCATCATGCTAACATCCTATACAAGAAACTCTAAAGAGGGACCTGGTACCTTTGCGTGCTTTGGGTGAGCGCTCAGCTTAGGATGAGTGATGTGCCAATGCTCCTGGGTTATTCACAATAAATTCTAGGTGCATCATCATTATTACATTACGGGATATCTTTTTCAGCTATTTTCAATATGTTTCATGATGACGACATATTGGTTGACTTTATCAAGTGTTGAGGAGTGGATAGTATATCTGGAATAAGAATATGCTTAGAGATTCAACACTGGATATGAGTTTTACACGTACACGTGGGTGGATCAGAACTTGTATGATTGTTTATATGAGAGTTTCTTTGCTATCTTTCCGATAGAACTATATGAGTGGCTGGTTGCTTATGCGTCTAAAAGGAATTAGAGGTTTCACACACTTGTCTGGACATAGGAAGAATTTAAGGCCCTATGTGATGTTGATATGATTTGGACACGTCGTTGTGGACACTTGGTTCCATGATGTTCGAATAGCTATATTTTGGAGTACTCAATTTCCACTTATTCTTTCCTAGAGGTAGCTGAGTTCTAGTTTTTACATTATCCTAGGGGAACCTATCTACAAGGCATTCCACTGGTGATCAAAATATTGATGGTAACCCTAAATTTGGAAGAGAAGCCGATGGCTAGCTAAACCCCACCACACGTAGAGGGCAAGATCAAGTTTGGTGAAGGATGGAAAACCTAGTCGTAGAGATGAAAAGAAGAAAGGTGGATTAAGTAAAATGAGGGTGCGAGAGGAATTAGGAAGAAATGTGAGATTACAGAATGAATGGTGTTGAGGAGAGAGAAGGCTCATGAAGGATTTGGAGCTCACATAGAGGGTGTGGAACTAGAGCATTTGGAACTCCTCCATCTGGGAAAGAAAAATAGGGAACCCTCATCGACCTCTTATGAGAGCGCACCCACGAGAGACAATTTGGGTTTTGGTCGCACATCTGCATCTACCTAACAACTTATCCCTTACGCTTGGTTTTCCAATTTATAAATACAACCAATAGTCAGCCAAGCTAGTTTGGGCAATAAAATAATAAGAGTAAATGAAATAACAAGCACATCTATTATTGGAAAAATGTATTCCTTGTTATTTGGAGGTACCTTTTCAAGTGTGTCATCAACATAGAACTCAGGAAAGCATAATTTTGGAGTCACCTCTGGGAGTAGTACCACCTCATAGACTATAGGAGTTAAGTTTAGTACCACTATTGGGATACATGGCAAGTACATCCTTTGGTTCACTTCTTGCTACATGTGGAGGATCAAGGGGCATAGGTGGCTCTAGTTCTGGTGGATCTGGTGGGTATAGAGGGAGAGGTAACACATGAGGTTCTAGATCCGGTGGGCACGGTGCTCACCAAACCAAAAATATTTACATGGAGATGTCACTTTGTCTTCCAGAGTACAGGGGAATAGAATATGCTGTTGAGCATGTGTACATGTGTGAGATACTGTGGTGTAAAAAATATATCATGACTTATGAGCACAAGGCAAGTTAGTTTGTAACTACGTTACAGGGACACATGCATAGTTGGTACAAGAAGTTTGACCCTGATCATAATTGTGTAGATTATACAATGTTACGAGATGCTTTCCTTAAGGAATTTTATATCCTTGAGTTTGAGCAAGAAGAGAATAAGCGTGCTTAAGGATACTAAGTAGGACACTACTAAGAGTGTTTGGGATTATGATGCCTATTTCAAAACACTTTTCTCTAAACTTTCGTATGATATCCATGCAAGCTAGCATGCACAGTTGTTTGTCGGAGGCTTGATCACACCTTTTAGGAGGGCATTGTCACATAAGACATATACAGATCCGCACAAAGCACTTAAATTAGTGTTTCATGTTGAGGAAGTTAGAAGTATAGAGATTGGAGTGAGCCCATTCCTCGAAGCTTAGATTATAGTTATGACAAAGTAGTTGGAGAAACTATAAGCCAATTCAGTGCATGAGACACACACTGAGATTTGGTGTATAGATTGTGAAGTTAAGGGGCACACTAAGGATAGTTTTCCCCATAGGTTAGTACATTCATTGTTGTTAGACTGAGAGATATTTCATTCAGACCATGATGCAATACATTGCCTATTGTTACAACACACAATAAGGAAAAACATATCTTGATACTATAATATTTTTCGGTCCACGAATCACAATACCGAAGATTGCATGTTGATTGATCAGATCCATGATGCCATTAATATTGGTGTATGACAAACATGAGTATTAGATAACTCTAAAGGTAAAAGTGAGCACCATGATCATGATCAAACTCAAGGGCACTATGATCAGAACAAAGGATGCTTTGAAGGAGGTGGTAGAGGTCGAGGATACCATGGTGGATTTAGGGGTTGAGGCCGTGGTGGTGGATGAGGTGAGTTTCCTCATGGAACATGTTATACGTACGGATCTCCTGACCACTACAAGCGTGAATTCCCTTAGAATATTACTTGTTATTTTTGTGGGAAGAATCATAACTATGAGGAGTTCCCAAACTTATATGAGCATCTTAGCAAGCAACATAAACATGAGAACAAGGGCACAAGGATGGTTAGAATACAACTGTGCCATGGAAAACCAATGGATGCCAAAGTTGGCACCGGAACTTGAGGTAGTACCTGTGAAAATTACTACACATGCGTTGAAGCTACGTGCGCCAGAGAAGCATTGCAACAAAATCCTACCATTACCAGGGAAGAGGTCTTGCATGTAAGATACCCAGATCCTACACATCAAAAGGAGGTTTATCAGAAACCATGAAGGTGCTTAGAAATCTTCAGGGTGAGATACAATGTTTAAAGGAACAATCATGGAAGTTGGAACAAAAGAAGGCAACAGAGACGGTCCAGTCAAATGTTGATGATTTGAAAGAGGTATGCAAGATGCTACGCAGGAGAATATTATTCCATTACTAGGGAATTGGTTAAAGAAAAACACTCCACGTGCGGTATTGAGAATGGACAAAAATCCTACATGCTAATCTCCCCCTCATAGCTTGGATTATGGTCCAAGATATCAATTTGAATCTTTGTTGTAGATGGTTTTCTTTTGAGAGATATATTGATTGACATGGGCATGAAAGTTAATGTGCTTACTTTAGATGCATGGGTACATGAGATGGGTAGACCTTCATTACAATAATCCTCTAATGTACTATTTATGGAAAATCAAACTAAGGCCAATCCAATAGGAGTTTTGAAGGATGCATCCATTACTATACAAGGGGCCAAGTTCTTCTGGGAATTTGAGGTTTTAGTGCTTACAGAAGTAGAAAACTTCCCAACTCTACTTGGGTGCCCTTGGTGTTATGTAAATAATGTTGATCTATGGTTCAACAAGGGGTATATAAGCTTTGAGAACAAGGAAGAATGAGTTATTATCCCTTTGAAAGATGGGAAATCTACACCTTATGTTGAACCTTTGAGTGAGGAAGACCTGAACAAAATTTATGTGTGTGCCATTCGAGATCCGAAAGTACTTGAGCCATCTAAGGAAGGAATCCTCTATTGGTAAGCTGCACAATCTATTAGCGATACTACAAATATTGATTTTGATAATTGGGCACATGGAAATTATGATATGGTTGGGCACGAAGTAAGAAGTGCATCTACGTGAGGAGGAAAACCTCGTTGTATTAGAAAGATAAGTAACAACTATGTACACTGGTACACTGAAAAAGGAGATCCTGTGGTATTCTTGCTCACCATGGAGGAACAATGGAAGGATTAAGTGGACAGAAGAAATATGTTAGTGTATACCTTGTGTGGGACAACAACGCATTGGTGGATGGTTCATAGGGATAATCTCATAGAATGGAATGAAGTGATAATTTCTCTAACAACCCAATTTCTCAGGAGAAATGTACCTACTCAAATCTACACATATCATGGTAATCATCCTATTCAGCACCACATTCAATAGTGTGAGAGACTTTGGATAGAGGGGTATGAAGATTTACCACCTTCACTGTGGGTGCAAAAACTTTATTTCACCTTACAAGGTTGCACACGCACTTGGTATGTTTATGCGGAGCTGCATAGGGAGACTAGAAATTGGCAAAACTTGACTACATGAATGATCTAGAATTTTTACTACATCTCCACAAAACCTTTGGTGAAAGAGGCATTACGAGCCATGGAGCGATTGACTATGGGAGAAAGTTCAAAGGATGAAGAACTCATTCAAGAGTTATTTGGTGAGGCAGACCTAGGAGCACATTTTGATGAAGTAGATGAGATGGATGCCAAACTACTTGAGCACACTTTCCTTGAAAAGGAGAAAGGAAATATGGTCTACATAGTGGGTGATGAAGAAGTAGAAAATTTGGACATATATCATTTAGAGGGTATGCACGAAGTTTTAGACAGTGTGGATAAGAAGGCACGTGCCTATCATGAACCTATGAAGACCAAGAAAGTGAACATTGACATGGATGTTAAACCTAAGGAGGTAATAATTGGAGATTATTGGTCCGATTCGAAGTGGCGTGATTTCTAGGACGTATTTCTAGGGGCTACCTTGAGTTAAAAGGAGTGCATGCGTATGTGGGTGAGATGAAGATTAAGTTAAAGGAAGGTGCACACCCGGTTAGGAAGAGACCTTACAGGATGAACCCTAACCTACGTGTAAAAGTTAAAGAAGAAATTGAAAAGATGTTGAAATCGACATCAATAAGCCCCTAGAATAATCAGTGCGTTAGTCCCATGGTAATTAATATAAAGGAAGATGGTAGGATAATAATTTGTATGGACTACGGGAGTGAATGTTGCATGTGTGATTGATCCTTTTCCTACACCTTTCACCGAGGAAATATTAGAAGGCATTGTAGGGCACAAAATTTACTCTTTTACAGATGGATTCTCTAGATATCACTAGGTAAGAATTGTAAAGGAGGATCAAGAGAAAACAACTTTCACCATTGAATGGGGAAGTTTTTCATACATGGTGATGCCCTTTGGACTAAAGAACACACCTGCAAAGTTTTTTGCGCATTGTGGTTCAATCATTCCAGGAATTTATTCACAAATTCTTACAGTTTACTTGGATGATTGAACAATATATGGGATTCTCAAGGATCATTGTGACAATTTGCGATTAATGTTTGAGATGTGCAAACAGTTAAGAATCTCTTTAAACATCAAGAAGTATGTATTTTCTACACCTTTTGGAACTCTACTAGGGAATATAATCTACAAGGAGGGTTTGTTAGTAGATCCAGCAAAGGTTGCAATTTTATTAGGCCTGGAGGAACCTACCAGTTAGAGTGAGGTGTGTAGATTCTTGGGCCACACAAGGTATTACAATTTTTTTTTTATCAAAGGCTATGCGAATATTTCTGCACCCTTGGAGGAGTTACTAAAAGGAAAAGGGACATTCTATTGGGGATGACCACAATAGTGCGCATTTGACGTGTGTTAGCATATGGATTTGTACACATGCAAATTACATGCAACAATGTGGGAATGAAGTCCCTCCTCAATGAAGGTGAGGCTGCCTTTATTGAAAACCAAAACTATATTTACATTTGTACATTCAAAATTGTATGTGGGGGGTGTTTTGGAACATCAATAGAAAGAAGAGTGAAATGAAGGGAATGGAATAGAATGAAGGAAAGGAGTGGAATGGGATGAACTAAAAGAACACGCAAGATTGTAAAAATAGAGCCTAATATTACATGAAGAAGAAAGGTGAATTACCAACAAAAATAAAATGGAGTTTGAGTTAGCCAAACAAGAATGTGTAAAAGGGAACACACATGAGCAAGTATATAATCGAGCTTGATCATTGTGAACTAGAACAACTGATTAATAATGTTGACAATAAGATCAAAGATAATATCTGCATACAAGATTCAAACACCTAACATCTAATGAACATAAGAACATAAAATGTTAGAAGAGATAATGAATGAGACACAAAGTTCTTATTTCATTAACTCCAAAATGTCTTTCACAAAAGAACACAAAGTTTCTTCTTGAAACAAAGCTTGCACAAAAGTATTTTCTTCTCCTCTCTCAAAGTCACCTCTACAAATGAGCCCCTGACTTCCTTTTATAACCCAAAAGTTGGTTACAAAGTAGTTAGGGTTTTACATGATCATTAAATAAGGCACTTAAGTGACCTTTGACTTTTTCAACCAACTTTTAAAAAGTGACTAAAAATAGAAACCACTTAAGTTAAAAAGTCATTTAAGGAAAAATAAATAAATAAAAGAAATGGGTACACGTGGACCCACTTAAATGACTTGGATGCACACGTAGAAATCCTAGTCAACAATGCGCCACCCAGATCAAGACACCTAGGATCAATGCCTTATCCATTGGGCCAAGAGTTTGCCTATCTTGATTGTATGGGAATGAACTCATTAAGCGTGCTCGCAATCCTCCAAATGACAAGCGTGTTGAGCTTGAAACTTGAGAAATTCATCCACCCCTTTGTCTGAGCAATATCCTAGTATGAGCCAGTTCTTATTCACATTCACAATTCTCCACATGCTCCGAGTACCTTTCCATGGTGAATTATTCATTTGTCGTGAGATTGTAGTCGTTATACCACCTTGGTTTATCAGAATCCAGCTTCTCGTCTTTCGCCATTGAGAAGATCTCCAAGAGCCAAAATTGCAATTCACCTCTAATGGTATTACAAAACATGGCTTTAACAAACACCCCATGAATAAATATAACCAGTTATTTACACTATACATCTGATTTGATGAAGTCGAAAGCATTGTATAGTTTTACAAACACTTTCTACAAATTGAATAACCTGACTCTTCCATCTTATTGCATAGTCTATCTTTTATTGGTTCACTTAACATCACCAATAATCACCAAAAATAACATTTTCCTTGTTTGAAATGATGGAAGTAATACGACTGCCACTACCTTTGAATATCCTGTAGCGTCGAACAATCTTCACTGTTAGCTGCACTTGAACCTCCTACCAATCCAAAAGCTGATTCACTTTCACTTGATTTCAATGCCCCCATTTCAACAACTAGTCTTTGGTCGGATGAAGCTTTGAATGTTTTCTCCCAAGCCATTGTACGGCAGTGAATATTTGTTTCCTACAGCTGCCATGGATTTGAGTTCAGAATAAGGATAAGCTTACAGCTGCATTATGTTTTCTATTTGTGACCTTCATTTGTTGTAGCTTTTAGCAATTAAATTGTAAGCTTTATCGGGGCCCCAGATCCATTCTAAAGGCCGCTGAATATGCAGAATATAACAAGTCACAAAGACAATTCATTTTAAGGCATCTACCGTATTGATATATAAACCTTTTCCTTCATCATATTTGAGGACAACATCAAACTCTCGGTGCAAACATCTCAGCTATAGCTTGTAAGGTGTGATAATTCCAACAGAAACCTTTATGCCTACCAACTTAGTGACTCGTTGAAGAAGCTCATATAATTGTAAATAAAATTGTGCTTCATGAATATTTACGATACAAAATAGATCCACCTCTACAAGATTCTCTTCCATGAGTTACATCGTAAAATAAGTAAGGTCTCAATAGAGATTTTTGTAATAAAATTCATCGAGTCTCCACAGTAACACTCTCACTTGCCACTTAATTGATTTTGATAAAAATATCTTGAAGGAAAATCTGAATTTGAGGATGCATTCGATTTTGAGCGAGATAACAACATAGTTGGATGACCTGCTTGTTGGAAGCGCTAAAAAAGGCTTCTACTATACCGCAACATGACATACGCCTGCAAGTGTGAGTTGTGGTTGGGAACCCTTATTTTACGGTTGTGTGTGAAATTCTACTTGGGACCTGTATTCTTTTACCTTGGGCGCGGATTTTCCTTGGCTGTGTTTTTGTCAATTAAAAACTGTTCCCTTTTTTATATCAAAAATTGTGCCTTTCTCCTTTCTTTTTCCCTCGGCGCATGAGTGCATGGATTTCAAAAACAATTCTTTATCTCTTTGTTCAATGCGTGATGGAGCTGCTCCTTTCTGCATGCGTGGAGAATGAATCTTCTTGGCTGGGCACAGGTTTATTTCTTCAATTGGCTGGTGCGTGGGTTTCTTTCCTTTAATTTTCTTGTTGAAAAACCTTCTCAACGCAGCCAATGAGTGGTCTTCCTTTAGCTGGAAATTCCTCCTTGCGTGGACCTTTGGCATGGGTGAGACTTTTCCTGTTCAACTTTGAAAAGATTCAAGACTGTTTTATATTTCTTCTAATACTCGCGCATATGGAAAACTTTGTTTTTTTTTCAAACACTGTTCCTCTCTCCTAATACTTGTGTGGAAATTTTCTGTTCTCCTCTCGCGATTATTTTGATAAAACCTCCTTTGCATGCACAACTGATATTTCTTCCTTCACAATGGCGTGAGTTTCTCTTGCATGATGTTGACAAAATATTATGTCTTCCTGAAGAAATAAGAAGCAATTGAAAGCTTCGCACGAATTTTTCCAATGGGTTTGATGGAGGAAGTTACGGGAATTAATCTAACTTCCTCTCTTCCCGGGTAGTGGCTTAAGTGCCAGGGGGAAATGGGGAAAGCAATGGAAATTGCCAACGGGAATGGCAAAATGGGTTGGCAATCCCCATCCAATTTCCCCATGTGGGAAATTGGGGAATTTTATGCCCGTTTTCCAATCCATGATTTGGAAATTGGTAGAGGAAAACCCCACATGTGGAAAAATTGAAGGAAATTGCCAGGAAAGTGGAAATCCGGGTTCGGGAAGCCAACCCAGCAGTTGGAAACGAAAGCTTACTTCCCGACACTAAAACTTGTCGAATGAACTTTAATTTATATTTATTTAATTAAATACTCCTTAAGTGATTTAAAAAAATTAATTTAATCAAACAAGGAGCAATTAATTAATTAAATATTAATTAATTATTTTAATGTATTTTAACGCATTTTAAAGCCTGGTGGGAAGAGTTCTCGCCTGAAAATCATGAAATGAAGACCGAAACGATCAAAAAAATAAGACGATTGCGATGAGTCCAATGAACCACGCAAAGTAACACTTTTCAAAATTTTCTAATTTTTCATTTTTAATTATTTTTTAACAATTTTGTGAAGTCAAAATTGGCTGATAACAGCTGGCTCTGATTGGGGACAAGGACTTCATGGACGCAGCAACGGACCCAGACCAAAATAGTCATGAACATGATCACAGAATGATGGGGCACAAAAATGGGGTGACACAAGAGAGGAGACCGAAAAACAGGGAAACAAACAAACCAAAATCCTAATTACCTATGTACATACGGGGAACAACCCGTTTTCAATTCTGGTAATACTTGAGATACTGCCCACTATAGGGAAAAGGAAAATGAGTTCCATCAAGATATGCCAAGTAGTAGGTACTATCTCCACAGAAATGTCTTATTTTGAACGACCCACCATAGTGAGTCAAACTTCTCATGCTTTCCTTCACTCACGTATTTTATCCCAGAGAAGAACTAAGTCATTGATTTGAAACTGTCTCTCTAGTTTTCCTGTCAAACAACTTCTTTACCTTGGATTGATGTTCCTCGATCCTGTTGGCCACTTGACTTCTTTGTTCCTCGAGCTTGCTTAGGAACATGACCCTTTTATCTAATGCATTGGTGAAGCATTCATCATCAACTTCCTGAGCTAATTTTAACGCTGGTAGCTCCAATGTGACAGAATTTGAGCATTAGTTCCATATAGAAGTTGAAATGGAGACATCCCAATTGCCCTTTTGGGAGTTATGCGGTCAGCCCACAATGCATCATATAAATTTTTGTGCCAAGTTCTTTGATTTTCTTCGACTAACTTGCGCACAATAGTAATGAGGTTTTTGTTGCTGGATTCAGCCTGACCGTTTCCCTGCGGGTAGTAATCTGATGAATGAGACAAAGATATCCCATATCCATAACAAAAACCTATCATCTCTGTAGAAGAAAAATTTGAGGCATTGTCATCACGATCTTGTGAGGAATTCCATAACGAACCAATATGTTTTCTTTGATGAAATCACATATTACTGCAGTAGATGTTTGTTTCACCGGTATAGCTTCTACCCACTTTGTAAAGTAATCAGTGGCGGTGAGCATGTGGGTATGACCAGTGCTAGAATTAGGATTCAAAACCCCGATGAAATCTAAACCCCATTGTTGAAAGGGTTCTTCAATGACAACTGGCTTCAAAGGCAGTGCTGCCAACTTTGGTCTTCCAACAAATTGTTGACAGGCTTCACATTTGGTCACCCATTTCTGAGCATCAGAAAACATAGTGGGCCAGTAATAATGTGCTCTTAGAATTTTATGGGCTATTACTGGGCCAGAAAAATGACCACCGCAAGCATGATTGTGGAAGGCTTCCAACAACCTAGGTTGTTGTTCTTTATCAACACATCTGAGGAACATGCCATCAATTCCTTTCTTGAACAACGTGTTATCCCAAATGACGTATCTAGCAGCTCTTAGTTTGATAGCTCATTTCTCTTTAGCTGTCAGATTCTCTGGACACTCACCGTATGTGAGGAAGTAGGCAATATCAGAATACCATTCATCCGTGGTACTGACAAAAACTACCAATGGTAAATTTTCTTCAACTAGTTCTTCTTCAGAGTTATCTCATGGTTCATTCTCTGCAATGAGTTGGCAGAGTCCTCTCCCTCGAACCAACTTGGTAGGCTTGATGTCCAGATCATATTCTTGGATCTTGGAGACCCAATTACCTCTTTTAGATCCTGGTTCTTGTTGTGTCAACATTGATTTCACCGCGGTGTCCGGAACTAAGACTTTGGTGTGAGAATTCAACACGTAATACCTGAAGTGTTTCAGGGCTCTTACCACCATGTACACATGTCTCTCAAGAGGAGTGTAATTAAGTTCATGTTTCTTGAATCCCGAACTCATGAATGCGATAGGAGATTCAATCCCCTCTTGATTGTGCTGAGTCAAAATGGCAGAGATTGTGTGTGGTGAAGCATAGCAATAAATTATAAAATCCTTCTTAAAATTAGGACACACCAATGTAGGAGCTTTTGCAATAGCACCCTTGATTTGCTCAAATGCCTCTCTACCTTCCTTTGACCATTTGAAGGATTCTTTTCCTTTCATCATATCAGCGATTTCTTTAGTCAGCTCGGTGAAATCTGGCACGAACCTTCTCAAAAAGTTCACCTTTCCAAAGAAGGAGTGGACTCCAGGTTTACTTGTAGGTAGGGAAAGATTCTTTATAGCTTGAACGCGTTCAGGATCGATCTTAGTTCCTTCCTTAGAAACAATATGACCTAGGAGTTTACCTTCTGTAACTCCAATCACAGACTTTTTGGATTCAAAGAAATCTTATGAAGTTTACACCTTTGCAAATTTTTCTCTAAATCTCTTAAGTGATCTTCTCGCTTCTTTGAGAACACTATCAAGTCATCTAGGTATATCACAATGATCTTGTCTTTATAATCTGCAAATGCCATATCCATGGCCCTTTGAAAAGTTCAGACCGACATTGATCAAACCGAAGGGCATTCTTCTATACGCAAACGTACCCCATGGGGTAGTGAATGCGGTTTTATGTTGATCTTCTCTAGCCACTTCAATCTGATTATAGCCAAAGAAACCATCTAGCATAGATAGCATTTCGATCCAGTTACTGCCTGTAAAATATGGTCCATGACTAGCAGTGGGTAGTTATCCTTCAAGGAAGCTTGATTAAGATTACGGAAATCCACGCAAATCCTAATTTCTCCATTTTTCTTACGAACCGGTACAATATTAGCTATCCAGTCGAATGTCGAATAGGAAAAACTATTCGTGCATCTAACATCTTTTGAACTTCATGAAATATTGTCCCTGTAATCTTGGGATTATATTGTCTTTATGCCTGAATGGAACTACGCTAGGCTTCAAGGGTATGGCATGCTCCATTTCCCTGGGTTGGAAAGACTTCAAGTCTTCGTATGAATAAGCCAAGACATCAGAGTATTTGGTAAGGAGATTTATGAATTTCTGCGCACTCCTCATGTGAGCAACATTTACCAATATTGATCAGGTGAGGTTTATCCTTGGTGCCGATATTAATTTGCTCATAGTCAGCAGAATTTGCAGGTCCTACTGCTCTTTCTCTTTAATAAACCTGTCATTTTTGAATGGGTGAGGTAGTTGATTCACGAAATGCCGAATCACTTCCTTCAAAGTACAATTGTTCAAAATTTTCTCTCTTTTTCAAGAAGGCAATAATTTGTTGATCATCATTAAATACTTGCCAATTTTCTGCATTGTCAGGAACACTTGGCCTAAAAACCATTTCAATGGTGTATTTGTCTTGATCAAATTCTAAATGAGGAATCATTAATGACGTTGAGACTGCTAGAGAATCCACTTTGTAATTCTTTTCACGAGGGATAGATTTAATGGAAAAAGCATCGAAAACTTCTATTGCATCCCAAACTTTATTTCTGTAGTGTCTCAGACGATCATTCTTTACTTGGAACTGATTTCTTACTTGTTTCACGATCAATTCCACATCTCCAAAGACTTCAGATTTTTGATCCCTTTCTCCTCTGTAACTTGGAGGCCAAGGATTAATGCCTCATACTCTGTAGTGTTATTAGTATTTGAAAATTTGAGTTTATAGGAAAAAGGAAAAATTTTACCATTTGGAGATATGAGCACCACTCCTGCACCAAAGCTTGTTGAGCAACAACTTCCATCAAACTCAAGAGTCCAGATCTCATTGGAATCTTGGCAAGTGATCTCAGGGGTATGAACTTCTACAGTCATCATATAATTACCCATACTTGAGCCTTGGAAAAGGATCTGTGCGCGAGGATCTTCAGTTTTAGTTACCGTGAACTTTGCCTGAGCTTCGGCATAAGCTTCTTCATTTCTCCATTGATAGGAATCATGGCATGAGACCAGTCCATTTGAATCTCACCACCCAAATCCCTACAAAATTTCCTGCTCAACAACATTCCATATGAGGCGGGAATATCAGCAACTAAAATAGTTACCTTAACTCGCTTTTGAGGGAATTGGGCTAAAACCATTTGGGCGTCCTTAATCTGCCCGATCAGAGGAACTTGCTTGGTTTCCATAGAGTAACATGATCCAAATGTTCTCGTACAAGTCAAACCAAGAGCATGTGCTACTTTTTCCGGCATCACATTATCCAAGGCTCCAGAGTCTATAATGCAATTACTTAACTTGCATCCGTTGATCAGAAAAGACACAAAGAAAGGTTCGATCTTTTCATTTGAAGGTGTAGTGGCTGCCACAATATTTTGAGTTTTCCCATCTTTGGGAGTTTTTAGAATTCCTTTAGAGGAATGAACAGTAGAGTTGCCTTTGATAAACTGGACCAACTTCTCGAGCTGATCCTTGTTGGACTTCAAGTACTCTGCCTGTGACATGGAAATTTTTGTTTTATTGATATGACCAATGATATCAAATTTAGGAAAAGTAATTGCACTTGAAGTATCAGATATGAGTTCTTTCGAACTTGATGATGGCACACTTTTGACCTTGGCCTCGAGCTTGGTTGATACGAATGTGGAAGAAGAAGTTTTCTTCGTAGTTGGTTTACTAACTGATTGATCTAACAAAGGCTCTCCTTTCTTTAAGATAGTCTTGACCTTTGAAACCTTAGTATCTCTGGACTCTTTAGGAGCCTCCTTTATCTTGGATCCTTTGAGAGTTTCCTTGGAAACCTCTTTATCTCCCACCTTGGTGGTATCTTGGTCCTTTTTCTGAGAGTGTGTGAAGACGGTGAAGGATTGACTATTCATATCTTCTATAATTTCTTCATATTCATCTTCCTCATCAAAATGGTACTCAAAGAAATGATTATTACTTTCTTCCTTAGGATCTTCAACTGCAGGTTCAAATGTCTCAGAATCAGGCTCTTCCTCATCAATCTCGATGACTTCAATCTCATCATTGCTTTCTTCAATGACATCACATTTGGAATTAGTTGCGGGAGCTGCTTCAATAGCAAGCCTCATTGGAGCACCTGCAATCCTGGCTTTGTTGGGAATGTATCCTTTTCTCGGGATGTCTTTGTAAGGAGTAGGTTTACTACTTTGAGAAACTTTCTTTTTCAAAGCTAGCACATCATTAGCCAACTTAGTGAGTATAGTTTCTGAAGCGTTGAGAGTTTCTTGACTCTTCCCTTTGAGGGAATTTTTCTTGAATTTTCCTGCCATGATTAAGTCATCTTTGATTTCTATGGCCAAAGATTGAGCAAGTTCCAAAGTAGCCACCCTGGCCCTTCTTAGCTGATAGCACACTTCTAGTTGTTGTGCGTTAATAAAGAAACATTTTTGTCCATCAAGGTTGGGACGAATCCTGGCGGGAACTTTGTTCACCATCTTGTTGAATTTGGCCACGAAATTCCTCATGGGTTATGTGGGCTCTTTCTTTGCCTGAGATAGTTGGGCAAGAAGAGCATGTTCATCTTCCGCCGTTTTGAATTGATTTTCAAACTTAGTTTTCATATCATCCTAACTTGTAATACATCCATTGGGCAGATGATGAAACCAATCTGCAGCAATATCATGCAATGTCTTGATGAAGAGACGAATAGCAACATCTTCATATTCTACCGAAAAAACAACACATGCAGTGAAGAAGGTAGAAATATGATCATCTGGTGATGTCTTCCCATCTCCGTCGAACTTGGGAAGAATCTTTCTTGATCCTTGTGGGAGTTCATGTCGAGCAGGTAAGGCCAATGGGCCTATGGCATTTCCCCATGGTACATTGGCTGCCATTGGAGAACAGGTGGTATGCGAAGGTAAAACAACATGAGCAAGGACAAGTGCTTGACTGGTAGTGATTCTTTCCTTGCTTGCTCTTTCAAGACTTGATGCAAGGCTTGCAGATCTACGAGGTGTGTTCTTCTTGGGAGGAGATAACTTGAAACCAAATTTTCCTTGAAAGTCAAAAGTGGGGTCAGATCGACCTTTAGCTTTTTCTCCTCGCGTAAACCTCTTTCCTTCTAGTTTGGAATATTTATGGTGAAGAGATCACTGGCGTGTTCCGACCAGCTCTAGCCTTTTCTCTTTGCTCTCTTTCTTGAGCTATTTGTGCCTGAATAACTCTAACAACTCTCGTGGCTTTCTCTTCTTCGTTATCTAGTACTGATGTGGTGAGATGAAAATGATGGTTACTTGTGCACTTTTCCCAAATAGCTTGCCTCAAATCTGATGATATGTCTTCTTGAGTATCTGCAAAAACAAGATTTGGTTGCAAGATAGGTGGGTTACCTGTAATAGTCATACAACTTATTACCTGGGTGGAAGAGGACCGCGTCGGTGAACAACTATCAACACGTGCCCAAGAGGTCTTCTGGCCACAAGTGCGGGTGCTCTTCTTCTAAGGTCTTCGATGTAGATTTCTCTATCAATGGCTCTATCAACAGCCACAAATTGCTGCAAGCTTTCATGGTTTTCCCAAGCTATTGTTCAAAGGTTGGCAACAATGTCTCCTTGGAAATCTTCGTTGGGCACAAGATTCGGTTGAAGAACTAGAGCTTGTGTAGAGGGGATAGTCATAAAGATTTAACCAAGCATTGGTTAATGATTTCTGAATCCCTAGTGGAGTCACCAAAAATTGTTTGCATATGGATTTGTATGCATGCAAATGAATTGCAACAGCAGTGTGGGAACGAAGTCCCTCCTCAATGAAGGTGAGGCTGCCTTTACTGAAAACCAAAACTATATTTACATTTGTAAATTCAAAATTGTATGTGGGGGGTGTTTTGGAACATCAATAGAAAGAAGAGTGAAATGAAGGGAATGGAATAGAATGAAGGAAAGGAGTGGAATGGGATGAACTGAAAGAACATGCAAGAGTTAGGTAAAAACAAAGCCTAATATTGCATGAAGAAGAAAGGTGAATGACCAACACAAATAAAACAGAGTTTGAGTTAGCCAAACAAGAATGTGTAAAAGGGAACACACATGAGCAAGTAGATAATCAGAGCTTGATCACTGTGAACTAGAACAACTGATTAATAATGTTGACAATAAGATCAAAGATAATATCTGCATGCAAGATTCAAATACCTAACATCTAATGAACATAAGAACATCAAATGTTAGAAGAGATAATGAATGAGATGCAAAGTTCTTATTTCATTAACTCCAAAATGTCTTTCACAAAAGAACACAAAGTTTCTTCTTGAAACAAAGCTTGCACAACAAGTATTTTCTTCTCCTCTCAAAGTCACCTCTACAAATGAGCCCCGACTTCCTTTTATAACCCAAAAGTTGGTTACAAAGTAGTTATGGTTTTACATGATCATTAAATAAGGCACTTAAGTGACCTTTGAATTTTTCAACCAAATTTTAAAAAGTGACTAAAAATAGAAACCACTTAAGTTTAAAAAGTCATTTAAGGAAAAATAAATAAATAAAATAAATGGGTACACGTGGACCCACTTAAATGACTTAGATGCACACGTAGAAATCCTAGTCAACAATGCGCCACCCAGATCAAGACACCTAGGATCAGTGCCTTATCCATTGGGCCAAGAGTCCACCTATCCCGATCGTACGGGAATGAACTCATTGACTATGCTCTGCAATCCTCCAAATGACAAGAGTGCTGAGCTTGAAACTTGAGCAATTCATCCACCCCTCTGTCTGAGCAATATCCTGGTATGAGCCAGTTCGTATTCACATTCAAAATTATCCACATGCTCCGAGTACCTTTCCATGGTGAATTATTCATTTTTCGCGAGACCGTAGTCATTATGCCACCTTGGTTTATCAGAATCTAGCTTATGGTCTTTCACCATTGAGAATATCTCCAAGAGCCAAAATTACAATTCACCTCCAATGGTATTACAAAACATGGCTTTAACAAACACCCCATGAATAAATATAACCAGTTATTTGCACTATACATCTGATTTGATGAAGTCGAAAGCATTGTCTAGTTTTGCAAACACTTTCTACAAATTGAATAACCTGACTCTTCCATCTCACTGCACAGCCTATCTTTTATTGGTTCACTTAACATCACCAATAATCACCAAAAATAACATTTTCCTTGTTTGAAATGATGGAAGTACGACTGCCACTGCCTTTGAATCTCCTGTAGCGTCCAAACAATCTTCACTGTTAGCTGCACTTGAACCTCCTACCAATCCAAAAGCTGATTCACTTTCACTTGATTTCAATGCCCCCATTTCAGCAACTAGTCTCTGGTCAGATGAAGCTTTGAATGTTTTCTCCCAAGCCATTGTACATGGCAGTGAATATTTGTTTCCTGCAGCTGCCATGGATCTGAGTTCAGAATAAGGATAAGCTTACAGCTGCATTATGTTTGCTATTTGTGACCTTCATTTGTTGCAGCTTTTAGCAATTAAACTGTAATCTTTATCAGGGCCCCAGATCCATCCATATGCATTATGCATTCTTTCTGAAGGCCGCTGAAAATGCGAGAATATAACAAGTCACAAATACAATTCATTTTAAGGCATCTCGCCATATTGATATATAAACCTTTTCCTTCATTAGATTTGAGGACAACATCAAACTCTCGGTGTAAACATCTCACCGTAGCTTATAAGGTGTGATAATTCCAATAGAAACCTTTATGCCTCGCCAACTTACCGACTCGTTGAAGATGCTCATATAACTACAAAGCAAATTGTGCTTCATGAATATTACGATACGAAATAGATCCACCTCTATGATATTCTCTTCCATGAGTTACATCATAAAACAAGTAAGGTCTCAATAGAGAATCTTTGTAATAAACTTCATTAGGTCTCCTGGTAACACTCTCACTACCACTTAATTGATTTTGATAAAAATATCTTGAAGGAAAATCCCGAATTTGAGGATGCATTCGATTCTGAGCAGATAACAACATAGTTGGACAACCTGCTTGTTGGAAGTGCTAAAAAAGGCTTCTACTATACTGCAACATGCCTGCTACCTGGCAAGTCATGGTTGGGAACCCTTCTTTCACAGTTGTGTGTGAAATTCTACTTGGACTGTCTTCTTTTACCTTGGGCACGGCTTTTCCTTGGCTGTGTTTTTATCAATTAAAAACTGTTCCCTTTTTTATATCAAAAACTGTGCCTTTCTCCTTTCTTTTTCCCTTGGCGCATGAGTGCATGGATTTCAAAAACAATTCTTTATCTCTTTGTTCAATGCGTGATGGAGCTGCTCCTTTCTGCATGCGTGGAGAATGAATCTTCTTGGCTGGGCGCAGGTTTATTTCTTCAACTGGCTGGTGCGTGGGTTTCTTTCCTTTAATTTTCTTGTTGAAAAACCTTCTCCAATAGGCCAATGCGTGGTCTTCCTTTAGCTAGCAATTCCTCCTTACGTGGACCTTTGGCATGGGCTGAGACTTTTCCCTGTTTGACTTTGAAAAAGATTCAAGACTATTTTATATTTCTTCTAATACCTGCGCATATGGAAAACTTTGTTTTTTTCAAAACACTTTGCTCTCTCTCCTAATACCTGCGTGGAAATTTGTTGTCCTCCTCTGGCTAGTATTTTGATAAAACCTCCTTTGCATGCACAACTGATATTTCTTCCTTCACAATGGCGTGAGTTTCTCTTGCATGATGCTGACAAAATATTATGTCTTCTGAAGAAATAAGAAGCAATTGAAAGCTTCACATGAATTTTTCCAATGGGTTTGATGGAAGAAGTTACAGGAATTAATCTAACTTCCTCTCTTCCCGGGTAGTGGCTTAAGTGCCAGGGGAAATGGGGAAAGCAACGGCAATTGCCAATGGGAATGGAAAAATGGGTTGGCAATTCCCGTCCAATTTCCCCATGTGGGAAATTGGGGAATTTTATGCCCGTTTGCCAATCCATGATTTGGAAATTGGCAGAGGAAAACCCCACGTGTGGAAAAATTGAAGGAAATTGCCAGGAAAGTGGAAATCTAGGTTCGGGAAGCCAACCTAGTAGTTGGAAATGAAAGCTTACTTCCCCGGCACTAAAACTTGTCGAATGAAATTTAATTTATATTTATTTAATTAAATACTCCTTAAGTGATTTTTAAAAAATTAATTTAATCAAACAAGGAGCAATTAATTAATTAAATATAAATTAATTATTTTAATGCATTTTAAAGCCTGGCGGGAAGAGTTCTCGCCCGAAAATCATGAAATGAAGACCAAAATGATCAAAAAAATAAGACGATCGTGATGAGTCCAATGAACCACGCAAAGTAACACTTTTCAAAATTTTCTAATTTTTAATTTTTAATTATTTCTTAACAATTTTGCGAAGTCAAAATTGGTGATAGATCGTGTTGAAGGAGAGGCTTACTACGGTGCCTATTCTGCACTTTCCCTCATGGAACTAACCTTTTCACGTACATGTGGACACCTTTAGCATGGCCATTAGCACATTATTAGCTCATCATGGAGAAGGTATTATAGATCATCCTATCTATTTTGCTAGTAGAAAGTTGACTCTGTAGAATAGAATCATACAACTATAGAGCACGAGGCCTTGTCAATGATCTACATGCTGCATAAGTTTAGACAATAATTTCTAGCAAAACCTTTTTGTTTTATATATATCACATGGCATTGAAATAATTGGTAAATAAATCCATTTTATAGGGGCGCATATGCCGATGGGCTCTCTTATTCCAAGAGTTTGAATTTACAGTCGTGGTAAAGATTGGTAAAAGTAATTCTGGCCTAGAACACTTATCAAGAATTCAATTAGGAGAGGACGCAGACAATTGAAGATACAATGCCAGATGCACAATTATATAGGTTAAACCACATGCCTTGAAATTGGAGGATATTTTTGTCTTTTTATGCATAGGTATGGCACCAGAAGGAATGAAATCCTTGGAAAAGAAACAACTTGCAATTCATGCCACACCTTTCATGTTGATCAGTGGTGACCTATACAAACTAGGATGAGATGAAGTATCACGCCGGTGTGTACTGGAGCATGAGCACACAAAAATCATGGAAGAAGCGCATGGTGGTATTACAGGTGGATACTATGCAGGTGATGCTACCATGTGCAAGATTCCACTTGTTGGTTTATGGTGGGAATACTTGTACATGGATTGTAAGGAGTATTGTAAGGTGTGTGATCACTGTCAGTGCCTTAGAAAATTTGGGAAAAGAGATGAAATACCTTTAAGACCTATTACTAGTGCAGAACCATTTCAAAAATGGGAAATAGAATTTATGGGTCCTATTTACCCGGTGACACGTAGAATTGGATTGTGCTACATCATCACATGTACAAATTATCTTACAAGGTGGGAAGAAGCAACACCTACAAAGGATTTCGCAATGGCTACAACAACAAGGTTCTTATGGGAAAATATTCTTACTAGGTATGGATGTCTATTGAGTTTGAAAAGTGATAGGAGCACACATTTATTGAATGAGACAATCAGGATATTATTGGATGAATTTATGGTCATGCACCATAAGACCACACCCTATCACCCTCAAGCAAATGGGATCGAGGCCTTCAACAAGATATTGAGCCAAACCTTGACAAAAATTTGTGATGTTGGAAGGAAATATTGGGATGATAAAGTTTCTGTTGTACTTTAGGCATATAGAATAACCTACAAAAGGTTGAATAAGGCCACACCCTTTCAGTTGGTGTTTGGCACATAAGCAGTTCTTCCCATAGAATTTATGTTACTATCTTTGCGTATTGCGTGAGCTAGAGGTTTAGTTGATGAGCAAGCATTGGAAGAAATAATTGAAAAATTAATAAAGCTGGATGAGAGGCGTACCATAGCACGAGCGGAGTCAGAAGTAGGAAAATTCCAGACATAAGGCATGTCATGAAAGACGTATCAAGGACAAAAAGTTTGAGGTTGGGCAGACGGTTCTTCTTTATGATTCAAATTTTCTGCACCACCTAAACAAGCTTAAGGTGCATTGGTTGGGACCGTATGTTATCACTCACATACTTGAATTAGATGCTTAACATTTAGATGTTCTTGATGGAACACAGCTACCTGGTTACTTCAACGAGAGTAGGTTGAAGCCCTATTATAAATAAGCCTTCTTGGTGTTTTTAATAAGGCAGTATTTCCATTTAGCATAGATTTTCCTTATTATATTTCCTTTAATGTGTTTCCTTATTCGTCGCTATGCTTTGTCAATTTAGTTTAGTGTTTTGTGTAATAAGCACATTTGTGCACCATAAGCTGATTCCAATCTGAAGTGTTTTTATGCACAAAGGACTGCACATACTCTTGGTGTGGGGTTGTTTTCATTCAAACATGGGTACACATAATAAATTATTGTTATAGGTGATTTCTCTTGTTAACAAGTGTAGATACTTTATGAAAAGGTATTTCTAGAAAAAAATTTCTCCTAAAGAAGACCATAGCTAGAAATGAATGAACGAATAGTATAACACGAGGTAAGCTACGGATGTCAAAACTACTAGAGGAAGGAGGCGTGGTAAGGTAATTCGAGAACATGGAAGCTCATGGAAGGAGCTCTATAGCTAGAAGGTAGGAAGGTGTGCTATAAGGTTATAAATGTGGCATGTAGGTGTATCGCAAAGAAATTGGGAAAATGATCAATTAATGAAAGGATCAGTGGTAGGTAAAGGAGTAATAAATGCATTAAATTTCACAAATCTATATAAAGACATGATGTAGGTTCATTTCTACCTTTGTGATCACAAGTATTCAAGTGAGCTAGTTGCGACCAAACCGAGCGAAACACTTTGAGGCACAGAGAGCTATGAAACTAGGTGAGGAGAGAAAATTTTTACACAAAATTTTCTTGCATTCCCATTTGAGAAGGGTTTGAGAAAAGTAGAAGTGTTAGGAAGGAGCTAGGGCACATGGTTTTGAGCTAGGGCACGTGGTTTTGAGCTAGGGCATAAGAGCTTTCTTGACAGAGGAAAAAGGCACAAATTTTATCATGACACCGAGGAAAGCACTTGGAGCAGGAACAAAGGGGAAGAAGAAGGTGGAAATCGAGGTCGAGGATGCTCCCGAGAGAAATTTTTCAGAAATGTAGTATCCAAAAGAAGTAATTATCATATGGTATTGGGATTCCCATATCCGTAGGTGCAAGGTGTGTGACTACAAACATTGCACCATCGAGAACAAGGAGAAACTAGACGCATTGTTGAATAGATAGACCAACAAGTGAATGGTTGATGACATGCCAATGTATGATGATGCTTGAGAGAATTTTTTGAAGAAGGTAGGGGTGTACTAGTTATACGAACTCTCATACTTTAAAAAAAATAAAATCTATCTTGGTGGTGATGAGCGAGTCCATGGGGACTTCTTCTACTTTTTTGGGTGGTGGGTAAGGATCACAACGCCCTTAATTACTACATTGAAAATATTGAAGGGCACACGGACAAAGGTTTGTAGTGATCTAACTGATAAGGAAACTTTCATGACCACTAACAAGGAGTTGGGATATACAAAGGGTCCATGTGAGATTGATATCTACAAGATGAGGAAGTACCCTATGATACAGCCGCACATTTTCTCACCAAGCTGAATGATCAGGAAAGGTGGTCACAAGTGAACACCTTATGGCTACACACTTGCTAAATAGATTTAACAAGGAGAAGTTTACAACTTAGTGGGTACATAACAACTACAATTGTTGAGGAAGCACACGTAGATGAGAAGATAAGTTTTAGCGCTATCTTGTTATCATTTGTATTTGTAGAAATTGGAGTGCCCGATGGGCCAAACAATAAAATATGGGAATACCCTGTGGAAAATAAGTCCCTCGCAGAGAGGTTTGAAAAATATCTATGTGAAGGATCAATGAGTGGTCCATTCAAGAAAAGGGCATAGTTATGGTATGACCAACTTTGTGTAGCCTTCGAGGAAGAATGACGCATTTTAAAGGAGTTATCCTCAGTGGTGGGCAAGGTTGTGTAATTCATAGTATATCAACATTTTTACATCACACGATTCATAATGAAGAATGGGACATGGAGTCCCTGGTGAAAAATACCATATGCCTTTACTATGTGATTATTCTAGGAAATAGTACACAAGTTTTTAGACACCCGGAGGTTAAGCTACAACGTGAACAAGGTAGATTGTGACTACCATACCTTAAGGAAAACTTATGTTTATCCAGGTTGATCTGCCTACATTGAGATTCTTATTTCTGATGTCATAAGTATGAAGCCGGTAAGTTTTTCTATTAGGGATAGTGGGGCCACGCTTATCTACCTCAGCTTAAGCCTAGATTGGAAAAGGGCCAGTATGTGGAAAATGAGTTCATGCTCCCAGGCCCGCCTAAAGGAAAACATACAGTTGAAAATGTGGCAGCTCCAAAGCCTGCCTCGACCTTAGAGGAAGATGAGGAAGAAGAAATCAACGAGGATAGTGGAGGTTTGGACCATAGAGGTTGGAGGTAGCCCACTGATAAAGAAGAAAGTGAGCACGTAAATACTCCTCCACAACCACAAGGAGAAGAGGAAGAATTGAACGTAAACACAGTCTATTAGGAATGCCAGTTCAAGAGGGTGTTCAAAATAATTAGAACCCAAGGTGCAAGAGAATCTCAACCTTTATGAAGGTGACCTCGACTCTCCCCTAAAAAATAAACACCCGAGAAAAAGAGGAGAAGAAAGATGAAGCTTAAAGAGGATGATGAGGAGGAGTTAGGGGAGAGCAATCCAGAACCCAGTTTAACTTGAAGATGTAGAGGAGCCCCGAGATGAAGAGATGAGAGATGATGAGTAAGGAGTGAAAGAAGCAGAAGAAGCTCTGGGTGAGCCACCCAATGTGCCCATTACTATTCAGGAAGGAGAAGGGCCAACTCTAGACCTTGGCACCCAAGTTCCTAAGGAGCCAAGGACAAAAAGAGAGAGGACAAGTGAAGAATATGTTGTCCCTAATATGGGCTATGCTGAGGACACAAGAAAAATCATTGCGGCCATTTTTAGAGCACTGTGGGCATAAAAGAGTTATATGGGTGGGAGCTGATGGATCGA